>QLNU02014802.1:173971414-173991748 GCA_006491805.2 Dysdera silvatica | reverse complement strand
AAAACATTTGAAATTAGTTTTCCAAATCCAAGGAATAAAAATTTTCTCAAACAAGTTTCCTATCCAACTACAGTAAAATCCCTCTTCAGCGGACACTCATCGGACAAAAAAATTTGTCCGTAAATGAGGGGTGAGCGTAAAAGGGGGGGGGGATATTATCGTGAAGGAGTTTTGCATTGAAATTTTTATCAGACCGTAAAAACAGGGTGACCTTATCTGATGGGTATCCGTTAAGAGGGGTTGTACTGTACTAATTGTATCATCAATTGTAAAATTTGTTTTTCGAATCATAAATTATATTTTAGAAATTATATATTTGAAAAAACGTTTTTTGTTAACGACGGTAAGAATGTATTTTAATAACGTAAACGTTCGCTTAAGAATAACTTCTTTTTCATATCCGTATACAATTTTTTGTTAAATTTTTGTTGTAAAAGATTTCATTATTTTTAGTCGGTTCTACTCAGTTTATAAAATATAAATCAATTGAATATAAAGTCAAAATGACTATGTAATTATAAATTCAATATGATATCAATTATTTCTATATCTGCGTAATTGAAGTAAATATAAATCTTGCCTTTTATTGTTATTGTTGTGAGAAAGTGTCAGAGGGTGACTGACGACATCGGGTTCATGCACCATGTGCACGTGGTCGAGCAAAGCATTTGAAGATGTGAAACCTATGTTGCATTGAGAGCAATAGATATCAGCGGATTTCTTCTGCTGGGCCAGAATCTCGCCAAAGGAATGAGTCGCAAGGGTATGTTTCTGGAGGGATGTCAAAGAGGGAAAACTCTGACAGCAAAACTCACAATTGAAGCCAGCAGATCCTGCAAGAAACAAAACGAATATTACTCGAAGGCGTGGATTTTTCACGGACATCTGCAATCGATAATTTGATGACACCATGGAACTGCATTCTGAGGAAATGAGACATTTACTTAAGTCTCATGAATCATTTGTCGGAATATATCGATGACAATGTCACCTGGTCCCATCCTGACTTGAAGCGACCACTGAATTTTAAGCATGAAAAGAAAAAGGACGTTTTAAATTGGAATCTCTGAAATCGAGTCTCGTCCATCTTCTTCCATGATAAACCGAAGCGCTTCTAATGGTGGTCCACCTGTTCAATCACCATTTTCAATCATGCTGTCTTCGATTCGATTGGATATTAATCGACCGTTCATTGTTCCCATAATATTTTTTTTTTTCACTGGCGTCGAAATTAGAAATTGCACAACTTGATGCTTTACCTACCTGTAGGACTCGAGTGCTTTGCAGGCCGTTGTTTGACGAGATTTCTTACGGAGTTTGAAGAAATCGAATTGCACTGAGAAGTGTGTAGTACTTGGACATGGAGTTGGAGGGATTCGAAAGACGGGAAATCGCACCTCGAGCAAAAGCCACAAGTCAATTGTTGCTGCTGTTGTCCCGGCGAGAATCTTTCAGTTCGTGATGGTTGCTGACCATCTTGAAGATTCTGGCAATGGTCGGACGGAGAGCTTCGTTCCTTAAAGAAAAAAAAAAGAAAACATCGATATTTTGTACTGTCCATGTTTATGACGGATATAGAAACGCATCAAACTGCACAATTAACCATTAAACAGCATGGAATTTAGTACCAGAAATAATGTAATTTAAAAGCAAATTAGTGCCTGCTGCATACAAAGTAGGGGTAAAAGATTTCCCGGGCTCAAATGCATCCATACTTTTAAAACAGTTTTTAATCGATATTTTTAATAAAAATCAAAATTTAGGATTAAAACCAGAAAAAGATTACGTAAGTATTAATGTTTTACCGTTTTGTATGAATTTATAACTCCAGGTGAAATTCCTTCCTCCGGGTATTTGGCATTGTTCGTAGAAGGAACAGGTGATGGGCAGGACCCCTGATGATTCTGGGTTAAGTGGTCTTTCAAAGATTCCGGAGATGTACAGACTTGGGGACAGAACGAGCACAACAACGGTTTTGGAGGCTCCGGGGATTCGCTAACATTTCGACAATGCCGTTGAGTTAGATGAGTCTAAGCAAGAAAACAAATAATTCTAGATATTAAACATCAAGGTTGAATTATGCAAAATTTTATTAGCGATATTGACGATATAATGTTGCTAATACGGTCGAGCATCGTTAAGGCGAACACAAAGGGTTAATATAAAAATCTGTTGTTATTAACAGTGATTCGCATTATCTGGAAGGGGGGGGAATCGTATTACTAAGTTATTTATTCCATCTCCTAATACACTCTATAACAAAAAAAAATCGACGCACCAAGAAGGAGTTGTCCGATTGCGATAAAAATTGGTGGATGTGAAGAACATACATAGAAAAAGAAAGGATTAAAATTTCAGAACAATTGAATGATTTATTGCAGAGTTTGACCGTTACAAAGGGAGGAAGTCAATAAAGCGTTGGTCCACCTCTGGCCTGGATGCAAGCTGTCACCCGGCGTGGCATAGACTGATAAAGATCCCGGATGGTGTCCTGCGGAATTTCTTGCCAAATTGTCTCCAACTGTCGGGCTAAATCGTCAACATTCCAGGATGGTTGCAATCGCCTTCCCATAGCGTCCCAAATGTGCTCTATGGGAGAGAGATCAGGAGATCCAGATTGCCAAGTAAGTGTTGGGCAAGCTTGAAGACAATTCATAGCAACATATGCCGTGTGCGGCCGGGCATTGTCTTGTTGAAACGTAAGTCCAGGGTGTCGCAAAAGGAACGGTAACACAACCGGTCGTAGAATGTTGTTTACGCACCGCTGTGCTGTGTGTGCCAGAAATGACCACCAAAGGGGTCCAGCTATCAAAGGAGATGGCATCCCAGACCATAACGCCCTGTTGTGGGCATGTATGGCGTGCGATAGTAAGGGCAGGATCCCTACTCTGCCTGAACGTCTCCAGACACGTCTGCGGTTGTCGTCACCAGTCAGCGCAGTTCCAAGTTGATCGAGCCCGGCACCATTGTAATCGGACTTGAAGGCGTAAAGGCGTGAGAAGTAAGCGGCGTAACGGTCGGCGCGAGCGTAAATTCCGCTCTCTCAGTCGTCTACAGAGGGTCACGTTGGACACATGTGTGCGGGCCACACGTTAGATAGTTGATAACGACGAATCCGGTGCTGTTACAGCTTCTCTGACAATCGCCCTGTTTTCCCGTTCTGTTGTGGCCCGAGGTAGACCGTTGCCGTCCCGACGCTTACATGAGTTAAGGCTCATTTTTCCAAGTCCAAGCCCGAAATACTTTGTGGAAATTTTGAGCACGAGCCCGAAACTTTAAATATAACTAACTTCTTGACATGTTATTTAAATTTTAAAAAATTGCCAAATTACACTATTTAATTTCCTTCGAATTTTCATATACACGTATTTCTACAATCCTCGAAGACGAATCATGTAATTGTCTTCCTTGAAGAATTTAGATATAGAAAAGTCAGTTTTAAGCTTAATTTGTATCCGTCTGATGAGCCCGGGCCCGGGCTTGGGCCGAGCCCGTCTCATCTCTAATATATAATACATAATACTCTTTAATGATTAAAATAATCGAAGACAAATAAATCATCACATAGTTACTTTCATAATTTGAGACTCTATAATCAAGTTCCAACAATTGAAAAAATGAAATAAAATTCAATTTAGATTCGTTTTGACATATTCCTTTACATAGGAGAATAGCCGCTTTTGTAAGTTTATTTTTTGAAAATCCAAGAAAATAGCGCTACTTGTCAAAAGTAGATTCCTGTTTGTTCTGCGATAGAACTTGGGTTATTATCTTACTGCATTTTTCCCTGTTTTGCGTAATTCTTTATTTTCTTTTCTCATAAAGACCTCTCCTAACGAACGCAGTCCAAGAAAAATTTGAATACATGTTAAAAGATCAAAGGGGGATGGCATAGCTCAAAATAACTCTGAAGTCCACTCCACAATCGTTATTTTCCTCTTCTGTCATTGTAAAAAAAATAATAAAAAATGGCGAACTTGAGTGCTAATTTTTTTTGAAGTCGCTTCTTAAAGACCCGGCTTTAATAGCATTTTGCGGCACTTTATCCCCTTCAGATTTTTTGTTTACCTTCTCATTTTTTACTCTGGCATATTTCTATTTTTTAAAATGAAAAGTTGCCTATGTAATTTGACGTTATTTTAAAACTGATGCATGGCAATCAATAACCAGTGATTTCCGCCATTGTCCAGGGCAAAATAAAATATTGCCGATTGGCCAACAAGGTTTTTTTCTTCTGCTGCTTCTTCTTTCATCAGGTGGCACGTTACAAAGTAGTAGTTCCTATTTTGCTTTCCAACTCATCAGATATCGTTGGTGGCCCACCGGAGTCGTTTCCGACCTCGACACACACCGTCGAAGATGTCCAAGTCATCGGCACAAATGGTTCATCCATCATACCACGCCAGTTTCTTTTTCATTTTTTCTACATCATGTGGAGTTTTTTGGTTCACATCATCTGCGTGAAAAAATTACGAAGCTTCGCAGGACTTCTAAATCATCGCTGAAGCAGTTTAGTATTCTTTCATTAAAATATTAATATATATGTATAAAATATGTTTTAGTTTTTACATCTATAATATTCTAAATTACTTATATGTGATTTTCCACATTTTCAAATCAATAAAACATTATAATCGCATAAAGAGGTAAAGTATCAAAGCTCAGTGTGGAAAAATCCTTAGTAAAATAACAAGTAGGTAAAACACCAATTAAATAAACAGAAAAATACTAAGTAGGTAAAGCGCATAGTGGATAAAACAACAAAGTATGTAAAGTACTAAGTAGTTAAAATAGAATAAGTAAGATAGTAAAATACTAATCAAATAATCGAAATGGAAAACCAACTGGATACGAAGACAGTAATCCCTGAATTTCCTGATAGACGAAAACCGATTCTAATCAATATGATGGGAAATGTTTCCAACCGGAAAGTGAAACTGATTATCCACACGAACTGGGAATAAAGGCGATGATCTGTATAAAAAGAATTCTGTTTACTGTGTACAAGGGGGATCAAAATTTACACTTTTGCCTTACATTTCACAAAATTTTTCATAGCTATCGACAGCACCTCATTCTTCGAAACTTTTAAAAATATTGAATAATAAGGAAGTTTTCGAAGTATATATATATAAGTATAACCTCATTTAAATTTATACTCACATAGAAATGTTGGGTCTAGGGTACGAAGAGTTAGATGAAATAAAAGCGAGCCGCTATAATTTGAATCACCCGTAGGGAAAATGTTATTTGTTTAGAACAATAAGATATTTTATTGTATGGATGTTTCGTAATGTATCTAAACCATATTTTGATTTTTTCAAAATATTAAAAATTTTACAATTTCCGTAACATGTATTTATTATGGGTTTAGTCACCCTACCTTTACAAAGCTGATGTTTCGAAACCCCATTTTTTTTCCATTTTGTTTACCAAATATTTGGTTTCTTTACTAAAACTAATTACAGTGAAAATCGGTTATAACGACCTGCAAGGGACCGTGCAAATTCGGTCGTTATAAACGATATCTTTTTAAAATCATAGTAGCTTATAGCAATGCCCTGTAGAGTTTTATATATTATTTTGCAGCAAAACTATTAAACTTTTTGGTTTCAAAATTAAATAAAAATATACTTAATTATAATGAATTTAATTTCCGTTTATATTATGTTTTATAACCACACTAAAAACATAGTACTTCCTTAGTTTTTTAAATTGAAAAAAAATGTAGAAAAATATTACCGTCTGGAGGAACTGGTTTTTCCCACACGAAAAACCAGTTTCGGCAAGATGCCCTTCCCTAAACTGCAATGGACTAACCTGTCTGCTAACGGTATCAGGCGTCAGGTCTGCGCGAACGCACAATAACAATAACTTTATTTCAGTTATTAGTGAGCTTCTTCAAATAATGGCTACACTACCAGTTACAATTTATACTGCAGAGAAATTCTTTCTCAACCCTTAAGGTATTCAAGACGTATCTTAGGAGTAGTACCAGCGAGGGAAGAACTGAAACTGATGTATTGTACATATGTATATAACATTATTATTTTTTACTTATATGAAATAAACGACAACAAAAGGGGGCCCCTTTTCCTGAACCCGCCGCCTTGCGAAGGTTATCAGTTCGCCTAAGGGCAATACCTAAATTTGATATCATCAATCATCGGATTTTTAGACTATTAATTAGACTAATTTAAAATTTGGCGTCATTCTGACTACTAAAATTCGAAATATTCTATAAAACATCTACGGGGGCTTTCACAATGATAAAAAACTAATTTGTAGGTCGGAAATCCAATCTTCTGATCAATACTGTTGAATCAAAAGTTATGATACCGTTGCCTTTTTTTTTTTCACTTATTGACGGTAATTTACCAATATACGGGCTGAATGCAGGGCCCGATTAAGACCTAGGGGGACTGTTAGCACAGTATTATCTGGGCTATAGGCGTAGGGTTTTCAAAATTGTTGGGGGAGCTCGGGATCCCCACGGAAGAAGTTTTTTAACATACACACATTTCATTATAATTGTTTATTTATATTATATTTATTATTATATATATTTATGCAATTTTTAATATTGTATTATTATTGCTCTATTATATTATGTTTACAGATATTCATAACGAATTTGATTTTAAATTAAAAAAAAAACTAACAGCGACCTAGAAAAAATATGGCAACACGCTATTACCTGAAAAGCGAAAAATCGTTTGCGACTAAAAATTTAGTTTGTGCTGTGAAATGACGCACGAAAGGTAGCTGGTGGCTTGAAGGCTATACATTTGCCCTTTTTGAAGAGAAATATTCACATCCAATAATTAAAAAACAACGTGAGAAGCATGGTTTTCAAGTTTCAAAGCATAAAATAAGTGATATTATTAATGTAAAATGAAAAAATAGTCAAGCTTTAATGTCAAGAGGAAAAAATCCAAAAGAAATATCCCCAAAAAGTTCGTACTATTTCTAATATTTCTAAAGTGCAGTCTACGGTTTTACTAGAAAATCCAAAACCTCAAAGAACTATTGCAAAAGTTCTGCATACATCAGCATCAACTATAAATAAATAAATTAATAAAGATTTGAATTTAATCAAAGCAAAAAAAGTGCAGTTTATCGTCTGCTACCTCGGCATGTTGCTGAGTGGAAGATTGGCTGCAAATTGTTATATGAAAGTCATTTAGCAGGAAATAGATATAAAAAAAATGGTTACAATTTATGAAGCATAGATTTATTTAAATGACTGTAATAAAAAAATATCGATTTATTATCGAAAAAGAGGCCCGAGAGACTCAAAAGTTTAGTTCAAGGAGAGCAAGGAAATTTTCAATGAAGGGTTTGTTTGTTTTTTGGTTTTACGGCTCAAAGACTACAGTGGTCATGCTGCGCCGGGACCTACAGTTTTCCGAGGAATCCGAACCTCTTAAGGCCTGGGGAACCAAACCCCGGACTACAGTGAGCAGTGCGACAATAAAGGGTTTATGGTTGTCGATGGCATCTCTTATAATGGAAAATTGAAAATAAGAGAAGTTGTAAACAATGCAAAAAGCAATTCCATATATATTATCAAAATAATGTTCTGACTCCTATTTTTAAAGGAGATATTCCAAAATTGTATTCTACTGATTTTTAAAATGTGGAACTCCATCAGGACAAAGCGAGTAGCCACACCTCCAAAAGTACAACCGCATTTCTAGTAAGAATGAGATAAGAAACTGGAATCCAGATAATACCAGTCAGTCATATTTCTACCAAGTCTCCAGATGTAACATCGATGGGTAACTTTAAATTTGGAGTTCTAAAACAAGCTTTTTCGAAACTCCGACCCACTACCTTGGATGGACTGTGGAAAGATGTGGAGGAGGAATTGGAGAAAATCCCGCTTGTGATTTTACAAAATGCCCTACTGTCGTGGAAATATAAATGCAATATGATAGTTCAAAAACAGGGCTATCAGATAGAAGACATTAGAAGACAATTTTTTATTGTATGTATGTTATTTATGCTGTCAAAACCATTATAACTGTGTGTAAATATTCTCTGTATATATTATTAATTTTGCTATATTATTTTACTTATATTTTTAATTAACATGTACTTGTGCCATAAAAATACAAACCAACAATTAATATCATATATATGGATGGGAGGGAGAGTGTACGTACACCAAAGTTGAATTCGCAGTTGTCCAAACTTCGTGTAACCAACCGAAATCTTTGTTAACGAAAATGACTGTGCTTATTTTCATTGTATTTTTCGGAAAAAGTGCTCATACCTATTTTCTAGTATACTCCAGTTTTAAGAAAGAACCAATGCAAATGACAAATATTGGACATATACAAATATATATATCGGATTATATATTTCCAAACAGTTAATATCGCGACTGATACACAGTTGAACTTCGTTAACACGAACACCCTGAGTGACAGAAATTTATTCATGTTAAAAATAGTTTACGTTACCTGGAAAAGACTGGATCGTATTATTAGCTATTCATTTCTGACGGGATTCAAGAAAGAGTTCAAGTTAAAAAATAATCATTTTCATTAAGTGTGTTCATGTTAAAGAGATTTGGTTGTATACTTTGTGACAATATTATTACAATTAAATAACCTTAGTATTTTCACTATTACGATAATAATTCAATAATATTTAATTAAAAGCGTTTTTGGATGCATGTTACAGTGGGTTTTTTTTTCAGCTTTATATTGAAAATTGAATTTTCGGATAATCTGAAGTTTCGCTTACTATATAAATTATATACACGGTATTTGCTAATATTGAGTATTTATCTGCTATTCGGGAATGTTGGGAGATAGCAAGCGACATAAATAATAAAAGGTAGAAAGAACATAAAAACAATATCAATAAAAATGCTTAATGTTTTAACTTCGATCGGAATGAAAAATAATTATGTATTCAACAAATCAGTTCTTTTGCTATTTTTAAAGTTGATTAGTTTAGCTTACTTTAAAACTTAAAATTCACATAATTTTTAGAATCACAAACCTCAGTCCTTTGTCAAAATCTTGGTCTCTTCCCCTTCCGTGCAGCCCGCAAGAACACCATTTCCAGACGAACCGTTTCTCTGAATCGTTTGTGGGATAGACCACGAATTCTCCCATTTTTCGATTCGCGGGGTTAGCATAACCACGTGGTTTAAAAACTGTGCACCGCCATTCCTTACGGCTACAAATGTTTTAAGAACTGCTAGCTTAGCCTCTTGGGCACACTTTGTGCTCCCCACCCCTTTCTAGAATGTAGTGTCACCGTTTGTGGCCGGCCATCCCAACTTTTCTTTCACGGACAATTGATTCAATCACTCCATATCCTTCTAAGTTTATGTGCAGCCTCAAGCCGAAATTCCTACCTACCCATTCCATACTTCTCTCTGTTTTCCATTCAATCACTACGCTCATGAATTTCTGCCTTCCTTAATCATGTATTTACATTTAAAAATCATCTGCTGTTAAAAATATTACTCATACCGGAGATCATAATATAGTGTAACTAAAGTTTTGTGCCTCCTGTTATTTACCGTAGTGTTCATCGCGGTTTATTTAAATTCTGGTGCATTCAGCAATTCCCGCTATTTGTAGATTATAAATTAGCATTTCTAATATATGAAATTTCTAAGAAAACTCACAAATGACATTATATCACTGACATATCAAACGCATGCATATGCAACAAAATTTAAATTACATAATTATATAGTCACACTGCTTGCTCACACAAACTATAAATTAGAAAATATTTCGTATAGAGTAATAAAAATTTGGAATAATATTCCATAAGCGAAAAAAAACTGCCCTTATCGAACTTTTAGAGTACAAGTATTTCAAAAAATTATGTCAGTCAAATGTATACTAAATGCAACTAAAGGAATTAGGATAGCGAATCGGGAAAGGATAATATCTTAAAAAAAAAAGTTTAAAGCCATAGCAACAATTACAAAAAAAAAACAAAAAAACTTCACATACAGACATCTGGTTATTCCTTTATAGACTAACCTCGGCCAGTCAATTAGTCCCCTCCCCTTCCCACACGGTTAACCCCCTTGATATACAGGGTAGAAAGTTCTTGACGATGAACACCCACCCAAACCATTTTGGATTCCCGTAAAATGTAGATAAGAGGATACAAAATAACAAAAACCTAAAGGTTCAAATTTTCTGATGCCTTTCCTTTCAAGAAATGCGCAAAGGAAGGCGGAATCAGGCCCTCGAGAAAATCATTCATATAAAAAGACGGTTAAACCAAAAGACTTAAAAGAAATAATCACTGAAAAATCGTCCTTTACATCGAGAAGGTAAATCAACGCACTAAATGGACCCAATCTGACCGGTGAAAACATCTAAGAGCAAATATATGTCCTAGCAGTCTACCAGTTATTGATATACCAATTAATTGTCACCAGTTTCAGTTATTTGAATTTTTCAAGTTATTTTGTTCTTAAGTATTCCGTAATTTTTAATTGAGTTTTACGGCCCCGGAACGTAGAATTTTCCGAGGAATCCGAACGTCTTATGGAACCAACCCTCAGATTAAGGTAAATAGTTAGTCGGTAAAAGTCCTTTTTTGTCCGGCTCAGTTGGGAATCGAACTTGGGATAATCGAATGCTAGGGACGAGAGTGTAATTACTATACCACAGCAGGGCCCCGTAACTTTATTTCTTGGGGATAGTATAGTTTAGATTATGTTCTGATTTATTAGAATGTAACTGAAAGTTTAAATTAATAAAACTGTAACCGATAACAACTAGCAATACTTCGTCCTGACGGGGTACAAAAAAGTGCCTCCTCAGGTCATTTATTATGTTATATCGTCTTTATCTTTGTATCAAAGACAACATCAAAGACCTTTGTTTTATTTGATGAAAAGAAAAATTAAAAAATATTTCTCTTTTGCATAATTGTTTAAAACTATGTATTTACCGATAGATACAAAAGTAAATATTGCACGTATAAAAGTTTTAAATAAATATTTCTATAAATTAATATTATATATGATGTGAGCCCCATCAGATTCGATAGTTTTTACCCAACGATGTCTAGGCGAATAACAATTTGCAATTTGTAAAATCTATGTCTGTGTCGTCACTTTAACCAATAGTAAACATATATAAAAAAATGCTGATAGGATTGCGCTGAAATGTCTGTACAGTAGGTAAAAAACCGTAAGGTTTCAATTCCCATCAGAAAATTAATGTTTTTATTCATATTTTTATCGAATATGATTTTCATAATTTATAATTTACAGTAGATATCATTTTAAAAGAGAAAAGCATCGTAAATTTATTTTTCCTGTTGAACTTTAACGCGGTAAAAAATATTAGAGAGCTATGGTGAATATTTCGGTAGATATTCATAAAAATCCAATAAAATATTTTAACATTAGGAGTTCAATATTTCCAATATTCAAAACTCATAAACCCCTGTACCAAGTGAATACAAATTTAGTTATTAGGCTTCGTTTTTTTTACTTGGTTGCAGATTCGAAATATTTGGTAAAAACGAGTTATTGCCATTGGAATTTTTAAAGTTGCTGTAAGTTTTAATATGAAGACGGTCTCTTATGCAAGTTTTATGCACATGGATTGCTATATTTCATTATTCCCTATAGATTGGCAGTTTTGAATTTTCTGTAACACAATTATTGCGCAAATGGCAACGGGTGTTCGGATTTTTATTCCACGACTGTACGTTCATGAAAATATACAATTAACTTATCTACTGAGGAAATTCTAGATGATCTAGATGAAAAACCAAAGAAGCTTTAGATACGGCTGTAGTAATGCTTCAAAGTAGTGGGAATTTGAAATAAACGTGCTGTGTTCTGCAATTGAAGGTAAAGATTATTTGCACATTTATTTAAAGATATGGTTTCTCTGATGTTGAACCGCGACAAGAAGAAATATTTTCAAATTCATCTACATAATCTTAACACAGAGCCTTGCTCGGGGCCTCAGCAAAATAAACATATTTCATTAATAAAATAAAATAAATAGCAAAATAAATTCATAACCAAAATAAACATATTTCATTAACAACTTATAAAATATTGAATGCACACATATAAAAATGAAATAAATAGTCTGGTATACTAATTTAATCTTTTAGGATACAGTACCTTTTTTGATCTCCCTGTGTTTCAATATTCTAGAAAATACACTGATGAAAAGATTTTTTTTTTGGCTTCTTGAGAAAGATGGGGTCGCGAAATCCAGCGCCAGACTTGCCTTAAAGGGTCTGATAACCCCCCAAAAAATCCTGCGTGCGCCAGTGACATACATATATATTATATATACTTAATCGGGGTACGCAACGTAGAGTTTTAAAGATTATGGGGGAGGGGCTAAACATATATTAGGCACCACTTATACATTACAGTATATGTAAAATTGCAATTTATTTCAAATTACTGAGGAGGGCTCGGGCCCCACGGGCCTATATAAACCTAAGCCTATGATCGGGGTTATGACCCCATCAACCCCCTTTTGCGTACGCCTGTACTCCTTGAAATTCTGCCACCTATAAAGGCTGTTTATATTGCGAGTGTTACAGTATTAATGAAAGGTAGAGTAGTTAAGAAAACAATATATATGCTTGTATGCATGCACGCACGCAAGCACACACACATATATGTACAGAGCAGGCCTTTCTCTTTGCCATCTCTATTAAAACTATGCTCCGCAAATTTTACACGATGTAGTTTTAAACAACGCATCTTTACGAAGCCATTCTAGTTTCATATTTATTGATGTTACGCTCAAGATATTCACCTTTACTTACAAATATTTTAACTGAATTATTAATATATTATTATTATTTATACTAAATTATTTGTAATTAGATTTTTCACATTTGGCTATGAAAATAGCGAGCTTACTTGAAGGTCCGCAACATTGTTGAATTCAGCCGAACACTGTCCGCATTTAGTTGAAGTTGGTGGTAAAGGCGTAGTCGATAGTTCTGAGGGAGCTTGCGGCTGTTGATCAAAACTTGGATGTACAAGAAGTTCCTGTTGTGGTGTCTTCTTGTGGTTTTGCATGTGTGAAGAGAGGGCCGCTGCCGTGTTATAACCTCTGTTGCACACGGTACACTGGTACGGCTTGCCATTGTCATGCGTTTTCATGTGAATCTTCAGGTGGTCGCTACGCGAGAACGCTGATTCACACTGGGTGCACCTGTACTTACGGTCACCAGTGTGCAGCTTGACATGGCGGTCTCTGCTACGTTTATGTTTGAACAATCGCTGGCAGTAATCGCACCTGAATGGCATTTGGTCGCTGTGTACCTGAGAAAAAAAAATAACATTTACTTATTTCGTTTTGTGATCTAATATATTCTGACATATCCTAATATTTAATTCTAAATTATTCTAATATCGGTAAATTCTAAAGATTGAATTTCCAGCCCTGGAACACTTCAGCTCTTTGGAAAAACGTTTTCAAACAATCCTCTCCTTATCTCTCAATTATTTGCCAAGTTAAACTCTCCTATAAAAATTACATAAATTATAAAAAAAAATCTCATGTTTATAAGATATCACAGAAACAAATTTTCTTCCCGTATTCACAAATCTCTGCTATTCGTCATATTCTTTGGATTCACGTTTAGATCGTTGCAACCTTTTTTACATGTTAAGGGGAGAGGGAGAGAGAAATGTATTTTATAATGAGTTAAAATTTTTACAATAAGCCAATCACTTACCCTGTTCCTATACGATTTAGTTGCCAAGACACAGAATATAATCCGCTTTGTCCTCCTTTCTAATTAGGATATGGATTAAACATCCTTAACCCGAAATGCTCGGGATCAAGAATGTTTGAAATTTTCGATTTTTTCAGCTTTTGAAATGCATGGTTGTGTTATCTGGTTTAGAGGTTTGTTGTTCACGAGGTTGCTTAAGATTCACTAAAAACTAATAATAAAATCCAGAAGCTGGGGCGTCTCCTTGGAGGCCCATAAGCGAAGCCTTGTGGTCTTTGTGACGCACATCATCTGGAGCAAGAAGGTGGGTTAAACTGGCGTAAATTAGACCACGAGGTTTATGGACGGTCTTAAATAATGAGTCATAATGCTATGTCAAATGGCTATTTACTGTGAGAGCCAAGTTACGGATTAAAGGCGTTTAATTTACGCATTCAAATTTTTGATAAAATGGTTTCGTGGCCATAACAAGTCAATTTATTTTATTAGCCCTACTTTATCAAAACTGTGAAAACGTTTCACATTTTTTTATTTAGCTTCTTGCGTTAGATCCTAGCTCCTGATGAAACACCAGCAATTTCATATTAAATCCATGTACTTGGTCATGACGTTAAGAATTAAAATGTACAGATGCGGTTAATTATTCATGAATGCGATGGAGTAAACAAAAGGAATCCATCAATACCCAGGAGTCAACGAGGACTCAATAACGTAGTTCCTCTTCAACATTATCTCCACGTGGTACTGTTAATTCTGAACGAGTAAACGGATCTCTTATTCTTCTAAAGTCTCTTTTCATATGAAAAATACTTTTAAAATAATTTCCGCTAAGATCTGTTGATAAATATCCACAGCAGAGTAGCTTGAAATGCAAGAGAGGACGAAGAAGAGCTCTGCTTGCTCTTTACTCGTTTTATTAAAAGTTAGTGAAGAGCCAGGCATATGCGCTCTTTGCGGGCATGCAATAAAATCGCAATAAGGTTACTCATATGGCAAAAGCTAACATATTTACCAAGTGTCTACAACCAGGAGGGACTTGCTCTTGTTCAGCAAAGTTGAAGCCCATGCCCAAGCTCCGAACTTCTGCATAAGTAAGAAATCTTGTGCAATCTCCCGATGTCCAAACGGGCCTTCTATCAAATAATGTTACCGAGCAGGAATCAAGCCTGGGATCAGTAATTAAATCAGAAGGATCGAATTAATTCGATCGGCAGGCACAAGAGGCCGATATAAAATTGTCAGGGAAAAAAAGGGATAAGGGAAAACACGTTGGACAATTTCTCGCACGTAGGAGTGGTCCCTATCAATACCTTCCTTATCGGCATAATCCGTGGCTCCGGAAGATTTACGACATGGACCTCATTGACTTCATTGCGCGCGGTGTTAGGTCAGTAAAAAGCCCAACACTTTAATTGCTCATTAATGCGGGCTCGGACCGGGTCATTTATTTCTCTCACAGACGCAGTTTTTCCCTCCCTGCTTTTCGGATCGCTAATGAATCGGGCAGTGAGAAAATTCTGTCACGTGGACTTCCCCGATTCGAAGGTTTGACGATTGAACAAGGCGAACGCCGAGGCGTTTCCTCCACTTTACTAGGTTACAAGAACGACAAAGAGGCCTAATTTATGCACTCTTTAAAACGGATGCCATTTTTGTTTTTCCTCGCGCTTTGTCTTTGTTACCAGCGGATACTCCAGTCGGGCCAAAAAGCAGACACCATACATCAACGGCCCTTTAATTGTTGTGTATGACTTGACACGCCTGTCAGCGTCGCAATGATTATGGGCAGGAAAAAACAAATTAGCAACCAATCGCAAGGTGATAAATTATCTCGAATGCAAATGAGTGGATGCTGACGCAAAACCATCTGATAGAGATTAGTTCTTTTGTGAAATTTAAAGCATTGGGCTGGAGCATACGGGATAGATCGGTCATACCCAGTCTACATAGGAAAAAAAAAAAAAAGAAATCTAGCATCTCATTATGCTATTATGGAAATCACAGCTTAGTTGAGGATGGCACGCCGCCTATTGAGAGTGAAATTGCAAAATTTAAAGACCTTGGCACTTATTCATTCGCTCAAGCGATAATAATGTACTCTCGAAGTTACACATTCAAAGCTACATATAAATAAAATTGAAATCTGTTACCGCAGGCACACACACACACACACACACACACACACACACACATATATATAACATTTTAAACCAATACTTTGAAGAAAACATTTCCGATTAAATATAATAAATCTTCGAAAATGAAAAAAGCCCTATTAGGTTCTCCAGCGCAGTTTTGCAGCTTAAAGAAACCTTTAACACACACTTGAGCACAGTTATAGACATAGATACACAGAGTTATAGCTGTTCGCTGCTATAAGTCTTAATTAACACATGCCACTTACAGCTATAATTGCAAGAATCTCACTAAAAACAAGCTTTCTACAACCTTGATGAGTTTAACCAATTTTATATTAATTCGTTATCAAGAAAATTCTTCCATACATAAGAGTGATTGTAAATCTTTTGACATAATGCAGATTATCACATTCAGGAGAAACAGCTATGATATTTGTAATGATCCTTGGCATCTATGTTACAAATCTCCAAATGTGTTATATGCGGAGTGTTACCCACTTAAATCAACCCAGATCATATTGCTTAACTTTAAATTTGAGCATATGCTTAAGTTTAATTGTCGCAATTATTTTTTACAGTATTCTTGGACTATGAGACAGTTACTACTTGTGGTAGTTTAGAGAAAATATATGGGAGAACAGTGCATTTACATCAAAACGTCGCAACAAAAGTTTCAGAAAACAAGTGTGGGGGCGGAACTATCTTTAAAATATGAAAGCATGGAACTAAAAAGTGCTTTGATTGCTAATTACTGTATAGTGATCTTTTAAACCTATCTATCTATAACTATAATATGGTTATGAAAATTATAATTGCTATTACTATTATTGTATACCACTGTATTATGGTATAATATTCATGCACAATAATTAAACATTTATGTCAGTTATGTTTGTTTCATTAACTTAAAGTATTTTTATGTATATACTCATTATTCTGTGCTATTTGTTAACATATACTGTAATAACTTCTCCAAGTACTATACAGTGCGCAAATTGGGGGGCATGCAGGGGAATGGCATACCCCCACCTTTTTTAAATTATAGAAGCGTACCCTCTACTTTTTGGTGACATGGGACGTTGGGAAACACTGTTGGAAAGAAGAGGTATGGCATACCACCACTTTTTTAATATACAAAAGCTTACCTATCTCGTATTCTTTTTTTCCTCTTATGAAAAATTTTTATTAATTGGCACGTGTACAGAAACGAAAATGCAAATGGAATTTTTATTCTTCAGCTTAATTAAAGGAGGCCGTAAACGGATTGGCAACACCAAATTATCTTTAACCTCTCGTAACAAGCAACGCAACATCGCATACAGGGTTACTAGATCGTGGGAAAAATAGAGTATTTATGCTCTGCTGGGATGTATTTTATAATGGCGGGCCTGGGTAGAATGTCCCCCCCTCCCGAAATTTAAAAAATAAATTATTTAGTAATACAATTATTTAAACAATTGACCCCAATATCACACCGCCTCCCCCCCCTGCAAAACCCATATACCCCGAAAAAACTTCTGGGTCCGCCCCTGGTTCCTCGCTTACCGCTTTAAGCTACCTATGCCTGTATCTCATGATTTTTCAGTCAAAAACTACAGCTTTTATTAATTACGCTGCGGCTTTATCAGTTAATTTTTTGTATACACTTAAACTGAAAAATGCTGGAAATTTTTATATCAGAATATTTTGCTTCTCCGAATTCAGAATCAGAAATGGGTTTTCTGGAATTTCGCTGCTACAAAATACCTATGCTTTAACAGAGAAAAGGGAAATATCCTCTAGTTACACATCACTGGTCACCGTTAGTGTTTCCAAATTCCTTCGAATCTAGTATACTCTATTATACAACAGATAGGGAATTCCCCACAGTTAGACAAGTTTTGCCAAAAATATTTGCACAATACTCATCGAACATAGTGACAAAAAATGGCTAAACTAACTTGTAGAAAAGGCGTTTATCGCTTCCAGAGGTGGATTAAGCTTATTGGGGGTCCCTGGCTGTAAAAATTTCGAGGCCCTGAGACCCAGCTTCCAAAAAACAAAACAAAAATATGTAAGGAACTGGGGACTTTTTCATAAAGATTTTTATGATTTTTAGTGGGTTGCTTAAACCGGCAATATGTAGCTAATAAATAAGCTCAACGTTTCAAAAAAATCAGATATTTATTCGAAAAATTTTATTTTAATTTATCTGAGTGCTTAAAAAGGGTTTTCTATATGAATTTGCGTCTTGATTTATCTTTGGCAAATTCATCGATGATTTAAGTATCTATTTCGTCCAAAATTTCTTGTTCTATGTATAATATGGCCAATGTATAGTTAAGTTCAGGAGACACCTATTGATGATGACGACGAGGTACAGAATTCACACCTGTTCCTACATTCAAGCACACTTTTTCTGCAATCGAAATATTAAGATCCTTTGTTGAATCCCGCGAATCAATGTCTGAAAATATTTTTAAGACTATCGTTGATTTAGAGACTCACGTTCTAAGTGAAATTTTTGCATCGCAACGGCAAGGAAAAATTAAAATTTTTTTTAATAAAATATCATTTTTACAGATATGTACGTGTTAAACTTTCTTATATATGATTATATTATTATATTATTATGATTATATACACTAAAACCAGCAAAATTTCACATGATAATATGCACTCAAAGGACCTCTAAAATATCCATATATATATATATATATATATACACATAAATAAACATGCACTTAAAATGAATAAATATGTATCTAAAATTTTTGAACACATGAAAATTTTGTGTCCCGTATTTTAAAAGAAATAGGTTTATTATTAACAGCCAAGTAGAAAAACTCGATATACATTAAATCATATGTTTTATATATCACAAATCCTATGACTGTATATCGCAATGTATCTCTCGTTGTTCTAAGCAGTTAAGCTTTATCTTCTATCATATAATGTATGGCACTTTTATGACCTGTCCTGCGGTGGCGCAGTGTTGTAACGCGTTCTCCTAGTGCGCCGCTAATCCGGGTTCGACTCCCAGCAGTGCAAAGAACGCTTACTCAGAGATCTCATAAAGATCGCACTGCTCACTGTAGTCCGGGGTTTGGTTCCCTAGGCCTTAAGAGGTTCGGATTCCTCGGAAAACAGTAGGTCCCGGCGCAGCATGACCACTGTAGTCTTTGAGCCGTAAAACCAAAAAGCAACCAACCAACCAACTTTTATGACCTTTCCAGATTTGTTTGTTTGTAGTTTTACGGCTCAAGGAATACAATGGGCATGCTTCGCCGAGACATTCTGTTTCCAAGGAATCGGATCCTCTTAAGGCCTAGTGAACCAAACCCCGGACTACAGTGAGCAGTGCGATCTTTATGAGATCTCTGTGCAAACGCTCTTTGCACCGTTGGGAGTCGGACCCGGATTAACGGCACACTAGATAAGGAGTGGGCAAATGCGGCCATATACGGCTCTTTGTTGAGTAAAGTGCGGCTCTCGTCAAAAATTTAAATCCCCCCCCCCTTTTTTTTCAGAATTTTTTTTATGAATCTCATTAAATTGGCCAAGAGAATCCAAACAAGCATAGAAGAAGAAGAGAGGAGGGACGTGGAGAAAATGGAAGAAGGTTTCCAATGTGCCCTGGCGGAATATGAAGGCTCGGATGCCGCAACAAGGCCAAGAATACCACGCCAACCGGCATCTTGGAAACTCTGCAAAGCAACCAAGATCCTCAATGAACATACTCTACCACTACACCTACAGAACCACAACTCCCTACAGGAAATACACACCGCCATATACTGTGCAGCAGTAGCGGCATCACGCGCCAATGGGTACGAAGTAAGGAACGAAGGCCGAAGTAACAGAGGAAACAAAGCCCAACCACCATGGCAAGTGAGACTGCAAAAAAGAATAGAAGAGCTCCGCAGCAGCATAGGGCGAATAACCCAGTACATGCAGGGAAATAGGAGTAAGAAATTAGTGAGGAAAGTGAAGATGGCCCTTAAGAGAAATAGGATTCATACAAGACACGAAGAGCCCAATAAACACATCAGCGAATATCTGGATACCCTCAAACAAAAACTGGGTGTATACGCCAGAAGACTCCGAAGATACAAAGACTATACCAACAGAAAACAACAGAACATGCAATTCCAAGCAAACCAGAAGGCCTTCTACAGGAAGCTTCGAGAGACCCCAGCGAACAAAGACAAGTACGAAGCCCCAAAGCCAGCAGAAATAGAGACCTTCTGGAAGACACTATGGTCCAATGAAGTACAGCACAAAAGCGCCCCCTGGATTCAGCAAGAAATGGAGGCTACGAGAGGAATAGAGGAGATGGAGTACACGGGCATCACGATAGAGGAACTCCAGCAGGTAATCCAACGTACGCACAACTGGAAAGCCCCGGGTATTGACGGCATACACAACTTCTGGTACAAGAAATTTACCAGCGCCCATGGCCCATTAGCCAAGGAACTTACGGCGATAATTGAAG
>QLNU02014802.1:173948650-173971314 GCA_006491805.2 Dysdera silvatica | reverse complement strand
GATAGAGGAACTCCAGCAGGTAATCCAACGTACGCACAACTGGAAAGCACCCGGTATTGACGGCATACACAACTTCTGGTACAAGAAATTTACCAGCGCCCATGGCCCATTAGCCAAGGAACTTACGGCGATAATTGAAGACCCCAGCAAAATGCCTGAATTCCTCTGCAAGGGAATAACTTACCTCCTACCGAAGGACCAGGATACCAGTAACCCAGCGAAATACCGACCCATTACGTGCCTTAACACCCTGTACAAGATACTCACGGGGTGCATCTCTGAAAAAATAAGCCGGCACAGCGAAAGCAACAACTTAATGACGGAAGAACAAAAGGGATGCCAGAAAGGGACTCTGGGATGTAAAGAGCAGCTTACCATCGACTCAGTTATCCTGGAACAAGCAAGAAAACAAAAGCGAAAACTCAACACCGCATACATAGACTACAAGAAGGCTTTCGACTCTGTTCCGCACTCGTGGCTCCTTGAAATACTCAGCATATACAAAGTGCATCCCTCAATCATCCGATTCCTACAGAGCAGCATGAAACAATGGAGAACCCGGTTACAGCTAAACACGCCAGACAGTAAAATAGAAACGGCCGAGATCCCCATCCGCCGCGGAATCTTTCAAGGAGACGCACTAAGCCCCCAGTGGTTCTGCTTGGCGTTAAACCCCTTGTCAAGGATGCTGAACACAAGTAAATACGGATACATGCTGAAGAAAGACAAGAGAAACCTACATAAAGTCTCCCACCTCATGTACGTAGATGACATCAAGCTATACGCGCCAACAATCACCCAACTCCGACAACTCATCAGTATAACAGAGACATTCTCCAAGGACATAGGAATGGAATTCGGCCTCGATAAGTGCAAAATACAGAAGAATAGCAAAGAAGATTTACCAGGCATCGAACTCGAAGACGGGAGACTACTGAAGACCTTGGACGAGGGCGAAACCTACAAATACCTAGGGATAATGCAAAAACGGCAGCAGGAGCACAAGAAAGTCAAAGTCCAGCTCACGCAAGCATTCCAAGAAAGACTTAGAAGCATTGTGAAGACGAAACTGAGCGGGAAGAACACCACGCAAGCAATTAACGCATATGCGGTACCAGTGCTCACCTACTCCTTCGGGATCATCAAATGGTCCAACACTGAACTAGAACAACTCCAGCGGAAAATGAGAACCATCCAGAGAAGAGCCGGACAACTACACCCTGCAACGGCAATTGAACGGCAAACACTACCCCGGGAAGAAGGAGGACGCGGACAAGCGGACCTCAAAGACTTACATGACAAGCAGATCCAGAGCATGAGGCAATACTTCCAGTTGAAGAGTCCCCGATCGCCACTCATCCAAGCCATAATACAAGCAGATGCAAATTACACGCCACTAAACCTGTGTAGTACCGAAGAGCGTGTCCTGGAAACAGCCAACGAACAGAAACTGAGAACTTGGGCCGGAAAACCATTACATGGCAGGCACTACAATGACCTGCAACAACCACACGTTGACAAAAAGGCATCAAATTCTTGGCTGGCCAAAGGCACTCTCCAGCCAGAGACAGAAGGATTCATGCTAGCCATCCAAGACCAAGTGATCGCAACAAGGAACAATCAGAAATTCATCCAGAGAAAAGACATAGAAAGCGACAAATGCAGACACTGTCATGCGGCATCGGAGACAATCCAACACGTGATGGCAGGATGCAAGATCCTTGCGCAGTCAGACTACAAACATAGACACGATCAAGTAGCGAAAATAGTCCACCAGAAATTGGCAGCGAATGCTGGCTTTCTGACAGAAAAATGCCCGTACTACAAATATGAGCCAGAGACCGTGCATGAGAACGAAACACACAAGCTTTACTGGGATAGAGCAATCATAACAGACAAGACAGTCCCACATAACCGTCCTGACATAACCCTCGTCGATAAATCGAATAAGACCACGTACTTAATCGACATAGCAGTACCCAACACCAATAACATACAGACAACCTACACAACGAAAATCACCAAGTACCAAGATCTCAGACATGAAGTACGAGATATATGGGGTATGGAAAAGATCCTCATCATCCCGTTAGTCATCTCAGCAACAGGGATAGTACCAAAAACGCTTGCGACGAATTTGGAGATACTCAACATTGACCCAAACACCTACATTGAAATACAAAAAGCCACAATCCTAAACACGTGTCACATTGTCAGGAAGTTTCTAGACATGGCACATTAAGAAGTGATGTAAAAAGAGGCTTGGGAACATGGCGCTCTGCCCGTCCCAAAGCCTGTTCCAGAAATGGGCGAGAAAGTTTGTATATATATGGCTCTTTATAATATATAATAAATTGAAATGCGGCTCCCATTGACCTCATGTGTGCCCACCCCTGCACTAGACGAACGCGTTACCACACTGCGCCACTGCATGGCAGCCCTTTCCAGAGCTACAAAGATATTACACAGCACTTGTAAATTATTACGAATAGTTTATCGATGATAGAACGATGTCTATCGCTGAAGGAAAATGGTGTGGAATTTTAGAATAAGTGTTTGTTTTAATTTGACTTTCAATCAATTGCCAGCCAAGCACAGTAAAACTCAGCTTTGGTCTTCATAACAAGGATGGTGGCTATAATTCAACTACGATAACATTTTGGTGATCTTGGACATCATTAAACGTGTACGCTTACAAATTCCATTGCCTTTCCGCTCAGCTAAGAAGTAAGAGGAAAGTTTAACTTTAGCGTTGTGGTGAAATTTTTTGGATTAGGGAATAATAAAATTCTTAAAATTAATAAAACACTTAAAATATGCAGTTATTCTGGAAATTCATCGTTTTCATATGCACAAACACTAAAAGTAACTAAAATATACAATTGCGTATAATCCGGGCTCTAGTTATGACAGTAGCATTTAATCTCATCGCTCATTTTTGAACTAATAGGACTTTTAATTAGCTTCAATTTAATAAATGAACTTTCTGTACTTATATACGTAAAATACATGAATAATATTAAGTATTGCATCTTTCGCTTTTTGTGTTGTGGCAGTTTTTAACTAGGTCCTCTCTCGAAACCGGGCCGCATCCGCCAGCCGCTTAATCCACCGCTGCTCGCTTTAATTGAATCGGTCATTTAAAAAAAAAAGAGTCAACTCCGTACGAAAACAACGGAACATAACCCTTTTCAAAATGACCGATTCAATTATACAAAAAACTTTTAAAAAAATTAGATGGATGGCGTGAACATATATATAAAAAGAGAAAATGGTAAATAATGTGTGTGAATAGGTGATATCGACAGAAATTATGAAAAAGAGCAAAGCCAGCTTAATAATTTCGTAGTAATTTGGGCAGAAAATCACTAAATTGGCATCATTGATACACGTTGGACAGGTCTGGAACGTACTAAAAATCACCGAATGTAAGAACAAGCAGAAAAGGCTATTTATACAAGTTGAACACTACGCAAATTAAGAAACAATTTTTATCAATGCGTTTTAGGCGTAGTAATAGTAACTCCAATGTTATGGCATAGTTAGATGGTGAAACGTTCGTAAAGAAAAGAAATGTTTTTCCGTCTGGTGGGGCACGATTCTACGATCTTCTGCTATCCGGACAGGTACTCCTATCAACTGAGCTACAGCTGACAAACACTCAATCCCTTACGAACGTATTTAAAGCATATTTTCCGAAACCGGATATTTCGCCGAATGAGGCAGTACATGGACTGCTTTTTAAACCTAATTGCGAAGAGATCGGTATTAAATTCATCGAAAAGCTCGTTGCAGCAGATATATTTATACAAGTCGAACACTAAGCAGATTAAATTTAGAAACAATTTTTATCAACGTCTTTTCGGCGTAGTAATAGTAACGCCGATGTTGTGGCACAGTTAGATGGTGAAACGCTTCACCATCTAAACATGCCATAACATCGGCGTTATTATTACTACGTCTAAAAGACGATAAAAATTATTTCTTAAGGAAAAGCTAGTCCAGTGTTGATTTATCATGTATTGATATGTGGTGGTATATTCAAGTGGCTGCTGCTTATGTGAAATTAGCAGTGTTAATTTGTGGTGTGATTTGTGTTGATTGTGTGAATATAAACGTTTAAAATGAGCTTGTTGTCGTGGTTAAATAAAGCAAAAATTGCAACTAGTAAGTGCATAGCCTCGTCTAGTAACAATGAAATCGATTGTTAAAGTCTCGAATGCCAGCCTTCTACTTCGACTAGTTTTAATGATAATTCCAAATTGGAGTCGAGCAATGCAAATAAAAACAGTGACACGAGTGAGAGTGACATTGAAACTACAAGTGACGATGATCCAGAACCCGTTCATAATAAGAAATGAAAACATAGTTGCAATCCGCCAGGGCCGAACTACCCTGACTGTTGGACAAGTGAAATGTGTGTTTCAAAATGCAGTGAATGCAAGTGGCTGTTCGCAAAAGCAAAAGGGTTGGTTGCAGTGTGTGTGTGTAAAAATGTCAAGAAAATAGTATACCCTTTTAAAAATAAGGTGTTCAATCGTCTCAAGAATGGATAAGCTGCCACATTGATTCTTGTGGGAAACGGAGATGGAGCAACGCCAATCTCTGCGAAAAAATATTTAAACATAAAAAGAGTGAGGCCCACAAATGCGGTGAAAAAATAGTATTGGATGATGAAAACGAAAAAAACGAAAACTGTAATTCTTAAACACGAACTTGATAAAAACGAAAGAACACAACGCTTCTCTCTTTAGGATTCTACTCTTTAGGACTGAGTATATCGTTAAAAAAGGTAGACCATTCACTGATTTGTCTTTGGATGCAGATTTAAAGATATTGAAGGGGGGGGGGGAAATATAGGGCGCATTCTTCAGAGTGATCATAACTATGCGAACATAGAACGTCATATAGCAAACAAGATGAGAAAAACAATTCTTAAAAAAAAGCGTGGAAAACAAGTCTATGCTTGCTTTGTTAATAGATGAATCCACTTCGGTCAGTAAATGTACTGTTTTGGTTGTAGGTATTAGAACATTTTTCCCAAATACAAATGAAAATGGTAATAATACAAAATTCAATCCTGCAATTACATCTACAATATTTTTTTGGATTTGATTGAATTAGAAAATACATCACCTTCGAACATGCTCGATAGTTTATTATCTTATCTGGAAAAACATGGTTTTACTAATAACTGTCTGGCTCAAAACTTTTTATGCTTTGCAAGTGGTGAGGCTTCTAACATGATTGGGTGAAAATCAGGCGTAGCGATGTTCTTAGTAGGAAGTATCCAGACATAATTGTGTGGCGCTTTTCAAACCACCACACCGTTTGGAATTAGCCGTCGAAGATGTAGTAAATGAAATAGCTGGTATCAACCACTTTAAAATATTTTCGATAAACTCTATAGTTGAATAGTACGTCTCCAAAAACCAAAATGACCTTAAAGCGTGCACGGCAGAGTTGGATATTGAAGTATTTTCTATTGGAAATTTTTTAAATAATACTCGGTGGGTTGCATCAAGTTTCAGAACAGTAAAAGCAATATGGAAAAACTATGCAGTTCTCTATACTCATTTTGAACATACTTCAAACGACAATTTGAGACTGACTTCACAGCGCGCAAAATGTTCTGGTCTAAAAGAAAGAGTAACAGAAAAGGCTTTTGTTCTCAATTTTGGTTTATTATTTGATGCTTTATCAGAATTTTCCCATTTATCATTAGAACTTTAAAATCGTGGTGAAACGATTCCTAAAGCCCATAAATTAATCACACGTCAAATTCGTGTCCTGGAGTATATGGTAGAAGTCCCAGGACCAAATTATGCAAAAACATAGGAATAATAATAATAGTAATATTTGTTTATTCAAGCCAATTGGGTAAACACTTTTACAGAAAGCTTTTAGTGACCTTATATTTTATGACGTTGAACTGCATGATGCAAGGAAGTTGCAAGTCATTACCTGGAGACATTTCTTCCGAAGCTTAGCAAAAAACGTAAGCTCCCACCTATTTACATTTACATCTCAAGAACAGAACCAAATTCGAGTGACTATGATACTTTAAGTCTTTAGAAGTGTTTGATTCTCAACAGTGATCTGAAAACCCCAGCACCAGATACGGGGAAACAGAAGTCAGAAATCTGAGTAAACGTTAGTTAAACTAGATAAATAAGTTTAATTAAACAACAATATCAATCAACGTTTATTGGCGTAGTGATACCAACGCCGATGGTATGGCGTGATTAGATGGTGAAACGTTCGAAAGAAAATAAATATTTCTGCCTTCGGTGGGACCTGAACCCACGACCTTCCACTTGCCGGGCGGAGGCTCTACCCACTGAGCTACGAAGGACAATATATAATCTCTTACGAACGAATACGAACGTATATATACTGAAGCCGGTTATTTCGCAGAATGGTGTAGTACATAGACTACTATTTAAACCAAATTGCAAAGAGACCGGTATTAAATTGATCGAAATGCCCGTTGCAGCATATGTATTTATTTTATATAAATCGAACACTACGCAGATTAAATTAAACAACAATATAAATCAACGTTTATTGGCGTAGTCTATTTAAATAAATAGACAACGCCAATAAATAAATAAAGAAAGAAATAAAGAAGAATATATATATAAGAGGTTTTCGTGAGTATTTAGAAGACAACAGTGAATCACCTATGACTTTGCAGCCACTAATTGCTGCTATTAAAACTCTTGTTGCTTGCAGGATGGGAAAGAATATTCAGCACAATAAATATATCTTACATATCGACTTGAGAAACCACCTTCAAGTTATAGCAGTGTCTTCACTGTTATTTATAAAATGTGTGGGTCCTCCACTTAAGCAGTTTAAGCCAAAAGAATATGTCACATTAAGGATTAAGTCAGGAAGACAGAATGCAAACTACACCCATTGTCGAAAAAGACAAATAAAGGTAACGTCTTCGGAATATAAAACAATTTGGAATTACCTTCAAAGACGCAACATTTTGCAGCAGACATTTATTGCTTTCAAATCTAATTTTGGCACAAAATAGCTTAGAAATTATAGTATTAGCTACACCAAAAATGTAGAAAACATTTCAAATAAGTACTAATAAATAGTATGTAAAAAAAAGTGTCCATAATTAAATGCTCCATGCTTAAGTATTTTGCAAAAAAATTTATATTTTCGAAGTATATTATATTATTAAAAGTTATTCTTAATTGAAAGGATTTAATGTAATTAAAAACAATGAAAGGAGGGAATGGGTTTCTGGCTTGGACTTTTTGCCAGGACAGTGGCAAAAACCGGAAAAAAAAGGGCGAAATGGAAAATGTGTGTGAAATAAAACACAACGAATTATGGTCGTATCTAATATCAAGTACTCTTTAAACATTCATAGTATTGCTTATCAATTTTAATTTTCAGGAACTTGCAACCCTGATTGCGGTGGATATATATATATTGCAACCCTGATTGCGGTGGATATATATATATCAGAATTGATAAAAATTTGCAAAAATAACTAAACCTAACCAAATTCCACTTGATCTAGCTTCCAATCGGCGAAAATCGCTATAATTGGTAATTGTGTAGGGAGGCCGTCCTGTTAATCATCCTGACCGCAAACACCCTAACTACACTCAAATACTGCCTCCTGTCCCACCACTGGTACTGCAGTGCAACTTCTCCAAGTACTATATAATACAGTCAAGCGTCGTTGAGATGAACACACTTAGTGGAATTACTTTTAATACGAACAGTTTTCGGACGTTCCGTCAGAGTGTATAACATACTACCCTTTCCGGATAAGACGAATTGCTGTTAATAGGAACAGATTTTTTGTTCCCTTTGGTGTTCGTCTTAACGAGGTTCGACTGTATAACACTTCTTCAAATATAACAACAATAACGTAACTTCTTCAAATATAACAACAATACCGTAACTTCTTCAAATATAACAACAATACCGTAACTTCTTCAAATATAACAACAATAACGTAACTTCTTCAAATATAACAATAATATAACATCTTCAAATGCCGTAATATAACATCCCCAAATGCTGAAATATAACATCTCCAAACGATGTAATATATAACATCTACGTGCCATAATTTATATTTGACGATAATACTCTATATCCATGTATACGATAATAATTTATATCCATGTATACGATAATACTTATATCCATACACGATAATACTTATATCCACATGTATACGATAATACTTATATCCATGTATACGATAATACTTATATCCATGTATACGACAATACTTTATATCCATGCATACGATAATACTCTATATCCATGCATATTACAGCTCTATATCCATGTATACGATAATACTTATATCCATGTATACGATAATACTTATATCCATGTATACGATAATACTTATATCCAACCCCCCCCCGCAAAAACAGGCCTGCATAAAGCTCTTGAGTATTCAAAACTTCCCACAGTCGATTAGATACTTTTAGATATTTAATCCATTAGATATTTATTTCTGTTTATCAATGGCGCAGGAAAGTGAGCTCAAGCCCCTTTGGATACCAAGGCATTATTTTCTCTAACTCTTCGTCAGATATTCTTCTTTGAAACCACTCGAGTCCCCATAATTTTTGAATGTATACTCTACTATTTCTGTTCACAAAATCATCTTCACATCCGTAAATAAATGTGGATCTTGGAGATAAATGTTTAGGTCCGCAAACGTTGCAAGAATTTCTGTAGCTGGTATGTGCCAAAATACTTTAAAAAAACATGAATATCGTAGCTTGAGAATTAATCTTCAGTGTAATTGTAACATAAGTGAACTTAGTAAGCACGTATTAAATTGTGCACATGAAAAATGGAAAAATTGGCTGACCTAACAGCACTGTACTTCCAAACGAAGGATGGACGAAGTCCAATATAATGAAGAGATTTCCCTCCGCTTACCAAAAAATAGTGTATAAATGAAAACGAGACAAGAGAGAATGATTTTTAACGGCTCGGGCGACGTAAGACAAGCTTAGTAAACTTTCACTTTGCCGGTCATTGTCAGCAAACCTGATCTGTGACCTGCAACAAGTTTTATTGTTTGGCTTTTTTATGGCGCAAGAGCATCTGGGCTATACTGCGCCAAACATGGTAAAATCAAAGACTGTAGTAAAAGCCAGTACTTTTTAAAAATTTTAAAACGTGCGTATGGTCAGCATGGTCATTTAAAATGTCAGACAGTGATGAAGAGTTAAAAGTAAGAGTGCGGGCAAGTCTATAATAGGGGCATTGAGTTAAAATGTGTAAAACACTCATGGGTTCATTGCACACTTGGCAAATTGGTGCTGGTTTTCCTTCCAACAGATGTCTATGGGTGAGATGGGAATGCCCAATGCGAAGTCTAGCAAGGAGAACCTCCTCTTTCCGATTTTTACGGTATGAGGAGGGCCAGTTACCAATTGTATGTTTAATATGCCGCAATTTGTTATTGGTTTGATGATCCCATTCTTCTTGCCACTTTTGATTCACACAGGTCTTGATAATTGGCTTCAGGTCGGAGCAACAAGTTTTAAATGATATGAAAAGAGATTAATGTGCTTCTCTTTTCCAGTCATAATTTAATCTTTGCAAGAAAAAAGCTCAGATGATTATAATAAATGAATTAATAATGATTACAAATGTGGATATGATTAAATCACGAAAGGCGCCTCCTGGTCCAGCAGTTATGATCCCGATTTTGGACTTACTGGGCTTGGTTCGACTCCCGATATGCTTGATTGGGTACTAGTGTATCGTGGTTTGGAAGTCTCGTTAAGACGTCGGTCCCGTTCCAGGCAAGGGGGACACGGGGGGAGGTCACAGGAATCATGACCCCCAAAATATGTTTTTCATTAAAAAAATTCCAACTTTCATGATAAATGAAGGGTGTTATTCCAAGACCATGGCAAATTCTGTCCTTGACTCCCCCCAAAATGAAAGCCTGTGTCCGCCTCTGAGGACGATCCAGACCGCAAAGTGCAATTTTGAGAACAAATGCTACAGTTAATTGAAGATGACCATGACATCTTGCGACGAATCTGCTTCAGCGATGAAAGGTGTTTCCATATAAATGGAACTCTTAACCGTCACAATTGCTGGTACTGGCATGATACCAACCCTCATGAGTTCAAGCAAAGAAATACGCAATATCCAAAGAAAGTGAACGTGTGGGCCGGTATTTTGAGGGACGGCATTGTCGAGCCGTTTTTCCTTACTGAAACGTTAACAGGACAGCGGTACTTAGAAATGTGGCAGGATGAAATTGTGACAGATATAGCTGAAATTGTTGAAAATTACACAAACGCAGTTGCCAACATTATTTTTCAACAGGATGGTGCTCCCCCACACTTTTCTACAGATGTTTGAACCTTTTACGATAACAAGTTTACAAGAAGGTGGATTGGCAGCCGTGGGTTCGTGGAATGGCCACCTCGTGGCCCAGATATGACACTCGGGTTTTTCCTTTGGGGTCATTTGAAATCAGTAGTTTACGAACCGCCACCTGAAAATATAAATGTGCTGCGCCAAAGAATATGGGATGAATGCCATAAAATTACTCCACACACTTTTCAAAAAGTCAGAGAAAGATTTGAGGCCTGGCTTTTTAACTGCAAAGAAGCGCAAAGCCTTCAGTTTGAGCAGCTACTTCATTAAAAGGTAACTTCTTTTCTTTATTTTTTCAATTTTTTTTATTTTTTAATATTTTACTGCTTTCTTTTTTTAATATTTTTGAGTTTTTGAGGGTTAGAATATTGATATTTTTAAGCGATCCTTAGAACATCCCCCATTGGGTTAACACGAAGTATAAAATTTTTTCTGATAGAACATACATTGCTTTATATGCTACAGTTTTCGTCATTTGCCACCACCTTACCAGCGTAAGCAAAAGCCAGGAGAATAAAGGTCGATTTTCAAGTTTGCGGACACGTCGTTGGTGCTATGGGTGTCATAGCGCCATACTGTAAACGCCATTATTTTTTTCTCAACGAGACCTTCAAAAGAAGGTATTACTCGTTCGTATTTGCCATTTGAAATTTTGGAGTTGGCCCCCGTGGGGCGCCCCCTGGTGCTGAGGGTGAGTCGCGACACAGAACAAAAATTATTTCCTTTTCAACAAGCAACTTTCCCGAAACGACGTTTATCTGCCTGAACCCACTAAAAAATTAACAGGGGTGGGGGTGGGGGGGACTGACCTTTGAATCACCCTGTATGTAAAATCGAACATATACAGTTTTACCATACAATAACACTATTCAAGGATCAGAGATTCAAGGATAAGAGAGAGAGAAAGAGACAGATGGCCAAAAGTATTGAGGACTCAAACTTAGAACTGAAAAGCATTTAGTATACTCAGCACTGGCGTGATACGCAGAAAGTTCGTAAGGGAGGTTACAGACTTCTAATGGGGGATACAGAACTAATGTTTCATATATTTTCGTAAGCATACAAACTTTCATCGCAATGGGGTTTCAACCCCCCATCAACAATCGCTGTGTGCGCCAGTGGCACTTAGATCCCCCTAAACGAGGGAGGAGCGTCTTTCTTGGAAATAGAGCTCAACGCAAATCAGCGCTTACTATTTATTATTCTTTTACAACATATTTGTAGCGCCAGAAAGAATACAACGCATAACAGTGATTTGCGTAAAGCTCCATGACCGAGAAACGCATTCCCCACATTAAGCTCCGAGTGCGTGATCATTATAGTCATTTGTGTCATATCTATATTATTTCTTTATTATCAAAGCGCAAGTGAATAGCTCTCTCTCTCTGGCTAATAAAGTGTTTTCTGTAACGGCGACCACTCTTGAGAAGTTTTGATTAGTATTTGCATGAAAACGTTGCCATTTTTTTTACATTTTATTTAGAAACCAAATCAAAATTTAAAAACGAATCCGTTCTATATGGGGAAGCGTCAAAGATACTCCTGATGGAGGTTCCAAAGTTACTCCACACGTGGGTTATTTATTATTATATTGTCGCGACAAAGTCGCCACATTAAAAAGCCATAATAAAAACCCAGCATACCCACACTAGGTCTAAGAAAAACATGTGCATGCGAATTTGGATTTATCCAAGGTAATATGGGTTTGGAAAAAAAAAAAGCAAGAATGGTAATTTTGCGACTTATTTTTTCTGTGATTTAGTTTTATATTTACCATTTTAATTTTTATTTAACACTAACCGTTAACTATTACAACTAAATACTTGTATGGTAATAATACAGATTAATGATATAACTTATGGACGCAATCAATTTATTTTACTTTCATTGCGCTTAATACTAATAGATGTCTTTTTACGTAACTACTTGTTTTGCACTTACGTAAAATGAAATATTTACTTTAAACGAACAAAAACTATTTTTTTAAGAATTTGTCTTTCATTTTGTAAAAATAAAAATAAAAAATTATAATTTTTCCCATGACTGTTTAAAACTATGCATATATATAGATATAAAAGTAAGCACTGTATATTAATTTCTTCTTTAATTAACTATTAAATTAATGCGTATAGAGATGTTATTTTGGCATTAGGCGGCCCAACAAAACTTACTGACACTTTGCCGTAGATTTAACTTTTCAACGAATGCAATTTGTACGATTAATTTTACGTCCACTTCCCAACCTTCATTCGGAAGGGTCTCTAATTTAAAACTTTGTTTAAGACATTTCTCTAATCAGTGTCAACATACGAATCATTTCTCCCTTTTTATTATTACCTCTCTTTTCCAAAGCACCTGAGTCGTAAAAGTGCGTTATCTCGTGAAAAAATCTCTTAAATAGACCCCTAAATCAACAGAAAGAAATGAGACGTCGCAAAGGGTTGGGCCACTCATATCAACAAATTCTTCTTCAAACGCCTTCATCTGATCAAATGAAAACTGTCTTTTTCTTCCGTCCAAGTCAGTTTCTTCCCAACTGGCTTATTAGCAGGCTTACGGACGTTGTCAGTCGGTTTCACATACCACGTTCCTTCTCCCTCTTCTTATATACGGAGCAATCTGTCCGGAATATTTATAATCCTACATTTGTTTACAATCACTATTTCACGCCAATCAGTCGATTACATCTTGATCGCTTTCTGAAAGAACTAATGAGGGACGTGGGCTGTCTTCTTAGAAATGCAGTTTGAAGAACTTGAGCAATATTTTCTTCCGTCGTGGATGTCTCTCGTGCGAATATATTGCTCGTATTCTTGATTAGGAAGACATTTCAGCAAGACGCAGTCCTATCTTAATTATAGAAGCTTCAACAAAGAAGTTTCGAATCATTCTGATTATCATCACGTGTGAGTTGAATGCAAGATGGCAAATACTTCACCATAATGCGTATTTAGATTTTATCGAATAATAAAGGAACTGTAGTTACTAGTATAAAAAAAATATAAAAATTGGCTGAGAATAATCGGAGCCATTTCGAAGGGGGTGGAATATACCTACTCTTAATTTAAAATAAATCTGCGCATTTAAATGCGCATACTTTTCAAAGACATGTCATAAAATTAAATATAGGGTAATAAAATAGAGTTCCAATTCCTTTTTCGTTCTTCACTAAGTTTGCTACAAAGTACCGTCGAACTCTGTTATAACGGACGTCGAGCGACCGAAGGATATAACCAATTGGAGACGAAAAATTGGTTCTTTATATCCGTGAAATAGTTCGTTATATCCGCGATTCATTATACGTGTGTTCGTTATAACCGACTTCCACTGTACTTTGATAACACACTTGTATGTTGACAACGTTCTGCAGCCAGTTGTGTTGCGTATGATGGCTCGGCTTCAAAGGATTATTTACATGCATAATATTACTAGAATTCACGTGATCAGAGTCAACAATGCCTGTTTAGGGTTCATGTCCTCTCATATATACATATGTGTGTGTGAGTGACGAGCGATTGTGAGATGTTTTAGTCGATTGCCTCGATTGTTTGAACATCTCGAAACTTATCGGTGGTTTTTAAACTTGACTCGATACATCGCGTAACCGTAAATTAAAAAAAAAAGTATAAAATTTAGACTACCATTTCTGATTGCTTATATACGATATTTGTCCAGTAGGTATTTGTTTTGAATGATAAAACAAAATTGTAATTGTATCTTTATCAGCCATGCTTTTGAATATAAATACTATATCGTCCACTACATTTACCGTCCATTTCTTATAGCAACAAAAACAATTTAAATAGTTTTATAAATAACTTTAAGAATAAATATCGCTTAAAATACGAGGGGGGGCTATTTTTGAATCACTCGATGCGAGGTCGTGTACCATAATTTACATAATTTTCTATGATTCTCATAAAATTGGCACAGAAGTAGTAAGTAGATAATTTTTAGTTATATACCTGCAGTGAATTCAAAAATGAAGTTCTTGTATATTTTCATAGAAAAAAGAAAAAGAAAAGGAAATAAAATAAAAACTAAATACTCGTATAAAAAAAATAAACGCAGGTCTTTTGGATTTCGTTAAATCGGAGTTCTACTTTAGAGGTTTTCTAAAACCTACATAAAGATTCTATAAGCAAGTACTATAACTCTTTGGATGCGCCTAGATGTCAGAAAATGCGGCGAGATCTAATTATTTACTCACTAAATTGATGGCGCCGCCATGTGTTCACGCGCGCATGCGCAATGTGGTTGGGAAGCTAGCTCACGATTGCAATTGAACATCTCAATTGTTAAGTTCAAGAACGAGTGAACTGCTTACTCGAATGTAAATTTGAGTCGCTTGCGATTCTTTCGTTTGTAAAGACATTTCGTAATCGCCCATTACTAGTGTGTGTCTGTGGCCAGCCAGGTTCCCAGACCTCTCGCCAATCGAGAATATCTATGTTAATCTAGGAAGATGTTTGCAGCGAACACTGAATGTAAGTAAACTAGGCTAATAATTCCAAAAGCTGTCACAAAACAACATTAAACTATACAAACCGATACACGACTAATGCAACACGATAATACAACACGACTGTGATACAAACCGATGTACGATGCAGCATCGAGTCATGCTGCATCGTACATCGGTTTGTATCACAGTCGGAAGAGGACTTACTGCGTATTAAAGTGCGACCGTTATGTTACTACTGCTCTAATAAAATGTCCTTTAGCAATAAAAATATAACCATTTCTTTACATTTATAAACTCATTGCGTGTGCAAAGTTTAATAACGATGGAATAATTTCTTTAAGATACTTTTTTCATCCACCAAGTATACATATTTGGTGACCTGGGTTTTCACACCCTCTAATATTCATACTAATTATAGCCTTTTATTTACTTCCGACGATTATGGTTACATTTTGCACACAAATGTACCTATTTGACAAACAATTGTTTGATATTTATATAATTTTTCTATTCGATATATAGATATTTGTCAATTTATTATTACAAATATAATAATAAACACGATATATAACATTTATATCAACGTATATACGATCATATCACCGCAAATATTTATTTTTCGTTTAAATGCAGTTTCCTATAATTAGAACTACTATGTGTGATTACCGTTTGAAGTAAGTTACAAATAAATGCTGTAGATGGATAACAAGCTCGTGACCTTTCAGGGATTTTATCTTCCCTGAATGTCCCTTATTCAGTAATTCTCCCCATCGTTTGCATCGTCTTCTAGTAGTTTTGCCCCCAACCTTTTTTTTTTTTTTTAATAATTTGATGTTTAGAAATAAGCCAAATAGTGTTACACTGCACGACGCTAATAAATAACATGATAACACAAATTATCGCAGTTAGATTTTAATACCACTGAAAGCTGTTCCAAAAGCACGTGGTTATTTTCATCAGAATGATAACAACTAATGGGTTGTTGTAACACATTAGTTAGTGACATTCGAATTTAACTGCGATAACTTGTGTTACGTTATTTATTAATTTAGTGTTTTTTAATGTCCTTTATTTCGAGTGGTAAGTTGTTAAGTCATTATTTTTAATTTCGCCAAATTACGTTTTGACATTTTCAGTATATGATATTTTTATTTGCGTATCGAAAGGTTTTAATACGACTCGCATGTGTTACGTCGCTGATTTCAGTAAGGCAAAGAATATGAGCTGGACCGCCCATAGAAAGATTGATTATGAGATTTTTTTTTTCAATTCTCGTTATCCTTCTAATTCAAAATCTGAGTGCTATAATTAAAATGTGGCAGGTTAAATTATAAGACAATCCTCCATCTTATTGATTATCACTGCAGTAAAAATGAAAGGTGTGTGGCATGGTTACTTTGAATCATTCGTAATGTCTGCGGTGAGGTCTTTCCAAGGCGGACAATTACAGTTGCTTAGAAATTGGATGGGCAGTCGCCGATTAAGAGGTTAATGAATTAATTGCTACATTTAATTCTACTAGATGAATTTCAAATTACTTATTTAAAGGACAGTCAACCAGTTAATTTTAAAGGTAGAAGAAGAAGAACTTCCAAAGTGGTTCTTTAGTCATAAAAATGATCTTTGAATTCTTCTATGCCTAGGCGTATAACCATTGATAAAAATACTTCTAATTTTGCCCAGGTTGAAGCTATTGGCACAAGTATCTGGTACTTCCTGAATTATGAATCATAGATTACTCATTACGGAACACGAATTAAACATAAATTAGCCATTATTAATTGTGGATTAATAATTATGAAATATGGGATTAGTTATTTTGAAACATTAATCATGGTGTAAATACGAAAATTATGATTAATATTCAAGAAAAAGAAAAATGTGCGGAAAGAAAAATTAAAAGAAGGAATTTAGAAGGAAAGGTTAGCAAGGAGAAACTAAAAACAATTTTGAAAAAAAAAATTTATTTAAATTTATATTAATTTTTAATTGTTTCTCAAATTCGTGTTGACGTAATTTAAAAGAGATTCAGGTAGCTCATATGGAGTAGAATAAATGATTATTACTGGGGGAAGGGGAGAAAATGAGTGCTCACATTTAAGTTGAAAGGTGTAATTATATATTTACATATGTACACATACAATGAAACCTGCCCATGGCGGTATTTTTTTCGATCCCGACAGATACAAAATATCAGGTTCAATCTTGCCTATTACGGTAAACTGTCTATAACGATATATTTTCCCGGTGATGTGAGAGTTATAATGATAAACATTATGATGTAATAAAGTATTTGAGTTGGAAAGTATGGCCAAGTAATAAAGGAAAATAATTTAAGAATTGAAAAATAAATACTCAGTGTACAAAGTGAATATGGCGTAGTAATTTATACCAATAAAGTATGCACAAACTACAAAGACGATAACGGTACATTGGGACACTGTAAAGTGGAGTTGTGGGTTAAAGTTTCTAAAGATAACATTTGTGTTTAATGGCATAGGTTGGCACGTGCGCAGAATTGCAAAAGGAGGAGAGGTGATGAAAACGAAATTTTATTTCATGACTAATTTTATTTTGTAGTTAATAATATTTTTTAAATGCGGGGTTTGACACCCAACCGTGCCCTTGTTTACGGCTGCTAACGCAAGTGTAAATAAGATCATGTTGCGCCAGAAGCTACAGTTTTCCAAGGGCTTCAAATCTCTATCACGTGTGAAATCAAACTCCAGAACACGGATTGGTGGCAGAAAAAATAGCAAGCGCTCAGTATCGGGAAGATCCGAAATCGAATTTTGAACGACACGTAACGCGTCGAAAATTAACTATGAAAGAGTCCCAGACCTACGAGAAAGAGACCACACAACTAGATTAATGATATATTTTCTTTAATAAATGCTTCGAATCTCCATGATGTGGGAAATCAAACTCCAGAACAAGGATTGAGAGAAAAAATAATGGTAAGCGCTCAGTGTCAGGAGGATCAAAATCGAATTTTGAACGACACGTAACGCGTGTCGAAATGTAACTTTAACGCGTGTGGAAATGTAACTTAACGCGTGTGAAAATTAACTTTAAAAGAGTCCTAGACCCACGAGAAAGAGACCACACAGCTAGATTAATGATATATTTTCTTTAAGAAATGCTTCGATCGCGATAGTGAGAAAAGCAATAACTCAACAAGTATATTTGTTACCCATCATGTACAACATGCCAACATTCTAGTAAAAGTATGGTCTTGAGCACGTTACGGGTGTAGTGCAATTGTTGCAATCACTATTTATCCTCTACTTTTAAATGTTTTTACTAGTGCAAACCTTAAATGCTGTTGTGTGTGGTTCATTTAGTATTGACGGTGGTGTTGATACCATCGATGTTGATGGTACTGTTATTAAAGGTGTTACAGCTGATGTTGCTGAAGGCTGTATTATTGAAAACTGTACTGTTGATATTGTTGAAGACTGTACTGCTGATATTGTTGAAGACTGTACTGTTTATGCTATTGGAATGTGTATCATTGAACATTTTACTACCAATGTTGTTAAAGAGCAAATTATTGAATATTGTGGTATTGAAAATTGTGTTTTTGATAATGATGATTGCATTGTTGAAAATTATGTTTTTAATGATGAAGATCATATTTCTGAAGAGGAGTGTTGTTACTAACAATCCTTTTTTATATTTATTTTATTGACTGGTTTAACGTCAACTCCAGCTTAATAAATAAAACTATGCACATCATATTATCTGAGAAAATGGAAAGTAAAATAAATGCAACTTGGAACTCATAGCAAAAATAAAAGCTGAAACATCCCTTATCTCATAAGAAAAGAAAATAGTGAGAAAGACATCAAGAATTCATAAGAAGTTTTGCAAGCAATATTACAAAAACGCGAGACGTGCCACGCATAAGAGTGATGAAAAGACACTTATCATTGTTACAAATAATAAGCTTTTGGTGTAGGCCAGTAATAATGGCCCGCGGTTTGAAAAGTGGAAACAATTATTATAGCGAATATAGAATGTAAAGAATCGTTGCAATGTTTTTTTTTTTTTAAATTCGCGTAATGGTTCCGAAACTACAATGGTTTAGAAATCACTACTCTCCCTCCCTTACTGTCAAGCTCATCGAGCCACATTGCGTGATACCTTAGTTCTTTCAGTGGTATAATTATTCCAAAATCGACCATGAATTTCCAGTTTTTTCTATTCAACGAAACACTGCTTGAACACTTAACCAAATTAGCACTTTTAGTTTTTCCATTAAATACATATATCATCATCATCATCATCATATTCACCCGTTAGTCAGTCATTGCTGAATGAAGATCTCTAAAAGGACCTTCCATGTGCGGCTACTCTGAGCAGTATGACAACCCGTCTTCTTATTTCATTCATTCACTTGTCTTTTGTAAGGTCATTGCCTTAACCCTTGGTGGCTTTTTGAGATGTAATTGAGAAGCTTGATTTATCATTGTTGGTCGGTTCTTGTGATATGCCCCACTTATTAGCACTTGAGCCCTTTGTGTCTAAACACTGTATCCTCAACCTTCGTTCGCTATCTCACTCAATTATCTCCGTTTCTATCTTTCCTACTAATCCCCATCGACGTAAATAGGCCAGAATAAGCCCCTCACAGAAAATATTTAGCCTTTCAGAAATTTTTAGCCCCCCCTCCCCAAGACATCGCGACTAATTCCAAGTAAGCAAACTCGTGCAAACACTTTTGAAAATATATATAAACAAGTAAGAATTCTTTAGATAGTATTAACGACATCTTTTTTTCAAATCTTTCGGGTCCTGTAGCAGATCCTGTACACTTTGACAGGAAGTAGAAATATGAAGGTGATATTATGGAATCGCGACTATTAAATACTTTTTGAATGATTTTATCTCAACGTCATGCTAAATAAATTATTATTGAATGCATTTTTGGTGTAACGTAAAATAATGTTCAAGTAATAACCAGTCTTTCTTCAATGTTATCGGATTTCTCCATAAATCCCTAGCCTTCGGCTTCTTATTTTCTTCGCCCATATTTTACCAAATATGTATTGATTAACAATTCGTTGCTGAGTACGAGGTGAAACCATTTGAAAAGCATTTAATGGAAAGAATTCTGAAAAATAAAAAGCTGCTACAGTAATTGTATTACATAAAAAAAGGTGATACAGAGGATTTGAAAAATTACCAACCCATTAGCTGCTGCTGCTATTTATGAAATCTTCACACAAGCGATAACATATCGTCTGCAGAAAGAATTAGACCCTTCAATCAACATAACAAGCTAGATTTCGAAATGAATTGAGTACATATAATGGACCCTATTCAAGTATTAAGAGAACTTATTAAAAAATAAAAGCCCGCAAATACAAACTTCTATTTTGTGTTTGGTATCCTTCGCTGCTAGGTGGTCTTCGACTTTATCCAAACGCCAGTAGTTATTGATTCTTTGAGATCAACAGATAGCCCTGCGGTGGCGCAGTGTGGTAACGCGTTCTCCTATTGCGCGGCTAATCCGGGTTCGACTCCCAGCAGTGCAAAAAGAACGCTTACTCAGAGATCTCATAAAAGATCGCACTGCTCACTGTAGTCCGGGGTTTGGTTCCCCAGGCCTTAAGAGGTTCGGATTCCTCGGAAAACAGTAGGTCCCGGCGCAGCATGACCACTGTAGTCTTTGAGCCGTAAAATAAAAAAAAAGAGATCAACAGACATCGAGGGCACATACAGTACATTTATCCGACTAAATATTGGCAAAGACGTGCGAGTGCTAAATTTCAATTACATGTAGACGTCAAAAAATGAGTAAAGGGATAGGATAAAAAAATACCATAATTCCAAAACATTTTACCTCAATCTTTCAGGAGATTTTAAAAGCTGATAAAGATAAAATGGCATAATGATAATAATAATAATGAAGATAAAAGGGGAACATTTAAATCATCTAATAATGAAGAGAGAAATGTGCCTTGTTGTTTAATGGGAGGGGCTTGAGCACCCTGAGCCCCTTCCTACGTCAGTGCTCTATATAGATATTGTGGATGTCGATATGCCCAAAAATCTAGAAATACTGTCAACCCAAGGTCGTATACCTTGCAATATAAATCACTCTGCCTACATTAATGAATTTTAGGGGTAAAAGATGGATTCAACCTCGAAACTAAAAACCAAAAATACTTGCATCAAGACAGATTTTTCTTTACCACCTGGAGATCACATGACTTAGAGCATGGTGTCAAGGCATATTACCACATGGTGAAATGGTGCTATAACAGATGGAACATGGGACTTAATTGAAAGATTTTGGAAGGATTTGAGCATTTATATTAGTTTTAGCCAATAATAAAGTCGTTAAAGTTACAGTATATTGGAAGATCAGAATTTAGAGTGCGCGGCTCGGATATAAAAAAAAAAATAACTGAAACCAATAACCAATTAAATCCTTTGATACTGAATTTTATGCATTAAATAACTCTGTTAATGTTTAAAACTTTAAAGTAAAAATGTGACATAAAGTTTGTCAATATGCAGTAGAATTTCCATACATCGAACTTCGTTTTTTCGAAAATTTTTATATATCAAAGATTTTGTGAATCCCGCGTAGTCATTACGTAGAAAATTTATTTCATATGTCGAAAAATGTTCTGTATATCAAATATTTAAGACAAATCGTCATTTTTTTGTTTGTTTAATGTTCTAAAACGTCATGGTTTTCAATTTGGCAAAAATGTTTTTGACAATATATTTTGCGGATAATATGTGCAGACTTTTTATGATAAATCATGATCGAAATTTGTTATATAGCAAGATTCTAGATAGTTCATTACGCAAATATGAATACATACGAATATTACATAAATACGATGATTTTCAACATACGTTTGCAACTTTTTTTGTCCTTGATTCTTGTGTTTAAGGGGACTTAGTGGTTTTAAAACTTAAAAAAAATTTTTTTATTTAAAAGCATGACCATTTCTGAATATTTTAAAACCAACAGCTAGGTGCTAGCGCAATTAAAAGCCAAGATATGGACAAAACAACAAACGCTGTTTGAATAATTGTAGGATTTAAAGGGACCCGGTTGAGATATCTTGTGTTCAAAATCCAATGTGTATACATATCTTTCTAATTTTGTGTAATAATGATTTATTTTTTATTATAATGATTATATAGGGATCAAACATCAATACACACACACAACATCGTATGGAAAGTAGACAACTTTCATCTCCTTTCGCTGTTACATTTTATAAACAAACATTGCTGTTTTGTCACGCTTTCTCCTCGCTCTACATTCCACATTTTGCTATCAAGTACTTCGGTTTTCGACATTCATAGCTACAAATTCTTTTTTTTTTCTTTTCTTTTTTGTTATTTGTTCAATTTTGTTGTTTGTGAGAAATTATTTCGGTAACGACGGAAATGGCTGGATCGAAATCTACGTCTGGACAACGTCCCAAGAAACGAAAGTTCATTGGAAACAGTTATACTTCTAAAGGCAATACGTCTATTGAGTGCAAAAGTTCATCTGCCAAAAAAATTAAACTCGATCCTGTGGCAAATCCTGATGAAGACCAATCGCAGCAATTTTTTAACAGTTATCGGATAATTTATATAGACATATTGATTGCTACCATTGAAGACTGTTTATGTTGTAAAGAATGTGGTAACGCAATAACGATCAAAGAAGGTTTACAGCATGGACTTCCTTCAAAATTTCCTATCAACTGTAGCAAGTATGTGGTACACAAATATCATTTCGGAATTCCAAAATGCTAGGTTCAAGGGCAAATATTCT
>QLNU02014802.1:173868334-173935886 GCA_006491805.2 Dysdera silvatica | reverse complement strand
ATCCAGGGCTCCACAAATCACGGCGAAATGTACTCACCCGCCACAATAAGAAACCCTTTGAACCTAATAGGAAAAACAATATTTCGTACGCGCCAACTGAAAAAATCAAGTCGCCAACAGGGACCAAGTGACTAGATTCACCCCATGCTGAAAAATAACGGCTCCTTTTGGATCACCGAAGTTAAAGCAGAACTGAGGGCGCTCATTACCCTTTGTTGGTGTTTTCACAGCGCAGGGACAGCAAAGGTTATGCTGGACCGGTAGAGCACTCAATACCAACAAAGAAAGTACCTACTTAGGAACCTACGTACTTTAATAATAAGGAACTACTGCGCTGCGTAACATATTTACAAAATAATGAAATAATCCAAAAGGAACACATTATAAAGAGTTCAAACAATTTGTTTAGCTTAAAACTTTTTCGGCACTTTCATGTAGAACCTTCTTCGGAACACGTCGCTACGGGATTATTGACTAACAACTTGGCTGCCAGTCACTACATGGTCAAAAAGTAAGGACCGATTGGCGCAGAAAAGAGAAGTAGCAAAGTTATTGGTGACGACAGTCGTTTCGCATACATTTTGCGTGGTGGCCGTTTTATTTCTCGAGATGCTTTTGTGTTAAGTAAATATGTTCAAAACTTTTCGAAAATTTTCTTCAGCCGCTGAAGACCAGCACAGATGTAACTCGAAACGTCAAGGAAAATATTCACATCCTCCAAAAACGCTTGCCATGTTGTAATTTTTAAACTTTCCTAAAACCATTAAATAAAGCTAATCAAACATTACTTCAATAGTTTCCACATAAAAGGGAGAAATCGTAAAGGAAACCGGGTCTTAAAAAAAAAAAAAGACAACGCCCTAGACTGAGGCCGAACCAGCGGCCTTCATGTTTCAGGTCAGATTACATCAAGTCTTTTCAACTCATTGTCATGGATCCAAACGACTATAATTTGTAGTGTAAAGCGTGGACACGTAAAGGTTTCCTATCAAATCGCGAATGCAGCTATGCACTGAAAATATTATATTGGATGTTGTCTTGCCCAGCCTTCAGGTGTGCCAACTCATTCACTGAACGAATCACTGAACAATTTTGCCCACCAACCATAAACGAACAGCCTCGTTCCAGGGGCGGACTGAATTCTTTCAAAGGGCGCATACCTTGTATTATCGGAGAGGGTGAGTCCTACAGCCCATGACGGCGCGCCCTATCGCCCATGGGGGCGCACCGGTCCGAGGCCCAGTCCGTCCGTGGTTCATTCAGTGATCCGGTCACTGAAAGAGTTGACCCACCGCTAATGAAACCATACTCGTATCCTTTTCAAAACAAATTATAAAACAGGTATAATGATATAAAATGAAAATCAGTAACATTCCCTCAAATAATATTCGATTCAAAATAGCAGGTTTTCCAACAACTGCATCTGATTTAAGGTGAAGGTTAATTGTGCATTTATATAACGCCATAAAGCGGTAATAACTAAAATTTAATAAATCAGAAATTATTATTATTATTAAAAGAGGAAGAAGTAGTAGTAGTAGTAGTAGCAGTATTATTATTATTATTTTTTTTAATAGAAAAGTTAACATCCGAGATGAAAAGATCTCTCAAATGCTATGATAGATCAAAAGTCGGTTTTACAGAGAGGGAAGAGCATTTAAACAGGCTTCCCACTCAGATTAGAGCAAAAAAATAATTCTGATTTTCCCTTAATTTTTCACAAAAAAAAAAAAATTCTTTGACCAATCGTAAGCAAAACTTTCAACTGAACTTAGGTTGTAGGGAAAATGACCTCATGTTTGCGGGTAATTTAGTTATTCTGAATAGAAGTAAGGATGATTTTTTTCACTGGTTTGACCAAAATATATCGTTTTTCCAGACTTTTAGATATGCTTAAAGAGCGCATTAACGAAGCTTTCCTCAGTGTAACAATCGACATTTTGCACCGAAACTAGATGGAACTAGACTTTCGTTTACGCTCTATCAACGGAACGCGTGTATGACATCTAATTTTGCTGAAAAAGACGTTGACCGTTGCTACGTAATTAAAAGAAGAAAAAAAAGAATAAAGTTTGTAGCTATTGTAGTTTGGATGCAAATAAAATTTGAAGTTGTATACTTCTTTTATGGACGTCCTGTATTTCAAAGTCTATAACAAGTTCAAAACTTGCTTGTCATAGCAAACGATTAACAAAATCCCGATGCATTTCTTTTGAAGGAAAAAAAGTCATGAATTTTTTTTAAAAATAATAATCCTTGTCCTTTAAAAAAGAATCGGAGGGACTTATTTCTGTAACGGAAGAGCAAGCACACTCCAAACTAACATTATGACTTCTAAAATCCAAAAGAAAAAATAATAGCAAATACGAGCTTCGTAAAATAAAAGAGTGTTGATCACCCAATAAGTGGATACAGTAAAATAGCAGATTATCCATAAATAGCTTTGTAGAGTGGACTCCATAATCCATTGGAATATTTGCAAAAAAACAAAAAAACAAAAAAAACAGTAACTAATTATTACGAACGATAAGAGCATGAAGACATAAAAAATTCTCTGGAACTTTTGATTACAGACCGACAAGTATATAGAAAAAAAACAAAAAAACGAACTTCATTCAAACAGAGACAATTATTTACACAAGGCGATAATGATTTGCGGTTTATTAGATAAGGTGATTCATCTAGGCAGCGACGGGTAAGACTGGGGGGTTTGACAAAGCTCCTACTGCCCAGAATTGGACATAATTAGTGAAAGCGGAAGTAATAATCAAGTAAATAAAATAAAATATCTGGTTGACGAGGCATATTGATATAGGCATGGAAGGTATAAATTATGAAAGAGGTGGTGATATCATGATTGTCCCTCCAATAGATGTCCGCCGGTAAGTTTTTTATATTAAGCAAATGAATAAATGGATTCAAGTGAGTTAGAAGGAAGTTTCCACCAGCCTAAGGCTAAAGCAACAGATAAGTGAGAGTCCAAGTTTCGTTCATGAGTACGATGGTATTAGATCGTTAAAATTTCTTATAAAATGGATATGATCAAGAAATGTTACGAGCTAATACATAACATTAACTGAAGATAAAAATAATTGCATAATAAACATTGCAATTCTTGGAGAGAGAGAGAGAGAAGAAATGAGGAATTTGAGAAAACAAAAACACATATAATATCATGATTTATAAAAAAAAAGAACGCCCGCAATGGACTCTAGCAAAAGTGCGCAACAGTTACCTTAATAGCGAATGATATACCTAAGGCCGTATACCAAAATGTAAGAAAATACTTGTAGTAATTGGACATTACATATATCGTAATAGCAGATCTATATAAAACTTCCCCACTCGGCATATCACACATTTTAAGAAGATATTCAAACAATTCTCAGGTCTTTGAATGGAACTTAAACTAAACCAAAGGCTTCAGATAAAGACTAAAGTATTTAGCGTTATTTGTTCTCTAAATTACATCAATATGTAAACAGAAACAATTCCGAGCTGATATATATAAATTCTCGAGATGAAAACGTCACTCTCTGAGGCTGCACATACAGCGTCTCAAACTATCAATAGTTAGATAATATTTAATACTTCATATTCGCTTCCAATGTACAAAAAAAAAAAAAAAGAAGTAAAAGTACAAAGGTACTAGTGGTAAATATACAAAAAGACTTACGGCAGAAGTGCAAAAATACGAACTAGTAATTGATGTATGGAAATATTAGTGATAAACTGTGCAAAGGTCAGTAGTAAATACGCAGAAAGATTAATGGCAAATGTACATAAATATAAGCAAGTGAAAGAAAATTGCCTAAGGTCGATATTTAAATTTAGCGGGTTTCAATTAACATTAATTTGCAACTCTCTAATCCGCAACTCTCTAATTCGCAACTCTCTAATCTGCCTGTAACTCTGTAATCTGCAACTTCCTAATTCGCAACTCATATTTACTTCTCTCTAATCCGCAACTCTCTAATTCTCAAGTAACTCGGTAGGTTTTCAACGTTAACAACAGCCATCATTATTGCATTTACGGAAGACCTTTACCTTACCCTTTTTATTGCAGACAGAAAAACCAAAAGCGAGTTCAATATCTATTGAAACCCGCTAATCAGTGGTAAAATGCACAAAGGCCAGTGGTAAATATAAAGAAAGGTTAATGGTAAATGTATATGAATATTAGTGGTAAATTTATAGAAAGCCTAGTGATAAATGTATAAAGACCGGTGATAAATGTGTAAAGACGGGTGATAGATGTGTAAAGACCAAAATGTACAGAAAAATTAGAAACAAATGTACAGAAAGGGAAATGGTAAATGTACATAGATTGATTGATTGTTTGGCTTTTTTATGGCGCAAGAGCATCTGGGCTATACTGCGACTAATGTACATAGAGGGAGGTAGTAAATGTACAAAAAGGGAAGTAATAAATGGTCAAAGACCAGTAGTTCCTGTACAAAGAAATTAGTGGTAAATATGGGGAAAATTTAGTGGTGACGGTTACGAGTGCAAAACAGATGTAATATACTTTAGAAGCACCGTAAACTCTTTCTGGTTGGACAGCCAAGTGGCAAAAAGAATGTTTGGAAAGAAATTTAAGGAGGGTGGAGCTCATACGTGCGGAAATCAATTGCTCGGTCACATCTGATATCGTAATAGTAGAACAGTCATTTTCTCGTTCTCACGATTAGCAAACCAACTGACAGTTCAGAAACTACACCGTCAACCGCTCGATCTCAGTCAGCGTTGACATTGTTATAGATTTTAATCTGGCCATGTCTAGTTTAATCTATATCCATTTGCCGCTAATCGAATGTGACAGAGACCCCGATGTCGCGCGAATCAGAATTTCGCAAAGCAAGGTTCCGGTTAATCCAATTAAACGTATGCGAATATCATCGTTATTATTATTATTGTTCTCATTACTGAAATGCATCTATGGGCGATCCTCTATTTAACGAATTTCTATGGGGCATTTTTCTTGCCGGACGCTGGACCACGAATGCATTTACAAAGTTCAACGTATTTTCCATACAACAAAACTTTGTCTGTTTCTTTTACATTTTACAGTGCAGAGACAGCAAGAGTTATACTACGCCAACACCTACAGTTTTCCGAGGAATCCGAATTTCTTAAGGCCTAGGGAACCAGCTCCCTGGCTAGGGCGAGCAGTTAGACTGCAAGCATTCTTTTTTCTGCACAGCTGCAGTCAAGCCCCGAAGAACAGCACGCTAGGCAAACGCGTCACCACTGCACAACCGCAGGGCCTTCACAACGAAGCCTCCTAGCGGGATCTTGCGACTGCGCACAAACGGCGGTTCATCTGTATTAGCACATTAACTTCAGGGTTCTTACTTACTGTAGCGAAAAAAATTCCCCGACTTTTCCCTAACTTTTCCCGATTCGACCAAAAACTTTCGTTTTCTCCCAACTTTTCCCTCACTTTTAGAGACGATTTCAAATTGCCTGACAATTCCAGGTTCTCCAAGTTGCGTGGGAACCCTGATCAACTTATAATCCTTTCGCGGAAAATTGACCGCTGGTCCCGTTAGAATTCACGGGAGCTGACGTCACAAACGGGTTGGTTCATTGCAGTAGAGGGAAGGGCATCATTTCATAACTGGTTTTTCGAGCAGACAAACGTGCGCGTCACACACTGCGCCACTGTAAAGCGTTTTCATAATTTTTTATAGTGTTTTTGTGAACGCTATATATACAAGGGTGTTTCTAGAGACCGCAACTGGGGAGTTGGGTGCTAAAACTGAGTCCCCAGTTCAATTTCACAAACAAGATCTGATACTAAAAATCTTTAGAAATAATTCGTAAAATTTTTCTGGGGGTGGGGGGTTGAACTACAGCCCCATGATGGCTACGCGCATGGTTTTTTAAATGGCTTTATAGATATACAGTCAGCGCCACTTAGAAAGTTCACAGATAATCGAATACGCCGCTTCTAAGGATAACATCTATTACAACCAAAATTATTCCTGTAGGAGCAATGATAAATTCTTCCACTTTAACAAATAGTCTTTACAGGTCGTCCCCGGATTATCGACTAAACAGTCAACCTCAGCGCCAAAACCTATGCACAAACAAGAAGAAAACGTGTGCAGAGGAAAATTTTTCTTCATATACGTCCTCCTCTTCCCACCCCCCATCCCCCAATGATGGAGGATTCTCGAGATTCCCCTCATTTAGAAGTGGAACACCACCACATAGTCTCCTCTTTTTCCCAAAACTGCTAAATATGCTAAAACAGACAAAAATCAGTCATAATAACAAACAGAAAATATAAAATACCTTTCCTTCCCCTCCATCTAAAAAAATAAATTTACTCGTTTTCTGGGAAACAGGTAGCTAAGGTTTTGTTATGCTAGCAGTTTTAGTTTCCTAAGGAATTAGAACAACGCTCTCGTCTGAGAAATCAAAACCCAGGCTGCGGATCAGCACGAAAATATCAAGCATTTCGCGCTCTCAGGATTTAAACCTAACTTTTCTGTATGCCAGACAAACGCCTGACCTGTGCGTCACCACAGAGCACTTAATGTCATAGAAACAGTTACATATAATTCCTCCTTAATCATACATACATTCTTCGTATGCAGTTATAACATACGTATTTATTTAATTACTCATTCGTTTATTTTTTTAAAGCAAATTTGGAATTTTTAGGTTTAAAAACGAAATTTCCACTGCCAAAAAAGAAAAAAAAAATCACTGAAATTCCAAATAACGGAGGCGTTGAAATATCATATGTAATTTCTGTACCAAGTATTTTCTAACAAACCTAACGAGTATTTTCTCCCCGATAGGGAATACCACATCGATATATTGCCGTTCCACCGTGCGCAATACCACTCGCAGGGTAAGTTGGTGGGTGGGTGAGGGTTATAACACCCTATTGGGATTAAATTTTGTACATATACATATGAATATGTGGAGTTATAACTCTGTAACGCTCCCCCCTCACCCCTTATGAACCTTCTGCATACGCCTGTGCGCCATGTTAATATTTAAATCGGAAGTAATATTCTTTACTTTAAATATATTTTCCCGAGAATAACGATGAAAGCATCGCTTATTTACAAATACGGGTATAATATAAAACTGAAATTCTCAGCAGGAATCATAGGCGCCAACAGGCCTGTAGCCAAGCCTGGGCGTGGCCCCAAGTTGCCCCATGCTTGTGCCCCAATTGCTCCATCCAGCAATTCATATGTATATAGAACAATCGCAAGGTGCCCTGTGCCCCATATGCCCTTTGCCTTGCCCCAGTTGCCCCTTCATCCTGGCTACAGGCCTGGGTAATAGGTATATCAATAAATCTTGCATCATCGATAAAATGGGGTCATTCAATTTCTACGTATAAATTTCTTGAACGCGAGATGTAGGCTACTTGGAGTTCACAATGACAAGAGACGTGTATGTGAATGCGAAAGTTTCATTGTAATAATAAGCAACAGTGACGTAGGAAAGTGGGGGTTCAAGCCCTCTCCCAATTGGACATCAAAACACGTAATTTTCTCTATGGCCATGGGCGGATTTACCATTTTGCCGCCCCTAGGCTATTTTTGCCACCCCAAGGCTACTTATTTCAGCCTTTTCATATCCGTCCGTCCGCCCCCCCTCAGTGGTAGGAACATAAGAATTGTGACATTCAATATACGCCAAATATTTTTGCATTTAAATAAATACGTTGAAAAACAAACTCATAAATTGAAACATAAACATTAAACAATATTAACTTATATTGAAGTATTATCTCTTCTTGGTATATAATAAATCAAATTCAATTTTATTGAAATAAATTTTAATTTTAGAAAAAAAAAAAAATATATTGAATGCTGGTATTTAAATGGAAAGCATGACGTCTAGCTTTCTTCTCGGCAAAACGTCTGATTATATCATATGGTATTGATTTTGTTATATCAGACTCAATACACAAAATTTTGCCGCCCCAGTCTATAGCCTAGTATAACCTATTGGGAAATACGGCACTGTCTACAGCCACATTACACAATCTTCTTTAAAGCCGCATAAGCCCCCCCACTCCATAACCACTTGAGCCCTCCCCATGAGTTTTGAGTTGCTATGCTACTCCATAAATTATATCAAACATTGCCCTCTCATAATCAGTTTTCCAGCCAATTATATTGTCCAACGTTTGGACTAATTCTGTAATTTTTGTACAATTTACAAATTTAAACAGTGAGGATGAATTAAAACTTCCTTGCGTTAATTCCTCTGCTTGAATGCATGAGACCTTTTGAGCCATTTCCTTCATTTCTTGTACATTGGTGCTATCAAATATACATTTTAAAAGTTTTCTATACACTTTGATCTTACTATGGAAAAGAACATCAATGACCACAGTATTCATTTTTTTAAGATCGTTCTGTAAATTACTAAAAAAATCAAATTGTTCCGCTGATTCAACAGAAAAGGAATTATCGTGTGCCAAAGAATTACGCGATTCTCTAAGTATTTTGCTAAGGTTTGTTGGTGCAGTGGCAAGTAAAAATTCACCAATGGTGCTTGACAGTTTTGGAGATTCTAAAGTGTCTTTCAAATACTCTCCAATTATTTGCACTGCCCTTCTAATAACTAAACGGTCATTTCCTTGTTTTGGATTAGACTTCAAAGCCAAATCAGTGTATACAGCTAACTTCTCTAACGAATAAATATTGGTGACAGCTTCATAATCGTTATACAACTCTTTAAATGGAGGATAATCAACACTGATTTTGTTCACTATTGTCTCACGGTTTATATCCGGAAGCATCTTGCTCACATCTGATTCCTTTATTCCAACGCTATCAAGCAGCAATACGTAATGGCCTTCAATTTGTGCTTCCGTTCCAGTTACACGTATTGCTCGTACATATATATATTATATATATATATATATATATATATATATATATATATATATATATATATATATATATATTGAAGATTATATTTGTATATAACAAAGATACCTCTACCCTATTACACTCTATTGAAAATGGTTGATGATGATGATATATTTTATTTTATAAACTTGGAATTCTTATATCCTTGCATATTTTACCTCGTTCCCCTCACCCCAAGACTACGCTGTGAGTCATCTAGGACCGGACCGACAGTTTAGCGAGATCATGGAGGAAAAAAATACGTTTAAAAAAAATTTACACATACAAAAAAACATTCATACGCACAAAAAAAATACACAAAAAAACCAAAACATTTACACAATAAACAATGTACACACACACACAAAAATAAATAAAAATATTTAAAAGCAAACGTGCTTAATGGAGGAAATGACACTTAACCCAGTGAATCTGAAGACAACGTAAATTTAGAAGAACAAAAATTCTGGATGCCGTTCGAAAACTGTTATTTTGAAATAAGATAAATTTAAAACCTTGAATTAACGAAATTTTATTGCATAACGGTCCCCCGATCAGCCGATTTTGGGGGATTATATGCGCCACTTTGGAGATATTTAAGCGCCGACTTTTCACCGAATAGTAAGTTTTAATACGCAAAACCTGGTGTTTTATTTTTTCTTATTGATAACACGAAGGGCATTTATTCCGAAAAATAGCTAAAAAGGCGCGCGTTTTAAAATTCTAGGCACGGCCTATTCGACTTTAGCATTGTACAAAGAAACCGAAATCGTATCCCGAACAAGTAGAGGTTAACAAATGTCACAAAAAAGCATTCGTTTATTCAAGAAACAACATCCTATCACAACACATAACAAATGGAGGAAAAAATAATACCAAACTGGAAGAAAGGGGAGTAATTACTGTATGTAAACGCGCTGTTGTCACTAACTTTCGCAAGCTCCAACTGAAAGACGTGTAAAAACCATTAGCAACTTACAACCTTGATATGGGGAAGTAGAAATAATGATTCTATGCGGTTGTAGCCCCATTTTACTAGCACGAGTAACACGTTTTAAATATCAATAATCACGTAGGATGTTAACAATTTAAAATTTTCTAAAGAAACTGCGTAAAAATTTTGCATTAACGATTCATTCTTAAATATAAGATGAAAATGTACAGTAGAACCTCCATTATCCGACACAAGCTGGGCCCCTGGTAACGATAATGGGCCCCAGTACCGATTTTCACAACGGGCTCTCTGATGCAAACCATCGTAGGTCCCTACAAGCTACGAGCTTAGGTAAAAAAAAAAGAAATCAGCGTCGCGGGCCTCGGTACTGGGGTACCTGTAACCCCCACTAAACGGCGGCCCTGGACACAAGTGTGACAAGGTCTACGCCCGTAGATCCAAATTTTCAGATAATCGAAACGCTTTCAACTCAGAGATCCGGCACCAGTTATAACATTAATTAGAAGTAGATATTTTTTTAGTGGAATACGTTTAATAGGAAAAGAACTTCGTTATTTTAAATATATAGTTTCCTGACTTTTACCGTGAAATTATTTATCAAAAACATCTTAAAATTAGGTTTTTCTCCGCAATTTGGATTATCATGGCTTTACAGTGCCATCACGGAATTTCTGTGACAGCCTTGGAGTTCTATTAAACCACTTACTAAGATCTGTTTTTTTACTACTGCTGCCATACTAAGCCCCAAGGAAAATAATGGATATGAAAACGGACGTCGATTAAGAGAAGGTTCCGGATAAAATAACTGGATAATAGAAAGGTTCTATAATATAAAGTTCCCGGATAATATAAAGGTTCTACTGTGTTTATGTCACAGACATCCCTCACGTGTTAGACGCTAACTTGCTAGAGATTTGGAGAGACTCTTTGCAGTAGTCTATGATGAACAGAATCTTATGTATCTATTTACGGCGTATGCACGGCAAATGTCACGTTGCGTCAGGATCAGTGGCGTAGGAAAAGGGGGCACGGGGAGCTGAAGCCCCTCCCAATTGGATATCAAAACACATGTTTTCTCAAGGCCGTATCACACAATCTCTTTTAAAGCCACTTGAGCCCCCCATGAGTTTTAAATTGCTACGCTACTGGTCAGGTCTATAGTTTTCCGAGGGATCCAAACACCTGCCGCCTAGGGAATCAAACCTCAGAATACGGTGGGCAGGAAAATGGCATTCGTTCTATGATATCACTGGGAGTAAAACCTAGGTTAGTGGCTTGATAGATGAATGAATTACCATCACGTCACTATAGGCCAGTGTAGCTACATTTTTCTGAAGGAGCCGAACCTCTAACGTCTAGGGAACGAACCCCCGGATTTCCATCGAGCCGTTGAGCAAGCACCTAAGCAAGTCGTTAACTTTTTAAACCGTTGGGAATCGAATCCGAATTATCGACACGCAAGCACGTGCCAACAGAGGGTGCGGGGAAATTTTGCCTTCCCAGTCTAGGAAGAAATGGGTGAAAGGCATATTTTGCCCCCACACACACACTATCGAGGAATACTATTAAAATTTTAATTTCAAAAATATCATTAAACATTTCCACTAATGTAGCAAAGCTGAAAGAAACTTAGATTTTAATTTCATTTCTTGTCAATAGATGTTGGCACCATACCGTCAATAATACTATTTTACATTGCCCCCTGGCGTATCTATTGGTAAAAAAAATTAGTGTTTATGTATACATTTACTTATACATTTGTCTTCGTGAAACTATCGATCTTAAACCGTGGTGCTCTGAGAAATCAGTAAAATTTTAAATTGTTCAAATGATTGTTGTTTTAAGATTCTTTTTATTTTAACTATTTAATTAACTCAGAGGTTTCCAACCTTTTAAAGCCCAAGGGCCAATTTTGCTTATTCTTGTAGGCCCATGGGCCGCACTACTGTATCAGCAATATTAGGACTGAATAAAGACGGATCAAGAGCCCCCGATCAGCCTTTATTGATATTTTTTTTCATTAGGTCTCTATATTAGTTTTGCGTGCCCACCCGAAAATATTTTCTGGATCCTCCTCTGGGACTGAATATATATATATATTACAATGTAAAATATGTATGGAAGCAAAAAACATTTACAATACTTTTAGTTATTAATATGTAAAGCGAAATCAAACCTTTTAGCGAGATTTTTGGCACTGCTTATTTTCAATAATCCTGCTAATATCAGGTCTTATTTTTGATATTGCAATCCTAAAAGTGTTTCCAAGGTGGACGTCAGTTATTCTGGTCTTAACTTTTCATTTTATCAACTTCATTCTTGAAAATAGCTATTCGTAGACGCATTGGCGTACGCAGGAGGGGAATTGATGGGGATTGTAATTTCCACAGCAATATTTTTAATATATATATAAATATATGAGTTGTAGCTTGAAACTCCCCATTGTAACTACCTTATAAATTTTCTGCGTCAACCTATGCGCAGATGAGTGCTCGAATAGTAACGTTTTCAGAGCGCGCAGTCAGATGGTTGGGAAGATGTTCTTATCAGTAGCGTACCTGGGGGGCAGGGCAGTCGCCGGGCGCCACAATTCGGAGGGCGGCAATTAGCCTTTAAAAAACAAAATTTATTTGTTTTGTTACCCCATTGGGTGGGGTGGGGGCAATGACAGTGACTAGCTCTGGGCAGCAAAATGTCTACTACACCACTACTACGCCACTGGTTCTTATCGACATATTTAGAATAGAATTTAATGAATCCTAAGTTGATTTTGTTTTAAATCACTCTTGCAGTGCAAATCAATAAAACTACTCCTAATGCCCATATACGCTAGAAAACTGAAGTAAAACACGACTGAGGGAAGACCGCGTATTACTTTAGTTCTTTAACGTTTTAAGATATTTATTACGAAGTGTGAAAATGTCGACAGAATAAAATACACAGATTTCAAACTTAGAGGGAGCGGAAGGCGTTATTTTCCGGTGAAACAATTTGTATTTTTTCATGAGCCGGCGGGCCGCATAAAACATGTCGGCGGGCTGCATGTGGCCTACGGGTCGCGGGTTGAAGACCCCCTGAATTAACTAATTAACATCTAATTAACAATTAATTTATCTAATTAATATTTTATAATAGCTGTTGGCAATTTGTGGCGATATATGGAGCCACCAGTTTGTTGCCTTAAATGATCTCTCGCACTTTCCCACTCCCCAAAACGGTGGCACGTCCCTGGCGATGCGCTAGGTAAAACCGTTACTCCAGGGTCCAAATTTTCATTAAAACTGCGCTACACAGTGTTGCAAACCCATTCCAGCTTCATGAGCTGTCACTATTGTTACGCTCGCAAATCCAAGGACGCGAAACGATACAGAAAGCGCTCGGTTCTGGCGGGACTAAAACCTGGATTATCAGCACGTGAGAAGAACGCATTACCTCTACGACAAGAATGCTATCTAGAGGCAAATATTGATACTGTTCTGAGGTTCCACAACATATATTGGTTTTAAAGCTTATTTTACGTTTTATAATTTTAAATGAATTAGTCCTAGAACATTTTGATTCTACATGGTACATTGTTCCGTTTAAAGCCAAATTGCATGAGCTGTTAAAAACTACCTTTTCCCCATAATTTTTGAATTGCTACGCCCCAGCACAGGGGCGGACTGGGCCGCAGGTGCGCCCTCATGGGTTATACGACTAGCGCTCTCCGATAATCCAAGGTATGGGCCCTTTGAGAGGATACAGTCCGCCCCTGCCCCTGTATATAATTGAAATTTCTTGAATGCTGACTTCTTCGAATGTAGCTAACTTAATGCGGCCTTCCAGCATAAGGTTCCCCCCACCCTCAGTATAGTAGTTCATCGTGAAGTACAACGGGCCCTGCAGTGGTGGTAAGGCGCTTGTCTACAGTAAGGAAAACCTGGCTTCTTCGACTCCTGAAGTTACTCGGCGTTTTCCCCCTTTTTTTTTTTTTTTATTTATTAGTAGTTCGGGATATTGGATTTCGTGGGCCAGCGTTTCTCAACCGCCGAGCCTTGGCATCAATTAAACCGGACCGGCAGAGGTTCTCCTGGAATTTGCCATTTTGATGTCCCGAAGAGTTTTCACGAATAGATATTTTCAAGTAGAAATATTCTGAGGAGAATAATATTCATCAATGTGTCGAAAAACTCAAATCCAGAACACCTAAGTAACATCTATGTAGCAAATACCAGTAACGAAACCTCGTAATTTTAAAGAGGTAAATTTTCATGGATGATCAGGAATTTTCAGACATCACATCAGAACTTTTAACAGGTTAATGAAAATTAGCATAAATTAATTTAATGGTGTTGGTCTCAGGAGATGACGATGCTTTTTTGTTTGTTTGTTTGTTTGTTAGTTTTACTGAGCAAGGACAGTAAGGATCATGCTGTTTTGGAACCTAAAATTTTTCGAATAATTTGAACCTTTTAAGGCCTAGAGAACCAAACCCAGGACTACAGTGAGCAGTTAGTCGGTAAGTTTTGTTTTTGGCGTCACTGGGAGTGAAAACTGGATAACGGCACGATATTACAAGATTTTATCGATCTAGCGATCGGTAATTGCTTTAAATGTAATTTTTTACTTGTCAGCATCATATACATGAACGTACTTATGCTCCTTATAATTATGCCATAACTAATTATTAATATTTATGTTCAGGACTTGACACAAATCACTGCAAACCGTACTCGCCCACCTCAATAAAATACTTAGCAACCTAGTAAGGAAAGGCTTCCTACTCGTCAATGGAAAAAAATTTAATCGCCAGTGGCGACCTGGCTTATCGATCCCTGCATATGCTAGTACATACGTTTGTAGGTTTTACGGCGCAAGGACAGTAAAGGTTGTGCTGCCTCGGAACCTACGGTTTTCCGAGGAATCCGAACCTCTTATAGCCTAAGATCCCCAGGATACAGTGAGCAGTTAGTCGGTAACAGTTTTTTTAAGCACCGTTGGGAGTCGAATCCGGGAATACCACGCTCTAGACGAACACGTTACCACTGCACCAACGTAGTGCACCTATCCAAATTTAACATGTGAACTTAAAAAAAAAAAAATATTTAAGCGTAAATTTGCTTGAACCGGGCCCACGTCTTATGAAACAAGAATTTACCTGGCAGCGGCCTCACAAAATTTAAAAACTGCTGTCCTGGGTAACAGGTTCTGTCCTCGAAAACTTAGGTCCAGATACAATATAGTCTTCAATGCGCTTGCTCCGTAAAACACAAACAATCGTTTGGAAAACAGTGAGATGATGCGAGAAAACGATGTCACATACAGAACAAATAAATAAATAAACTGAATTCGTACATATTGCTCATCCGTTGATTCATAGCGGCAGCGTGCACTTACAAATACCGTGTATAAATACGCTGACGAAAAAATTCTCAAAGTTTCCTTACTCCTAAAGCAGTGGTTCTCAGGCTTTTTATCCCACACACGGAACCCTTTCCTTACGGAACCCACCCCTTTAAATTTGTAGAGAAAACCTAAAGAGTTATTATTTATCAATTCTTGAACATAAACGTGAGAATAAATGACAAGCAAGTGAAGGAAAATCGTCAAAGGTCGATATTTAAATTTAGCGAGTTTCAATTAACATTAATTCGCAACTCTCTAATCCGCAACTCGATAATCCTCCACTCTCTAATTCGTCACTCTCTAATTCTCAAGTAACTCGGTAGATTTGTAACGTTAACAATAACCATCATTATTGCATTTACGGAAGACCTTTGCCTTGTCCTTTTTATTGCGTATAGACAGACAGACAGGAAAGCCAAAAGCAATAGCGGGTTCAATATCTATTGAAACCCGTTAATAAACATATCAATACAAAATGTAAACAATACTCTCTACTGTCGCTGGATACTGCTTGGTTAACTCTGAAGTGGAAAATTGCAAAGGTCAAAAATTTTTTTGAATTGTCGTCGATATTTTACAAATTGCTCGCAGAACCTATGGAGGACTCTCGCGGTACATTAGGGTCCCGCGAAATGCACTTCAAGACCCACTATCTTAGAGTATATCACGATTTGACTGGCACGATTTGTAGACGTCCCCGCAAAAGGAACTATTCGACCGTGGGCGTGCGGTACTCACTCGACAGTTATCGCACGTGTTCCTGTCGCTCGTTGTCACCGAGCAGTCAGTCTCCGTCTCACTCGGCGAACTTCGTTTATGCAAATGCTACAGCTGAATGGAACGTTTGGAAACGTGGTTCGCAGGTGCTTATCCGTAATGAACCCCACCCCTCCCCCGCGAAATAAATTAAATTAAAATAAGAGTAAATAACTGCATCCATTTAAAAAATATAGTTATAAATTTCGGTGCGTTTTTACTCCATGAAATCTAGTTTGGAATTTCAATGGGCTCCTAATGATTCTAGTCCTCTCGATATTCGGTCGATATATGTAAAACCTCCGAATAACGGTCACCCTCGAGACTCCGCAAAGATGACCGTCCTACGGAAGTGGCTGTTATTTGGAGGTAAATGAACAGTTATACTTTTAATTGGTAATTAAAAAATTAAGCTTAAATAACACCAGACCCCTACGGGGACCTACATGACCTATGCGTAAATCGGGCACTGACGAAATCAAACGTTGTCATCATGTTATCAACGATAAGTTAATTTGTTTGTTTGGTTTTACGGCTCAAAGACTACAGTGGTCATGCTGCGCCGGGACCTACTGTTTTCCGAGGAATCCGAACCTCTTAAGGCCTAGGGAACCAAACCCCGGACTACAGTGAGCAGTGCGATCTTTATGAGATCTCTGAGTAAGCGTTCTTTTTGCACTGCTGGGAGTCGAACCCGGATTAGCCGCGCAATAGGAGAACGCGTTACCACACTGCGCCACCGCAGGGCGATAAGTTAATGCTAGTTAACTTATACAAAACTTGTTAATATTTAATTAAGTTTGCATATACAGTGACGGTACACACGTATATAGGCCTATCTATATACAAACTGTTGAAAGTTTTATAAGAAAATATTAATATTGATTACAGGGCCGGAGACAAGAGAGGGGCAAAGGTAGCAAATGCCTAGAAGTCTAATATAACATAATTTGTCATTAAACGTAATTGATTGTGGGGGGGGGGGCGATCTGCTGAACTGCCTAAGGAGCCCATAAATCTTGCACCCGGCTCTGATATAGGGCTGAAGACGCCTGCGGTCACTCCATAAGTAGTGCTCGAATTAAAAGGAAGACGTGACTGGCTCCGGTTTTGAGTCCATAGCAAACAGTCGGCCCCCACCCAAGGTAATCTGGTTTATGTTCCACCAATTAGTTAATCATTAAACTGGCTCGTATAGAACAAACTACGAAGCGGTACGTACACTTATATCTTTCATAGTCAACAATACTATATATTTTAGATATTTAAAAAAAATCATAGAAAAAAGAAAATTCAAATTCAAACTTCTCGAAGAGCTAAGTAGAGGAAAGGTCAAGTAAAAAATCGCATGGACACTTGACAACGGAAACATACAGAGAACTACGACTTATACAAGACGGTTCTATTTTTGATCATGATAACCTTCTTTATGGTGCAGATTTCTAAGCTTCTACTGCGCCAGCACCTACAGCTTTCAGAGGGATCCAACCTTCGTCGCCCAGGGAACCAATCCTCAGAATATGGACTGATAGAAAACACAGCAAGTACTTTGTATCAAAACAATTCAACTCCAAGTAGCCAGCACAGTAGACGGACGCACTGCCTCTACACCAGATTGTACTGTGCATGTGAGTGTCTTTAATATTCTTAAATAAACATATTGGGTGGTGCGTCTGTATATATATCCTTTAATTCATTTTTATTTTGTAACTTACGGTACATTTCTATAGCATAAAGCGTGAAGGTGCAATCGAGCCTGACTATTAGTTTCAACCTTCTCAGAACATTTGAGGGTTTTAAACTAATAAATTATCATCTCTATCAAGTTTGTTGTGTCTTAAAAGTATGTCAGTTTCAACGATGACGCCCTTTCCAAATTAAAATTTCGATTAGCATTTTTTTTATTATTTGATTTTCAGAAACTAGTGAGATTCAGACTACTGTGTGAATCAATTAATGTTATTTATTTCCATGGTATTTAAATATGAGAACGGTTTTTTTTTTTAATAATATTATTAAATTTGACTCACTTGTTCGTGTCGTTTAAGATAACTAAGTCTTGGAAATGCTCTGTCGCAGAACTGGCATCCATATGGGGTACTCTCGGTAATCCCGAGTGTGAAAGAGAGTTCGGAGTCGGGATCACACACTGTTCCTCCTCCTCCTCCTCCTCCCGACGATGAAGATGGGGTAGCGCAACAGGATGATGACCCGGGGGAAGGAGACAAGGTCGTTTCGTCAGGTGTTCCGGACAAGGAGCGGAGTGACCCAGGAGGCGTAGCTGTACCACCACCGTTGGATCCTCCTGAAAAAAAAAAAGTATAGCATATATATTGCAGATGCAGGTGGCAGGAAAAGGCCAGCAACTAAATTTTCAAAAGGAAAGAATAATATATATAATTTCATCTCTTGAAAGATCACAATTTCTTGCTAGAAAGGCTAATACTTTCTCAATTCTGTCTACGTGCCTATCTATCTACCTGCCTGACTTTATTATAATTTCGAAGACTGTCCATTCATCTAAATCATGTCACTACGCTAATCGATTGCATATACGGTTATTAGCATACATTAACACAGCAGGACAGCTGTATTTGACCACTGTAGAAGATAGCGATGATACTGGCATAAACTGACACGGGAATTCTTAATAAAAGGTACAGAAATAAAAAAAAAATAAAAAACCAATAGCCTCTGTGACTATGAATGTTAGGATGAAAGAGATTGGAAAGCCGAGTATTTCTCGTATTGCTGACTTTCTTTCATCTACTGGGCAAAGACGGGACCAAAAACAATAATTCTGTACATGAGTTCACGTTAATGTTGGCAAAATGATATAGTGCGTTCGCGAAAAGTTGACCAATAGCACCGTTAGAATTCAAAGGAGCTGACGTCACAAACGGACTAGTTCATTACAGCAGAGGGGAGGACGTCATTTCAGAACTGGTTTTTGGCGCAAACAAACGTTCGCTAAAACCAGTTCTGAAATTACTTCCTCCCCTATACTGTAATGAACTAGCCCGTTTGTGACGTCAGCTCCCGTGAATTCTAATGGTACCATTGGTCAACTTTTCGCGAACGAACTATACATTGAACGCTTCGTGGAACGACCTTACATATCACTACATGATGTTCAGCGACATCGGCGCGTCGTTCAATGAAGGATTCTTTCCATTTACAAAAGAGTAACTAAATCGTTCACTAATTCCTTCACGGAATAGACTCTTTAAGTCTTTTCAGTAAATCGGCGTTAATTCCTCAATCGGAATTATAAAAAGCACATGTGTTGCAAGAGCAAATAGTGAAAGTGTCATTTTTATAAAAAGCCTGGCTATTTGAAAAGGGAGTAAAAAATGAACAGACGGCGTTTTGTAAAATGTCTATGTTTCTTTCGTAAAAAACAGTGACTCCATAATTAGCCTAAGATGGATATATAACAGTATAAGAAATTCTTGGGTGTAGAACCGCATATAAAAAAATACAAAGGGATGACTTCAGGAATAGCGACACGTGACGTTCTCTATTGGAAAACAAATTAGAGAGGAGGATTAAAAGGTAAAATTGTTTCCCCCACCTGCGTTCAATGCAACTTATTTGTAGCTCAAACGTAAAGATATTAGTAACGAACATATTCGTGTAACTATTTTTTGATGCTGCATAAATCGAAAATATATTTGTTTTAATGCCGTGGGTTCAAAATTAAACAGCAATGGGCAATTTTTTTTTTTCTTGTATGAGACCAAAAATAACTTTTATTCAAGTTTCGTTTAGCTTGTCAATTAAACGCATTATTTTAAATGACAAGGTATTCCGCTTTAAACAAAATCGGCCTTAAACAGATTTTGCTGTACTTGTACATGTGAGTACCCACACATGAGTATAATCATTACGTTTAAGAAGAAATGTTTGCAGGCGTATATAGCTTACTATAATTGCTTCTTATAAATAAAAAGCATTAAAACTTACTTCGTTGACAGCAGAAATTGAGAGGCAAGTATCAACGAATAAGATAGATATCAAAAAAATATGTAGGGCTATGAAGCTAAAAGGTATTATTGTTAAAATTAGAGAGAAAGAGGGTATCTCTTAAATTGCATTTTAAAAGGAACTGATGAATGGTTGCAGACTAAAAATTCTGGTTGTATATAGCAACGATCCGATATTGATCACAAATATAACTATATGTTTTGGATTATAAACGAAGTTTTATTGGTACATTTCGTCGTGAAACAATAACAGTGTGAAAAAAATCGGCAATGAAAAACACGTATACTCAACAAGACCACTGAAATAATGAAATGTAATGGACTATACTATAACCAAGGTTCCCAGTCATTTTAGAGAAGAAAATTTCGTGACTTTTCCGACAAAATTCCCTCAATAATCGCAAACAAAACTTTAAACTGAACTTTGATTTCTAGGAAAATAGCTTCATATTCGCATGAAATTTAGCTATTATTATTATTATATTTATTTTTCAACAGGTCATACATACACACATGTCCTGCGGAGGGAGACAGCGGGAAAAGGCTTAATAAAAGGCCTGGAGAGCTCACTTCTCCCCCACAAATCAACGGATTCCGCAAGCGAACATGTTTAAAGAAAGGACAAGAAATTAAATGACAGTAAATTCCATAAAAGTTATCATGGCTACATAAAAATTATCAAAATTACACAAAATACGACAAATATTAGGACAACCATATCACAAAAAAAAGAAAGAAAACAACAACAGGGTGCTGTAATATCTATGCCCTTAACATATATTAATAAAAACTTAATCAACACATTGGTTATTCAAAAGAAATAACCCAAACATTTTTTTAAAACTCTTGAAGCATAATAAAATTTAATTTCCGATGGAAGAGTGTTCCACAACTTCGGGCCAGTTGAATTAACACTATTATTACACATCAAATGCATTCTAGAGTGACAAGGCAATAAAAGGTTGGTATTGAGAGTATTATAATTGTGGGAAAACTATTTGAATAGTAACCCTCATTTATTCTACGAAACATTATTTGGCCTAAGATGAAATGATATATATATTAGGAAAAAATAAAATATCAGAACAGGTCAAGAAGTTTTCCTTAACTTTTGGGGACGAGTTCAAATTTCGTGTCAATTCCAGAGCCTCCAGATTTACCAGGTCAGGAGAACTCTGCATAGATGAGGAAAGAATAAAATAAGTTGTCAGGAAAGAGATTAATGTACCTCATCAAAGGTGTGTTGATATAATTCGAAACATGAATGATAAGGGGAAGGGGGAAGGAATCGTTGGAGGAGCTAGTGGAGGGGGGGCCTAGTCTTTTATAAAATAGGGGGGCTCTCTCCCCCATCCCTCCTAAAATGACGAAAATTACAAGAGAATGCCATATTCAGAGCATTGGGGGATGTGATTACAGCCAACCTCCTTTCAGGCACACTTCCAGATCAATTACGCCAATGAAGATATGTCTGATAATCAAAAACCGTATCCTTAACTCCTTAAAATCTCCTTTTTCAGTAATCAATCCGGCACTAATAATACTCTGTGAAGCATAGGGCACTGACATTTCTCAACATAAAGGAGGCGATTATATATCTGCAACGGTAGCAAGGATAAGAGAGAAATATACAACTCAATGACCGACCTCGATTAAATTTAGAAATCGGTTACATCCGGTTGTTTCAAGATCCAGATCTTCGGCAGATGATATTTTAATTGAATCTGTAATTGAAAGAATACCGGAAAAAGACTCTTGCAGTTCAAAGTGCATTGACAGCAATTTGTTCCTGTAATTTCCTCGCTATCTTTCCCGCGTAAACGCCCTTTCTGCTAGCGTTTTTTTACCAAGAAACATTTATGTAACTTCGCCTCATTTCTTTAAAATAAAAATCGATGTAAAGTATTATAAGCAGATCATTTTCCATTAGTCATCGTGTCGTTCATTTCCAGATCTGTTTTTCTATTAGCCCAAATATTTAGAAATGGGATGAAATTGCTCCTATCAGGTCTCGGGTGGTTTGAGGACCAGAAACGTTATTAAAGACGATCAAATGAGAAAGGTGAAAAAGCCGGAGGCACTTAATGAGGGAAGACTTTTTTAAGGTAAAATTCCAATATAGCTACGGTATAAGATTTCACGGGCCACTGGTTTAAGAACTAATTATTTCAGTCTATTTTTTTTTCCGAGAAATTCGAGATTCCTCTTGGTAATAGGTCAGTTACCCCAGAAAACGGAAATTTAAGAGGTCAAACGAAATAATAGTCATATCGCTTTTCAGCTATTTTTTTCGATTAATCGATATGACGAAGACCGAGGAGATTATATAATGTTGACTATTCAAGCTTCATGTTTACGTTGGAGGTTGAAATACACTGTTTTTACATGCACACCGTTAACTCGTTATTTAGAGAAAATTACTGATTACATTTGAATTGGCGATTGTTAAGTGGGACTCGAGTAAAATTTACGCTGTTTAGAAGAAACAAAATACAAATTTTAATATATAAAATTTTCATAATTTACTAAGAGTAAAGTTGCATAATATTTTCCATGGTCACTCCAAGCCAACATTTTTTTTCACAAAACAATAAAGTTGTCACTTTCAAAAATCATCTATTCATATATTGAATGAAGAGCAACAAGTATATTTATTATAGCTAAATGCAATATAGTAAAATCTATCGATAACGATATTGTCTATATCAATAACCTGTCTATAGCAATATTTTCTCCAATGATTTTTATTTTACAGATGTATATTATGTTATATTTTACAGATGTGTATTGTGTTATATTTTACAAATGTATATTATGTTCTATTTTAGAGATATATATTACGTTATGTTTTACAGATGTATATTATGTTACATTTTACAAATGTATATCATGCTATATTTTGCAGATGTATATTATATGTTATGTTTTACAGATGTATATTACGTTATATTTTACAGATGTAGAGTGCATCATATTCAACCTTATCCATAACGTTAAACTGTTTATAACGATATCTTTTTTCCTGCATCTCGAGTACTGTTATAAGCAAATTTCACTGTATTTCTAAGTGGATAATAGCAAACTATATATAATTTCATCAGACAATAATAAATATTAACACTAATAATAAAACAAAGGTGATGAAAGTGACAACATTTCATATCCTAGACGTAGTGATATCGAATACTGATATAACAAAAAACAAATATATCTAAACAACCTCACTATAAAGTTATCTCAAGCATTACTAAAAAATCTTGCTTTAAATATACCTCAAATATTACTAAAAACGTCACCATAAACGTATCTCAAATACAGATATTACATCCCGCACAAGGACTTATATATGGACAAGGGAGTACGGGAGTGTTTGATACGCCACTAGTCTCTCACTTGCCCCTTTCTTGACGATACAAATTCAGACATATTAAACTATATTTGAATTTTTATAATTGGAAAGCAACAAGTTGACATTAATTGTACATTTCCTATAGGCATGATGCTATCGTATTCGTGCTCTCAGTGCAGTTCTTTTCCAACAGTCCAGGTATCTATTGATATTGCATCTCCCTCTTTCTCTTCACTACGATTCATATTCGTCAGATCTGATATCTAAAGCCATCTGATATTATTTAATGTAGTTCACTTTGAATTGAGAAGGTGTTCAACGCAGACCTGCAGCCAAGCCGGGGCCAGCAGGGGCGTGGCTCTATTTTCCCCGTGCTTTTGCCACAGTTGCCCCATCGAGCCATTTATATATATAGAGAGAGAAAGAGAACACTTTCCGAGTGCCCTGTGCCCAATATGCCCTTTGCCTTTCCCTAGTTACCCCTTCATCCTGGCTCAACGATATCTACTGTTCTTGAATGAACACCCGAACTCGCTTAACGCGATCTATCGCGTCGTTATTACGTCTATCGAACGGGAAAAGGAGACCCCGAAGTCAGCGCTGTATTCCTCGTGAGGGATAAAAAAATTCCTTAGCGAGGGGGGAAAAGAGGGAGCTTAAAATTGAGACAAACTTCTCAGAAGTACCGCACAGTCATTGGTTAATAGAATGTTAAGTGTTAAGGGCCACCGTCCTAGGAAAGCTTCAATTTTTGTATATAATGATTTTTGCCACTTCTTTTATTAAATTCTAATTAATATCTAAAAAAAATTTTAAAAAATACGTTGTATTGAACCAGTTCTATGTGGTTTGTGAGTGTATTTCAAATTCAATAGACTAATTGTCCAAGGATATTAATCTTTTTCATCCGTCCACCCTCCTTTAACATGCGTGCAGATGACAATACAAAATTCAAGAGTTGGCACACTCTTCACACGCGTGTGGGCACCCTTTCATGATATCACCTGCAATACTGATGAAAAAAAGCCTGCAATTATGTACTGCGACAAACCCATGCTATTATTACATGCGCGTGTTACCTGCAGCAAAGAAGCGGCTAATTTTGGGAGACTTGTGCCGTAATAGACACGTCAAGGCGCTAATGACTGTGGTGTCATTCTTTTTCTACAGGGCCAAGGAGAAAAAATTGGCTCCTTTTAATGATGTGCGAGATTTTGGTGATGACGACATCGACAATGACGTCAGAGGACCGAAAAATGATCACGCCAAAACCAAGTTCTAACGAAATTACTGAAGAACCAGGTGTCCCGTATCGCGATTTTCATACATATTCGTGGATTTTAACTTAATTGTTTTTCTTCACGTTGAAACTAGCAACTAAGATTAGAGCAAAGTGTCAATCAATTTCCAAATGCAGCAGATATATAATCCAGAGTTCACTTCGGGCAAGAGAGTTAGCTTCCTAGAAAAACGAAAAGTATAAATGAACAAGGGAAAGTTAGCTTCCTAGAAAAACGAAAAGTATAAATGAATGCCATGTGTGAAAAAATGAAATGGTTTGACATGAACCCCGCCCCACACACACACCCCTGAAGCTAGTTGCGCCCCTACGAGGAAATGATTAGCTGTACTGCAAATGTCTGCATTTCAACTTTCATTTAGCCTTCGGAGCACAAGCATTCTTTCAGAAGACATTTAAATTGGTATTTAAGGACACTAGTGTTCAAAGTTAAATGACAATCTGCACTTCTGTACATTACCCTTTAATTTTTTACACCAGTCTGATAATGTGTATTATTTCAATCTACTGCCTATCTACGAAAAGAAGTCCGATGATACCGTTAGAAGTAACGGGAGGTGACGTCACAAACTGGCTAGCCGATTACAGTAGCGTAGGATTCCAATCTCAGAATTTGGCTTCGAAGGTAGCTGAAAACGAGTGCTGAACTTGCAGTCTTACATTGTTGTAAGCGTCTAGCAGGTGTGTGACGTCACCTCCCGATATTTCTATCTGTACTATTGGATTTTTTTTCGTGAACAGACTGTACTTCTGTGTGAATTTAAGCTCTAATGATGGCATCTAAACGTAAGAAAGCTGTCTCTTCAAACAAATAAAAGTAGCTTTTTTAATCACCATGGCACGATATTCAAAATATGTCTGAATGGCGGGCGTGAATTTTCACTTTAAGGTATATTACAATAGTTAATAATAATAATAAATGGTGACTACAAATCACAGTGTTCACCAAAACTTCGATACACGAAAGTTACGATATACAGGTATGAAGGATCCATTGTATCTTTTAAAAGCAGAACATTTCGTTTAGACATATCATAGACGTTGGAATGGGGAGAGAATTTTAACTGAGTAGAGATTCAAGATATTATTACCCTTCTCAGAGGTAACACAATTGCCAAATAATGGTCAACACACAAAGCCACCGGAAAGTTTTTTGTGAGTTTTCGTGGGGGAATTTATATACTTAATAATTTTCGACACCCATGTAGAAATAAGCTCAAACTAGAGCTGTTTTTGTTTAGGAGAAAAAGAGACGCCGTCCTCATCCTGGATTCGAACCAGGGTCGCTCTGGAGTGTCATTCGTTATCGGACTCTAGAGGGACCCTGGTCCGAATCCAGGATGAGGACGGCGTCTCTTTTCTTCTGAACGAAAATAGCTCTAGTCGGAGCTTATTTCTACGCGGGTGTCGAAAATTAAGTAAAAAAAAATAGTAGAGATGGTTGGGGAGTTGCGATGGACCACAGAAAAATTAATTTTTATTACACCCACAATTTCAGTTCATATTAGAATTAATGGTTTCAGCACTAACTTATGTAATTAATTCCTCCGCTACCCCGCCTTTATTTAATTAAAAAGAGCCCTACCCCTTGATAAAAAATAAGCACGAGAAGAATGCTGTCCATAGAGGAGAGTGCTGATCTCAGCAGCTTAGTAGTCATAGCGCCGGAACGGAAATCCGAAGACCGTTGGTAGGAGTTCAGCCCGGGACATGACCCTTTTCTTTTTTTCTCAGATCCTTAAAATTTAAAAAGACAGGTTACAAAACGGGACCATAGCAGTAGTGTAAACCTCATTGGAAGCGTCCGTACAGCTTAAAATTATGTGAAGGAGCTCAAGCTCTTGTTTTTAGCATTTACAGTAAAACTGCAATAGAAATATAATAAGTTTTCTTTTTAGCTTAAAGAATTTATACTTCAAGTTAAGGGTCGCAACTAGTACTACTATACTTATGCACATACAAAAGGTTAAACAATGGGAAAAAAAAGCAAACGAAATAGATAACCCAAGCTTTCAGACGCGTCAGCAGCAGTTCTTCATCAGTAGTTATGTCCATGTTGTGTTCCTGCTTTTTTTTTATACCCGAAAAATTTCGTAATCTACATCACAACCACTTCCAGAAACTTACAAACAACTCTTACTCTGAAATATATGGGATTTCCCCAACATTAGGTGCCCCGCAGTGTTGATTTCGTATTGGATTTTGCCGTTCTGCAGTACTACTAGAAAAAGGGGGTTCCAGAAATGTCAGGTTTAAAAAGAGGCAGGAATAACACAACATCGTCATTACTCCTGATGAAGGACTGCTGTTGACGCGTCCGAAAGCTTGAGTGATTTATTCGCTCATTACTTAACCAGTGTTTAATATTTTGCATGTAAATTTCTTCCTGGCACATTGAATTTCAACTACACTTACAAGACCCCCCCAAATTGCATTTACACCACAGTGGTTTAAATACGCTGTAACGAGACACGTTCCACCCGTGTAAGAAAACTAACCTAAAAAAATCATTAAGAATATTGAAACGAAAGGTAATAAATTTGTAAAAATTTGTATGCTTACTATCTATACCATTAAAAATTTGTTAGTTTTTTTGTGGGCTTTATGGCGCAAGGACAGCAAGAATCGTGCTGCGCCGGGGCCTACAGTTGGCTGACGAATCCGAGCCTCTTATGTCCTAGGGAACCAATACCCGGACTACAGTGAGCAGTTAATCCGTAAGCAGTTTTTTTTTTCTGTGGCACAGTTGGCAGTCGACCCCGGGGTAATGGTGTGCTATCCAAATGCCTTACCACTGCACCACAACAGAACCTATACCATTGAAAATTAGAAATATAGGATCGGCTCCCAACAGTGGAAGGAAAAGCATCGCTTAACGATTAATTACCCACTGTAGTCCAGGGGGTTGGTTCCCTTGACCGTAAGAGGCTTAGATTCCTCGGAAAACAGTAGGTCTTGGCGCAGAATGACAATTGCTCTCTTTGTGTCGTAAAGCTCGTAAACAGAATAAAAGAATATAGAGTGTAGCCTTTAAAACATAGCCTGTGAAACGCGCCAAGTACATGAAATTACAGTACAAAACTGGTAACTAAATGTCACATTTCTCAGTGTCGTTTGATTTCTCGAGAGCTGGAAAGAGACCAGATTTGGGATTATTCGTGTACTCGTTATTATTTCAGCCCAAAGGATTTAAGACAGAGTATGGGTGTCTATGTAGGGGCAGAGGGTGGTTCGAACCTCCCCCCCCCCCCAGCCGTTTAAAAATTTTATTTGCCCGAACCTGCTACGCATTTATTTTCAAAAGTTTTACAGTCACATTTTAAAATAAGGTACTTTTTAGCTCATTACTAATTGTCAAGCAGTATCAATTATTTTTGTAGCATTTTAGTATCTTGTACATTCACTAAAATTCTTGACAGCTATGAGAAGGAGGTAATAATTTTATTCAGCCACTCCCTAGAAGTACTCATATGGGCGCCCACGATGCAGAAAACCAAGTTTCATCTTATACCCTGGAATCTCGATAAGTCATCACGTTATGAGGTAAGCTGATTGGTTGTATTTATGTGGCGCAAGGATAACAAGGTCCATTCTGCGCCAAATAAGGTGAATCATGAGATAAGCGGTTAAGTTGAGTTATGCAGGTGTCGAATTCTCGAAGCAAACTGAAATTTAAAACAAATGACTTCCACAACAATTTAATTTAAATTTCTAAAAAATAAATACATAATTTGCTAAATAGATTTCCTTTAATAGAAACATTTTTTATAAAGGTTTGTTCATATCAAATTGGATAGTCAATCATTACACACTGAAATGTATAAATACATTTGAACTTGTCCACAATGAAACAAATTTAAGTCCGTTTGAAAAGGGTCTTGAATTGTAGCTTATTTTTGGTTTTTCAAAAAATTTGAATATAAATTATCTGAAAATTTAGAATAAAGGAGTTGTTGTTGGAAAGGAAGAAAGATCAATTTCTGTTGATCTCAACGTATATCCGTTTTACAATATCGAGGGTTAATGGGATTTTTTGCCATGCCACAATATATTAGATCAAACGTAACCTTAAAAAAGTCTCATTATCTGGCATGTCGGATTATCCAAGTGTCGAAATAGCGAAACTCTAATGTGCTTACTCCAGCACGAACATAGCCTAACGCAGGGGCGGACTGGGCCACTAGCCAACCGGCCCCCAGGCCGATGCGCCCTCGTGAGCGACAGGACTTGCGCCCTTATGGGTTATGGGACTCGCGCCCTCCGATAAATAATCCAAGATATACGCCCTTTCAGAGGAACCATCAGTCTGCCCTTGGCCTAACGTAAGCATTATTTTTTTTCTCACAACTATGTATTTCACTTTACACACATGAAGTAATATTCCAGAACGGAAATTGGGGGTAAAAAGAGAAAGAAGAATCGGTGGAGGCATATGTAGGCATTGGCCGACTATGACTATTGGGGGCCCCCCCCTAAAACACGCGTATAGAGATTGGGTATAAATCTGAGAAATGTACGCATCCCTATTCGCATTTAAAAATGTAGGCAAAAATATGCTTTTTGACCCCAGCGTCGAATGTCAAAGTGTGCAATTGCATACCTGAAATTGTAAAAGCTGTAAATTGTTGTAAAGTTGGTAAAAGCAGCAAATAGTGTGTGTAGCATTGTCGCACCAATTTCGTGTATTCGGAAGCATTACGGCTCACGCCTACAGCATTCGAAATCATTTGAAAAAAGTATAACGCTACGGTTTTAACAAGATGTAAATAGGCGAAAGATAAAATTTGTTGCGAAAACATGTGGCATAAAAATAAAAAATAACACAACCTAAAAACACGGCATCCTCAAAATTTAAAGCAATTTATGATGAAATGTAGCCATATTATAGCGTAATTAAGCAGTGAAATTTCAAGACTAGTAAAAAAAAAAAGAGCCGAGTTTATTTATTCTCAAAGCTGCAGTTGTAGATATAATTACTGCAATTGCGGATACCATATTGGATTTGTTTCGAATCGTAAATCCGAAGAAGGAAGAAAAAAAATTTTTTTTTGTATTAATTTACTATTTTATCACATTAAATACAATTGTCAAATGACATTTTTTGGGGCCCCCCCGAGCCCTTGCCATCATCTGGCCCTGCTTGTAGGTGCATATAAATTAGAAAATGACATACAAATCTCAAAGAAAAGAAAAGAGCATGAGAACCGAAGCCGGGACCTTTCTAATACACGTAGGATGCTCTACCAATTGAGCTACGATCTACACTCAGCTTCTTTCTCATTAAAGTTTGCATAGATCCATAAATAATGAGTTTATCTGTATAAACATTTTTATGACCTTAATTCCATCAAATTATTAATGTAATCATATCGTCAATGTGTAAGTTGTTATAAAGTTCTGGACAAAATCTACGACGACGCATCACTAATTATTCCCCAGCTCAGTAGAGATCCGAAAACTAAAGGCAACGACTTCCACAGGTTACGAACGAACAGACGAACTCGCCGTGAATCGCATCGAGTCACCTCCCATGGAGCTCCTAAGAGATTTTAAAAAAGGAAGATTGAGAATTTGCAATTACACTCGTAATAATTAGACACTGCAGATCGAAGCCGACCTATAGCATTGACATGTTTCGGAACTGGCCGCATCATGAAAAACACGAATTTCGTTCTGTTCGTCATGCGTTTCAAAATTATAGGCTTCGGGTGACTGGAAGAACCGACACTGACACATGAAGATCACGTCGGGTTACATATTCATGATATGCCGCTGGTTGGTGATACGCCGCCACGTCTGCCTCATCTCCTTTTTATTCATGAGAGAGAAAGAGTAAGGGTGCGCCCGATACAAATTGTATTCAGTTGTTGCAGGAATTCTTTATTATTAGCGTTGTTGATTCTTGTTCGCGGGTACAAAGCAATTCTGTTAAAGGGACGCGCGGGGAAAAATGTTTCCCGTTTGATGCAATCTGTCAAAGCTACTTTGAACAGTTTGTTTTATGATTTAAGGCGCAAGGAGACGAAGATCGTGCTCCGCCGGAACCTACTGTTTTCCGAGGAATCCAAACCTTTTAACGTCCAGGGAACCAAACCCCGAGCTACGATGAACAGTAGTTAGGTAGTAAACGTACTTTTTCTGGCACCGTGGTGAGTCGAATCCCGAAGAATCGAACAGAAAATTTGATAACGGTAGTCTATGGGAACTACTGCATGCAAGGAAATGTGGAAGCACATAACCGCTGCAAGAATTTGCAAATACAGTCGAACCTCGTTAAGACGAACACCAAGGGGAACAGAAAATCTGTTCATATTAACAGTAATTCGTCTTATCCAGAAAGCATAGTATGCTATACAATCTGACGGAACTTCAGAAAACGGTTCGTATTAAAAGTAATTCGTCTTAAGCGTGCTCGTCTTAACGAGGTTCGACTGTGTTATAATGTTACACGCATTTATTTACGGTGCAGGGACAGCAAGGCGTATGCTGCGCCGGGGTCTACAGTTTTCCGCGTAATGTGAACCTCTGCTGTTAAGGGCATTAAACATCGAACTATTATAGTAGGCAGAAAAACAGCACGCCGTCTACGATACCATTAGGAGCGGAATCCGAGTTAATGGCATGGCAGACGAATGCGCTACAACTCACCGTTGGGCAGTGGAACTACATTTTTCCCATAAAATCTATACCACTTAGAGCCTCGGTAATCAACCTTCGGACTACAGTGAGCTGTTAGTCGACATTTTGTTTTTTCCCAGCATCACTGGGAGTTGAACACGAATTAATGACGCACTAGGTGAGCGCGTTAGTAGGGCGCCACCGTAGGGCCTATTTCATTTGTTCTGGTCATTAACCCTCTAACTGCTTATCCCGCTATTTCCACGGGCAACATGAAAGTAACAGAATTTTTCATCCCGCGATTTTCGCGGGTATGCAATTTTTCCATCTATTTAAAAGCGCATCCCGCTTCTCCACCGTTTAACTGTCGGTAATGCATTTTCTACAATATTTAGACTTTAGTCAGGTTTTCATCTCGTGAGTTTGTTCTCGTGGGTGCTTGACTCACGAGTACTGTTCATCATGCAAGTTCTTGTTTAGTAAAATGCAAATCAGGCAAAACTGTAATGAAACCAGTTATTTTTTGTGATTACAATAACACAATGGGCGGTGTCCATTTATGTTACCAAGAAATGTCATATTATTCCACTCTCAGGAAACAAGGGGAGTATTATATAAAAATTTTCCGATAATTATTGGATCAATCTCTATGGAATGCTTATATATTTCACAAAAAAGACAATCCATTGCAAAAATTAAAGCTTTTGGAGTTTCGTATGCAAATGATTGAGCAAAGTATCCAAAAGTATTCAGATGGTGATACATGTAGTACGCCTGGAAGATCTAGTTCTACACCCAACCCTTTGAGATTGACAACTGGTCATTTTGCAAACTACATACCTCCAAATCCCACACACACACCAAAAAAAAAAGAAAAGAAAAAAAAAAAAGCCTCGCAGACAGTGTGCTGTTTGTTGCTCCGAAAAAACTGAAACTGGCAAAAAAATTCGAAAAAAAAACAAAAAAAAAGCACGAATATGGTGCAAAGAATGTGAAGTAGGACTTTATCTGGAACCTTGTTTTGAAAAATTTACCACACTAAACTTAATTTCTTGTTATTACTCTAGTTATAATTTTTGTAAATATTGAATATTTTTATTAGTATACATGCTTTATATTTGTATTCTATAAAGTAAACCGTAATTTAATCAAGATTTATTTTCAGAATTTTTGAATTTAAACGATTACTCTTAAAATTGATTTTTATGAAAGCCTGTTCTTATGCACGAAATTTATATTAAAAAAATCTTGTTTACAAAAATGTGCTACATATTTTAACTCTCAAATGCATATAGATTTGAAATATGTAATAAAAAAATATGCAATTTTTGAAGCGACTTTGATAAAAAATAATTGAGCAGTCAAAGGGTTAAAGACGTGCGAAGAGTCGGTGAATTATTCGAAAGGGTTAATTAATCCAAGTTAGAGTCAGAATTACTACTGAGTCACTAGAAAGAATCGTGACTCGGTGACTCCCGCCAGATTTAGCTACTTTTGACGATATCTAGCTAATTAAAACAAACGTTTGGTTAATTGTACATTAATAGGGTTTTCACGACGCAACGACATACAAGATAATGCTGCTCCTGAAGTTTTCCGAGGAATCCGAACTTCTGCTGCTTACTGAACTAAACCCCGGTCTACGGTGGGCAGAAAAGAAATTACACAAGGAACTAAACCTGGGTCAACGCACCATAAATGAACACACATTACCCTAATGTCCCAGCAGATGTCATTCTAGCTAATGACAATCCTTGCTCTTAGCTATACAAAGGCTCTTTATGGGCCCTGTCTCTGTCCATTAGCAACACTGTATAAGGAATGGCACCGACAAGTTCTCGTTGCAATGGTTACTAATTATTAATGGCATAGTAATCAACTAAATAATTTTATTATTAATGTTTATAGATTATTAAAGTGCAACATATTTCCTAATTAAATATTTAGATAACCGATAGAAAAATATAGCTAAATCTAGTTGTTATTGGCGACACTGCCCAGAGAGGGAAATTATCGTTCTAAATCTTGAGCTACAGTGAAGTCTATCTGTAACAATAAAATGCTTTCTGTAACAATAATCTGTCTGCAACAAGGGTCGGCAACCCATGGCACGAGTGCCATAGTTGGCACGCGGACTATTTTGAAGGGCACGCGGGGAGATTTTAAAATAAAATCCATTATAAAGAATCCCCTACTCGACTAAGAATATTTTATTCTCTGCAGTTATTAACTTTTAATTTGTATCCTCTTACATTACTAATTGTTAATTTTTATTCTTTTAATTAACTAATCTATTAATTTTCATTAATAGTTAGATAGTAAACTAAACTTCCACAATTTAGGTGAGTGTATAGGCTGTCACGTGGAAGGAGATTACAGTATTACTTTTGCACACCACCGTTAAAAGTTTGCCTACCCGTAGTCTATAATGAGGTTTTCGAAATCCAAACAGGTAGAATGTATTGCCTTTAACCTTGTCTGTAACGCTCAACTGTCTATAACGACCACTCTTTCCGGTCTCTAGAGTATTTTTACATGTAATAACATTATTTAATGTGCTTGAATGAGAGGTATGAATAATTTTTATCATACATAATTTAGAGCCAATATTTTGTAAATAAAAAAAAAATAGCAATGAGTTAACGGCCCTCGTCATTACTGTTTCAGTTAATCCTAAAGTCAATAGTTATAACTGAAACGATAAAGTCGATGACCCCAAGCATAACGTGTTTTTTGTTTTTTTAAATTTCAATTTAAAAAAACTATATATTATTTTTTAAAGAACTGTTTTTTCATGGCGCGTAATAGAAGCGTCCTTTTCCCCACTGTTAGAAGTTAAGAAAAAGAGGTTCTACGGTTCCGCACTCACCTAGGACGCCGTCAACCCGAGTTTGACTTTCAATGATGGGGGGAAAAATAAAAATTGACGACCAACGGCTTGCTATAGTCTAGAGGTTGGTTTCTTAACACTCAAGAGGTTTGTATGCTTCAGAAAACTGAAGGCGCAGCATGACATTTGCTGTTCTCGTGTCGTAAATCAAAACTATTCCTTTAAATAATATTTTTAACTGCATGAGTTATCTACATGCCAACAACACTCCCCTTATACGTGCCCGCATCCAGGGAGGGGATCTCAGGGACCGCTCTCCCCAAAACTAAATTCTTAATGGGATTTAGCTACGGCCTTGCGTGCTGTAATTGTATCCATACATACACTGTAAAATTTTTTGAACCCCCACAGAAATAAAATCCTGGCTACACTCTTGCCCCCATAGATGTGAAAAATTTAATTTTCTACATGTCATTTTCGACAGTTCATTTATTTCGAGCCGCCCTTCGATACTAATGGATCTGAAAGACTTTCGCAGCTTTCCCAAACAACCATATTTAAAATGACACTTTAAAGGTCCTAAGTCCCCCTTAAACTCATTTAGGTGCTCAAGAAATCGAGAGAGAGAAAGTTATCACCCTTAAAAAAACGACAATAAAAGAAATTGGACTGTTAGTCGTATTTTAAAATAAAGCTGATCAAAATCCGTCTATAATTAAACTCACAATCGTGAAAGGTAAGAAACTTTAAGATATAAAATTTAAGTTCTCTTAAAACTTTAAGCGAATTTTCACAGAACTATTTTTTTTTTATAGCTTGTGCCCACGATATAACTTGAAAGCTATTTGACATGATTTAATGAAATTTTCCAGTTGCAATTCTGTTGTACGCAGTCTGTTCTAATGTAGTATTGAATGCGAAAACCTTGTCTAATATTTTATAAAATAAAAAATCTGACACTTAAAATTATTATTATAATTGTAGTGTTATATATACGAGTATAAAATAGAAGATTTGTTGCTGCTGATCAAAAACAATTGGTCTTATACCTGAAAAAACAGAATACAATAACTGGATTTTCAGTAAAAAAAAAACATTATCGATAGCCCGTAACCAAATATCATAATCAATGATCAAAACAATTTTTTTAACGATGATAATTTGATTATCAAAAAAACAACATTACTTTGTAACAATTTATTTTTTGTATATACATAAAACGTTGATAAACGAACTTTTTAAACTACAATAATAAACTTTCCTTGGAGGAGACTTTCTTATTTAGTTTCGTGCCCCCATATTCCTACTCGGTCGTTTAAAACCTTTTATAAAATATATTTGAAGGTGAAGGTTCATTTAAATTAATTTTATTTCTATGATTTAATTAAATCTTTTTATCTCGCGTCAAAGATTTCAATAAATAAAATCATTCGTGATTATTAAAAAAAATATTGCGTTATTGAATAGATTATTATAACAATAATTTTAATTTTTTTCAAGGCTACACCAGGAAACATTTGACACAAATAACTTGCAATTATTTATCTCTTATCTGTATGGTTATTCATTACTATAAAAGCCTAGTGAAATATACATGCAATAATATACTCTCATACAAACAGGAAAACATCATTTCTCTCATGTATTTTTGAAATCCATTTAAATTACATGCACATGTAATATAAATAATATTTTACTTTTGCTTTCAAATAATAAAGAGATTTTACATTTAAAAACATCTTTGTGGAGTGCATCAAAATACAGGACATGTTAACAATAAATAATGGAAAGAGTAGATGTGTAACACTTACTGCTACTTTCGAAGTACTTCATCACCTCTCTGAACTGAGAGACAAATTTTCCCGCCATCTGTGGACGTACTTCCTCAACAGATACCCTGCCATGGATATGGCCTGCGCATAACACAGTATAAGAACTCCATTTGAATCATTCTGTTGGGTAACTTCATATGCTTCAATAGACAACAGTTTCACTCTTAATGGTGTTGATTCTTTCAGTTATTATTCGCTGAAGATTGTAAATTGTGCCTGAGGGACTAGAATGAATTGCTGAATGGGTTGACACGGTAGTCAAGCCCAACCGTCCAAAGTATAACCATCGTCTTTTACTTATGCATTCAGACGTCAAGATATTCTGTTAAAATGCATATCGCTAGACTTGGTTTTTTCTCTTTCACAGGAGATGGTAACTGCAAGCACAACCAACGACAGCCAAACGCTGATCCGCACCGTAGGGAACCTAGTCAAGCACGGATAGAAGCAACGGTAGCACCGTCTCAAATGGTCGAGTCCTGCATGAGCTGTGAGATCGGTGGCTGGATGTCCTGACTCGTGTGGCAAGTAGCCGAAAACAGCCACCACCACAAACTTCCAAAACCAAGCAAGCAAAACTGGGCGAGTTCGGTTTGCCTGAAGATACAAATTTCTGATTGGACGAACGGGGTGTGTGTTGCACGCGAGATTTTTGCTGTCGTTGCCATCCCTCTTCTTTCTCTCTCTCTCTCTCTCTTTGAAAGAGATTTCTTTTTCCTCGTTCGGCCTCAAAGTTCTCAACTTCCCAGGTGGCCAGACGTAGGATGTTGGCCCCCTCTTTCTCTCGAATTTCAAATGAAGATGTCTTATCTGAAGTAGTGGTGGTGAGGGTCGCGGACCCCCTAAGGTGTGTGCGGAACCTTTTCTCCCTCCTCCTCCTCCTCTTCTTCTTCCACCTACTCTTGAAGCAGCCCCCGCTGACCGTCCGGTAGCTTCCCGGTAGCATGCCTTTAGTTTGCCGACAGCCAAAGATACCGGATTCGAGTTATCCACCACCGTGGGATTTCTCTTCTTTGTCTTGTTTTGGTTGGCGCTGAGGGCTAGTAGGAGAGACGCCCACGCCGGGCAACGCGTTTTGCATTCTTAAATATTTACGTTTCGTTTTCCCAGAAAGTAGTTGAACCTTGTACCTTTTGTGTTTGCTTTATATTCTTTTCCCATTTAATATGAAATAAAGAAGTGTTTGTTTAGTGATTCTTCGTGTTTAAGTCGCAGAGGTAAAAGTGCTGTTCTGAAAAGTATCGTAGCAGAAAAAAAATTACCATCCTTCTTCCGTTTTTCATACGACTCGTGTTTTCACTTAATTTTTTTCCCCTTGCTATGAGCACATGATCGTTTTTATACAGATGTTGGTTCAGCATTTTATATGTTAGATATTATGTGCAGGATTAGATCCATGTATTATCTATACGTTAGGAATAAGGACCCTTTTGAATTTCAGACCATGGATTGAGATCCAAGGCAGGAAAGCTAACGGCAACACATTTATGTTACTTGAAATAGTTTGACGACGACACTTCGCACTATTAAAACAATTGATAAGACAGCAAATTAACACAGTTTAATGATAAGTTAAATTTTAATAAGTCTAATTTTAATGATAGGTTTATTACACGTTGTGTTATCGTTGGCCTTTCTGACGAAAATAGTCCAGGGCTATTGAAACAGCTGTGAACGATTAAATTTATTATTCAACTGTGTTAATTTGTTGCCTTCTCAATTATTTTTTCATTTATGTTATATTTGTGGGTAGAGTACACATATTCACACCCCCTCCCTCGGGCGTCCATATTAATATTATTAACGTATAAAATTGTGTGCATTATGTATGTACTCTGTTTCTTGAGAAGTATTCAAAATGTATTTGATATTAACTAAATTGCCGAGCAATCAATTGTAAAAGAAATCCATCCAATTACGTACTTAATCCTTGAATTACGCTTAAACATTTAATAATATTATTAATGGCAATGTAACATAATTGTTTATGGTAATGAAACATGGTAATTAATATTACGTTATCATTAATTGATGTTATTATATTTGGTATTATTACATGTGTGAAGATACACAATTGAAGTTTTTTTTTATAGAAAAATGCCTATATAAAGACAAATGTACTATGCCATCACACATGGTTAAAATAGATGATACAAACAAATCAACAGTTCAGTTTTTAGTTCGAATTGCAAGTAATTTAATCCATGCTAAAAATTAGTCCCAAAAATCTTCCTCCAACAGGGTTACTCAATACTTAAGCCGTTAAAAACTGATTAAAACCATAGTTTAAACGAACGTTGTAAGTCGTTTCGACAACAACTAATAAATAACTAAGTATGAAACAATAAAAAAGTATCTCAACTCATTCAATACTGTAACGCAATCAATCAACGGACTGAATACACTTCCACAATCTAACGTAATGGACATGTGGATACAAAGTTCGGGATAAAATCCTGCATCTTTGCAAGTCCTCTTCAATGTAAGGAACATGAGAGATGTCAAAATTATGCCTATGTCTTCTTGTTTGCGGCCCCTAATTAAAAACAATAACGTGGCGGGATCGTGAATGTTTCCGCTCTATTATACATCTCTTGCTGCAGTTTAGTCGGCTGTTATCGCAGTTTTTGCCTTACATCGAGCACGTTTTTTCCGCGTCCATAATTCTGTCGGTCAAGACCAGCTCCCAATCATCCCACGCTCCTTTTATTTTTATTTTTTTTTTGGCGGGATAATTATAGTCGTAAGTTGGCATTGCTAACAACAGCTAATCTTTTCTTTTTTTAACTCCTTCTTATGGCCAGATCTGGCCGATATCGGCCTGGAAGGATACACCAGAGCACAATTACTTCAAGACAACGTTGCGTAAACTCGCGGGTGACGTTTGCCCAAGCAGATATATCTCGACAAGCACACACCCATGCCAAATGACCCTGAAACAAGGTACTCGTCAAGATATGTTGCTTTATTTTGTGTTTTCTCGCTATTTTTCTGCTCCTTTGAATGGTATTATGCGAATTTAAGAAGGTTTGACCCTCTTTCAGCCTATCCCTTTATTTATGCATCGTCTGCGCTAAAGATGGACTCATTTACCAACGGCGTGGTGATGTTCATTCATTCACTGGTGAGGAGTGGATAACAGCCGTACTCACAGCATATCCCTCACTGAGATCCCACTGATAAAAGAGAAAAAGCAACAATAGCCGAGACACGCTCACAAATATAACAATCACAATTTTGATGAGAACGAAATATAATTTCGCACAGTTCCAATCTAACTACTATCGAAGAAGAAATGGTTTTCCAGCGAATTCGACAATATAACCCCAATCCAATTACATATAATTGTTCTTCTACTGTGAGAGATAGGGGTTGCCAACCTCTCGCTAGCGGACTTCATTCGCTCCTCAAAGGAAATTCAGCAGTGCCACGTGCGCCCAATTTTCGCAATGCCATTCTGCACAAGATAGGTAGGCAGGTCAGTTTTAAAAGTACTCGTGTTGGCTAATAGCATAAATGGAAATATTTGAAAAAATAGGTAGGGAAAGAGGATTCTATAATAATATGATGTTTCCGATGTACATTAAAAGTATGACTTTCAAAATAATAAATTTGATAAATGAAATTTTTAAAATCTTGGCCCCCACGTACAGCCTAATAAATTATATAAATACCTTTAAGCATAAACTGGCTGACAACCCTGAACCGTGACACAGTATGATGTACTTTCACTGAATTATTTTTAAATAAATTCCGCGTGTATAGTAAAAGCGTTTTAGTCCTACACCACATCGATTAATCGATTTTAACGTCTATACTTAAATACATAAATTTCGCCACAAATAAGATAGACAATAATTAATTAGTTGATAATTTAACACTTATTGCACATTCATGTGTATAAAATATACATTTATATACAATATATTTTTATATACATCTGTAAAAAAATATGCTTTCAGCGTTAATTTATAAGCAGCTTCATTAAACATTTCTTCTTTTTAATTGATAAAGGTACCTTTTCAATCCATATATTTACACCCACCCATATCGAATAATGTATTTCATGGCATGTCGGGGAATAGAAAGAATCAGCTAACAAGCATTCTTCTTTCAAAAACATGCCATATATGGAAATATAGGCGATTCCCCCATGAAAAAAAAGCCTTCGAAGTGTTTCTAACACCTCAATCAATTGTCCCTTTTATAATTGTGTAATTTATTTCGTTTGGTTTTTCATCGTAAATGTTCTTATTTTCTTTACTCTAATAATTCAATCCGTTGGATATTTCATCGCGCATGCACCTGCATTGGATTATTACGCCCCTTCCAGCATGTAAGTAAAATTATTATTGTATCCATTTCAATGTATTTGAATTCACATTCCATATTTTCAATTTTATGTGTTATATATATCATCATCATATTCAACCATTATCTATCCACTGCTGGATGAAGGTCTCTCCAAATGCTTTCCACACAAGTCTATCCTGAGCAATTCGCTTCCACGTCACCCCAACCTGTTTTCTTATTTCATCCACCCATCTAGTTTGAGGACGTTTTCTAGGTCTTCGGTGGTCTCTTGGAATCCAGTTCAGAATTTCTGTTGTCCATCGTTGATCAGTTCTTCTTGCAATATGCCCAGCCCATCGCCATTTCAGCCCTTTTACTTTAACAATGATGTCCTCTACTCTAGTTTGCTCTCTCACCCAAGTGTTTCTTTTTCGATCTCTCCTAGTTATTCCAAGCATGCACCTCTCCATGCTCCTTTGCGTTGTCTGTAACTTTCGTATTGCTCCAACTGTTAGACTCCATGTCTCTGATCCATAAGAGAGGACTGGCAATACACACTGGTTGAAGACCTTTCTTTTTAGACACAAAGGCAATTTCCCCTTCAGGATAAAACTGTTTCTTCCAAATGCACTCCAGCCAAGTTTAATACGTCTGTTGAGTTCTTTCATAATGTTGCCATCCATTGAAATCAGCTGGCCAAGGTAAATATATGAATCAGCAATTTCTAGCTCAATGTTGTCAACTTGTATTTTTGTTTCCTCTACGAAATTATTGAACATGATCTTAGTTTTTTGTAGGTTCATCTTGAGTCCAACTTCTTTACTTCTAGTTGAGAGCTCCTGTACCATGTCTTGGAGTTCTGATGGGTTCGTTGAAAAAATAACAATGTCATCAGCAAACCGCAAATGATTTAAATATTCACCATTTATTTTTATTCCCTTGTTATTCCAATTTATCAGCTGAAAAATTATCTAATTAAACTAAACTACTAACTGCTTACTCAATGCAACTTCTGAATCTGATACATTAAAAGAGTGCACGTTTACACGGATACATTAAAAAAGTCCATGTTTACACGAATACAATAAAAAAGTCCACATTTACACGAGTACATTAAAAAAGTCCACGTTTACACGGATACCTTAAAAAAGTCCACGAACAAAAACCCGCCTTATTTTAAAGTGTGGAGTGTTACAGCTTTCTATCCTTAATGTGAAATTAGAAGACGCTATTTTTTATTCGAAATTAATAACTAAATTTTATGGCACAAAACAATGAACAATGCCATTACTTTATATGGCAAACTTCTTTGAACATTCAGACCCAAAAACTAACCTAACAAATAACACATAAAACTTGAAATATCTACCTGAAATACCATATTTCAATGGTGTTGAAAAGGGGAGCCCCTTCAAGCCCCCCATTGGCAAATAAGATACATTGCTCGATTTAACGCCATCCCATGATTTTTGAATCGTTAAGCCCCTATTCTGTTCGATTTAATGCATTGCTTAAGTCACTTATTTTTCTATCATGCAATTCTTTGTTTAAGCACTCAAACCATCCTGTAAACCTTAACTACACCTACGTACCCTTTTAAAAATGAAGTCACAATTTCCTACCATCAGAGCTTTTTTCTATAACAGCAGAAATCCTATTCGCATTCCTCTCATTTAGCGATTTTTGATCTTGCACAGCGAACTTTTAGAAAACAGGGAAGACCCGTATTGAGATTTACAAAATCGTGGACTCTTTACATAAGGTAGGTAAGCTAATGGTGGCCAGTATTCTCAAGGTGACCCACTTCAAGGATTTTGCATGAGTTTGGTTTTTGCTCAATAGCTGACGCCATGTACTTGTAAGCAATCATCTTCTGGCACCGTATACTGAAAATCAAGTCATTTGGATGAACGGCCGCCATTTTATGCAAGCTAGTCTGGTGTGAGAAACCGTCATCGCTAAAGGTTATAATTTTGATGTGCATAAATATTTAAATTTGGATGTCTTTAAATTGTGAAAAGTACAAGTTATTACCCATTTTCTGCAGGCGCATTTTCTTTGCCTTAAGAACGCTTACGTAAGTTGTAAAAAAGTATCGTGTTTTTAGCGACTTAGGATATAGAAACGATGTCTGAAGACATGTTCCTAAGATAGCCAATGACAGTCCACGTTGAGAACACGTGTACAAAAGATAATCGCATCCCAGCAGAAAACATCAGCAAAAAAAGCGGATGAAGAAGCAACCATCAAATACTAAACGAAAATAAGGAAAACAGCCAAAGGGGACTATCAACCAAACAGATAGTGTTATGACTGAGAGATGAGATTTTCCTTCAAGTTTGACATCTTTAATCCTTGTTCCAGATTTTTTTGTCATTTCTTCACAAAATTTGTTTGGCATGAACAAACAGAAGTGTGCTCATAAAAGTAAACATAGTTTTTCACAAGAAAGCATGAGGTAGTGGTCTTTCACAGGTCCTTAAAAAATATTTTCAAACGTGATTTCAATATGTCGGCTACCTTTGGATCACCTATTTCCAAGGTGGCCCACTAGACAAGCTCTTCTCATTGGTGTAAAGAAAAGGATTATAAATATTTTTGACATAAAAATGAAGTTGCAATATATTAAGGATACTGTATAAGTTTAACGCAAAAAATTTCATTCACTTTCATCTCACCAATAAATCATTCGAAATCCTAAAAGCTTTATACATACCTGTATGCTGCAACGTGCATTTCGATCAATTTAATACCAGTCTCTTTGCAATTTGGTTTAAATAGTAGTCTATGTACTACACCATTCTGCGAAATAACTGGCAACAATATATATACGTTCGTAAAGAGATTATATATTGTCCTTCGTAGCTCAGTGGGTAGAGCCTCCGCCCGGCAAGTGGAAGGTCGTGGGTTCAGGTCCCACCGAAGGCAGAAATATTTATTTTCTTTCGAACGTTTCACCATCTAATCACGCCATACCATCGGCGTTGGTATCACTACGCCAATAAACGTTGATTGATTGACATTGTTGTTTGATTTAATCTGCGTAGTGTTCGATTTATATAAAATGGATGTATCCTAAAAGCTTAACAATTGCCACCTTTGGCTCACCTACCCTATATTGGCGCCTGATTTACTTTATTATTATTTGAACAAATTCCATAATTCGACAACTCCGTGGTCAAGGGAAGTTGCTTCAGGTGAAGCGCTGTCAAAAACCCTTCAACTGCTCGTGTCGTCTTCCGTTACGCGATGCGTTGGGTCACTTATAAAATCTGACACATCTCTTTTCGCCTTCTGCCGCAATCAATGCTCTTGGAAAGACTTCCGACTCGATTGTATGTAAATCGCATGTCAATGACGTGATGTAACAGGTACGGGAAAACTCGATCAAAGTCGCCGCACACACACATCCTATTGCTCATTCGCATATAAATAGGAGAAAGAAGAGAGGGATATTCCAATTAAGCGGTTTCGATACCTTTCACCTCTTGCAGAGTGGACAATAATGAACTGCATTAATATATGGAAAAAGCTTCAATGGCACACATGCCCTCTGCAAATTTATCGAGGCAGAGACTTTTCCAAGAAAGGAAGGAAGGATGAGCTTTTTGTTACGAGGACAGGATCTTGCCTGATAAGCCATCCCCAGCCCGAAAGATGGAGTCTCGCTTCGCCCTGGGGGATCTTCCGCCAGAAGACAATGCCGACGCTTCCTGATACAGGACACCAAAAAATATGCAAGAACAAAAAAAAAAACCTCCAAAGAAAGAGGTGAAAGAATGAAAAACTCTTCTCCCGGACTCGGTGTGACAGGGGGGAAATACCTCCACGAGCGTTGCCTTACTCAAAGGTTGTTATTGTTGTTCTACTTGACCACTCTTACGAAGACCTCCTTTCATATTTCACCTCGGGGTAAACGTCAGAAGAAAGGGGGTGAAAACGTATAAGAAAGAAGACGGCATGTCTTCAGACAATACACGTTAAGCCTAACTAATGAAGCCCGTCAGAAAGACCTCTCCTGTCGTCGCGGTCAGCTCGTGAGCGAGCTGTTGAGACGAGCTTTCCCGAAAGCCGTGAAAAATCACATTCTAAAAGAAGCTTACGGCTTTTCGAGCATATTTTATTTTTTCAAACTTTCAAGACGTCCATCGTGAGACTTTGTGAACAGCTTCGAAAGATATCATCTGCATTTTACATGCAGAATGGGTGAAAAAAAAAAAAAAAAAGACATGGTAAAACCAAAACAAATGGGAGATCTTTCTGAATTAAAAGACTTTGTAAAAACTACAGACAACCCCATCACATGAAAAGGCTGGAGTTTGTGCTACCCTATTACAAATTAGTAGATCTTTAGCTGCAACCATTTATTTTCTGGATTCGCTACAACATTAGGATTATTTGAGTTTCCACTTTTGTAGTTCATGCTAGAATTTAGATTGGACTCACGATTGCAAGTGTAAAGAAAATTTGGCGGGTACCCCGTCTGGATTCGAACCGACAACCTCCGGATTTCAGTTCTTTGACCGCTGCACACATGAATATAACCATGCATGGTTCCTTCCTCATATACGCATGTTTACCAAAGGGCCTTCATGAGTAACTAAAGAATAATGAAGAAATTTTTCAAACATCGCCGTTGTCCGACTTTCCATTTTTATGGTTTATAGTAGAACTTATTTTTGGTTGGTTCATAATTACCGGGGAGGGGGGAAAAAATAAATTTTCCAAGCACTCGGACTGGTTTCGAACCAACGACTTCTGAATTACTACCATAGCGCCTTGACCACTGGACGTATGCACGTACACCAACCCACACATTCAAACAAAAAAAGTTTTTAAAATCTCCTGTTATGTTCAAATTTTTAGACTTTTACCAGAATAATTTAAAAAAAGAATTGCTTCAGAAACTGCTATTAATATTTCCTTTTGTCTTTGCCACACACTAGTTGTTTTAGTTTTCGATCCTCGTACACGATTCCAAATTTGATAAGATTTTGTTCTAGCGTGACTAATAGAACATTTAGATTGACGTAGCATCTGACTGTACCGGAATCCAAAAAGAACGAAAGACGAAAACAATTTGATTTTGATTTGATTACAAAGCATAAAACTGAAAAAAAAATTAAAAGGCGAAACTAAGTGCCTGTCAACTTCGACGGACATGGTTACTACTTAGCAATTAGCCGTAGTAAGCTTTAGCGAAGATGATGCGCAGAATAAGTAAAAATCATTAGCATAATATACTCCTCAAAAGTTGACCTCCCATGCAGGCACAGTATGACATCCACGAAGAAGGCAGCAATTCTTAAAAGCTCTCTGCGGACTTTGCAATCCAAAAGTTTTCAATATTTTATGCACACGGTTCTCCTTTTAGTGCATAGAAGAGTGAGAATTCCAATATAAACAAATCCAGCTGTGTATTAAAAATGGCATTTACGAGTTTACATATCAAAGTGTAATGTGTAAAACCGTCATGCGCATTTCAAGCTTGTTTCGATGTAACAAACGCAGCACATTATATTATTTTAAGAACGAGGAAACACTTGTTTATTTAAATAAAATTAAACACATTATCACAGTTAAAATAATATTTTAACTGTGATAATGTCATTTAGTATTAATATTTTGCAGTGTGTCGTTTCATCATCACTTGTTTATTTGTTAATTTATTTTTCACAGATTGCTTAACATTTAGATTTTGATAATGCTGATAATAATAAAAAAAATAATAATAATCTACCCACCCACCTATCCACTCATAGGCGGGGTTAAATATAGCTTAAACTGGGGGGGGGGCAAAAACAAAAATTATATGGGGAAAAAGTACGATTTTGCCTCTTTTCTAAAAAAAAAAAAAAAACCTGAGAGGGAAAGTGCCCCTGCCAGTTTATTTTATTTGTAGAAAACCTTCAACCATATGCAAAAAATCATCGATCACATGCAAAATGCCTTAAATTATATATGAAATGCTCAAGCCAAAGGAAATTTGGAAAAGCATTCCTCCACCAGTGGAACAGATAACTATGATTATGAAAATAGGATGATGTGATATGAAAAGGTGGTAATCAGAAAAAACGCAGAGTTAAGTTATTTAAAGCCAGCAACTGTTGGTTTGCTGAAAAAGAGTCGGTTTGAGAATATAACCGTGAACCAGAAAACGAAGTAGTATTCATTCGATGTCCTTCAATTCAAGCTATCCCGAAAAGTTTGTTTTTAGAGTGGTTGGTGCGAGAAGTTTCGTATTGTGTTACGAACAAATTCATTTTGCACGGAAGATAATAATTCATAGGAGTTCTATGACACGCATGCTACGTATGGGCGTCTCAAGAGGAACTATAAATGTTAAGCGTCTATGCTACCTATAAAGTCCTATCAAGGTCAATAACAGCGTCCATTGTCATATTCGGTAAGGTTCAATCTAGTACTACCAGTGGAAAAAATATATATATTGGAGGAACAATAACCTAGCCCTAGGGATTTGTAACGAACAATGAGCTTTTGGAAAGTTCTTTGTTGTTGGTGTTGGTTTTTTTTTTTTTTCAATAACGTCAGGAGAACAGTTTATTATGAAATCAGTTCGAGTATCCGCTGGCTAATAGGCTTCTTCGTTGATACGATTAGTAAGGTATTACCCATGCTTGAGGCCCGCAAAAGTAGGCTGCAAAATAAGTCCCTCTCTCTCATACAGATCGGCAAACTTTGACAGCCCAATTTAGTGGCGTTGGGTTGAAACTAGGGTGCTTTTGTACTATCCCCATTCCCCCTTAAGCCAAGTGCAGGAAAGAAAGGAGAAATCAAAAAAGATAGAAATAAGATTATACCCGGACGTTTTTAGACTGGGTGGGCAGAAGTTGGACGTTGGAAAAAGGGGTCAACTGACCACGCCCCGTACCCTACCCTATGATCAGTGGCTGCTGGAAAAGAGTAATCATTTCACTGTCACTCGGCTCACAAAATTCAGAACGAAGAAAAAGAAAAAAATATGAAGAGGAAGAGAAGGCAATGGCTTCCTGAAATTGTTTTGGCAGAACAGAAACTCCCTCCCCCCCCCTCCCTCCTTTCTCTTGCTCCCCAACTCACGGGTATCTCTCTCTCACTCTCTCACTCTCTTAAACCATTTAATTAATTATCCATTACAATGCGGAGCATGGATTTGTAGAAGTCTGAGTAAAAATCACGTCAGTGATTTTAAACGAAAGCGGAAAAGTCTGATATTATTACGAAATTCAGTAGTCATAATTTTTTATTTTATTTATTTATTTAACTTCATTGTTTCATGTTTTCATGTGGGTCATTTTAAAATTGTTGTAAAATAGGGAAAAAACGTACTTTTATAAAGGGTAAACGTTGTTTTACGTCATCATGAAGACTATATTAAAAAATTGTAAAACAGAGAAAAATTTTAAAATTGCAGAAGAAAACAAATTGAAACAGAAAAGAAAAGTAAAAATAAATTTCGGGAAAACGGAAAATTAAAAAACTTAAAATTGAACTGTATTTCGTTCTGAATTGTGCACAATGGCGGATCCAAGTGGGGTGATCGTCCCCCCCATCTTGAGCCGGGATTATATGATGGAAAAAGAATTGAAAAGTACTGGACACTTGGCTAAAAATAGGAATCGGAAACAAATCACCCCACTTTGAAAAATTTCCATATCCGCCATCGACTGTCCAAAATATTTTTAGCTGACCTGGCTGCTCTCGCGTATCTAGTTTTGAAACTCTTTATGATGCATCTACGTTCTAAGAGGGCGCTACAGGTTACCTGAAACGGGACCAACGGCTTAACCTCACCTCCGAACGAAGGTATATTCACACACAGACAAACTCACTGGTAGTCGAACGCAGACCAGCAAATCAACGGCATTGTATATAACTGCTGAGTATGGGCGTAGAGTTATATGTGCCTCCAATAATCTGAAATAAATTGAGATTTTACATATACTGTAATATATAAATATATAGTATGTGCTTGCGTCCCCCCAATAAGTTGAAACTCTACGTTGCTGTCGCTGAGGCGCATATATTGAAACGCTCACGTAGTTGTTTGTTAGCATTCGTTTTCGCTTCCAGGACCCTAGATATAAGGGAGCGTTCAAGTATTAAGCTTGGTAGTGGGAAGGGGGGATTGTCGTTGTGCTTATTTTCCTATGTTAGCCAATGTTAATTTTTGCTTACCAGGGGAGGGGGGTTGAAATGACCAAAATATTGCTTAAATATTACTTAAACGCTCCCTGACGAGCAAAATTGCATATCTCTCCATACTCGCTATACACGGCTTCAACTATATTATTATTATTATTATATAATTGTATTTGTATGTTTTTATTTGTATTTGATATTTAATTGGCTAGTTGTTGTTTTATATATAAGCGACAAATTCTGAAGTGAGAAAGAGAAACTTTTGCCACTTCCTAATTAAAAATGGTTTACCATAGCAACTGACCGACACTAATATCCATGAATAACTGATTAGTTGTTTTGTGTTTTATGTCACAAGGACAGCTAAAGTTATGCTGCCTCAGGACCTATAATTCTCCAAACTGTGTCGCTTAGGCACTCAAACCCTGGACTATGGATCAGGGGAATACGGTAGGTGTTCGGTATGATGTAGCTTCAAACCCTGGTTTTCCTTCGTGGAAGACAAACGAGTTGCCACTACGACACAGTAGCACCGAATGACTGAAAATTCAATTAAAATTATTTTCAAACGACAGGCGTCAAACGTTATCCATAAACAAAACAGAGTACTATTTCTCTTAGTGGCTCTTCTTTTAATTATTGCTTTCGAACGCGAGGAGAGGGAACTGCCCATTCAGTCTTCATTGCTCCAGCACTATTAAAAGTTTTCATTAAATGAACCTCTTTTTTCTTTTCTTTTTTTTTACACAATTTCATTAAGGCAGTGGTTCCCAACCCTTCTCAAGCCGCGACCCACTTTTATAGTAACCAAGTAATCCGCGACCCCCTTTTATAGTAACCAAAAGATCCGCGATCTCCCCTTTGTTTGCCGCTGCCACGTTTGCATAATAAAAGCATTTTTAACAGAGTAAAGAAAACACATTAAATACAAAATTATATATATTACATTAATTATGTAAATTATATTAATTATATATATTAATGTATATTATAGATATAAAGTTAACAACCATTAGTAGAATATTGCAATGTGTGTAGCCATGTTGAAATATAAAAGCGTTGGGACCATTTGGTATGAAATTCCTTATAAAAATAATTGCAACTAAAAATAGTTGCGGCGACCCCCTTGACGGTCGCGACCCCCAGGTTGGGAACCACTGCATTAAGGTATCATGCATACTACAAATCACTAAATAGAGAAAGCAAATAATTGAAAAGGAACAACAAATTAACACATTTTTAAAAAGATTAATCGTTTACAGACTGTTTCAATAGCCCTGAGCTATTTTCGTCAGAACGACTGACGATATACGCACAACGTGTAATGACAAATGCGTACTTGTCATTATACGTTGTCATTCATGCATTTGTCATTACACGTTGTCATTCATGTATTTGTCATTACATATTGTGTGTATATCGTCGGCCGTTCTGGCGAAAATAGCCCAGGGCTATTGAAACAGTCTGTAAACGATTAAACATAATACTGTTTTACTTTGTTGTTTCTTTTCAATTAATTTGATAATGCACAGTGTCGTTGTCAAATTATTTCAAGTTAGAAAAAGCAAGTCTGTTTATTTTTCCGGGGAGCATATATGATCTGAAATGTTCCATCCTGCGTCAATTTTAAGATGGAGCACCAAGCTACCACTCACCTATATTCCCAGTTTCCTCTTCTCCAGAAACGCTACTTCTTTTACCAAGCAAGCATGGTTTTAAATACACCAAGAAAAGACAATTCTCTCACATTAGCTCAGCTGCAAAACTGAGACTGTTTTACTGTGGAACTAATCACAGTTTTCGTTAAGTTTGTGTCATTCACGTTGCATGCAGTGATGCGCTGTTTTGCCATGAGCAGATTCAAGCACTCTAGTCCGTGGTACACATCAACGACACGACACAACAACAGCAAATGGAGAAAGCAATAAAAATGTCAGTCTTATCTTGTGATTTGTAAGCAAAAGTTGAACCAAAAGAATACCTTTAGTGAAGTTCAACAATGTGTTGCTTCACCAGCGAGTATTTGTTGCTTAAAGAAAATTTATTTCGTGTGTTTTTTACTTGTTTTTGTTGGTTAATTAAAATTCAGTTGTCCTCCCTTGCTCGAGGTTTGAAACTTCTAAACCCGGATTATTTTATTTACCTTTGAGGAATTAGAAAAATAAGCATTATGTACTATGAGCTGAAGTTTTGAATCACTATCTTTCTCGAGTTGTTAAAGCAACTGCTCCTTTTGAGATGAATGTTCGATGTTGTTCGAAATAATTATTCTATTATCTATGCAAGATAGTGTAACAATAATCTGTTCTTCCATAGTCGTTCTGTAAGTCGTTCCTATTATAGATTCTAGCCAGAGCGTAATTTCTAACAAAAAAAAAGTGAAGGAGCCCTAATATTATGATAAATCGATTAAAAAATTGAATGGCTGCAAAAGAATCGATAAATCATATCAATTGTTTATGTTCATTTTTATGGACAACAAAATGCATGACCTTAATCACAAATTCATTACTTTTTCATGACCTCGACTTTGGCAATTCATGACCCTGGAGGGGCTCCGGCTAATATTTAAATAATCGCCAAAAATGAAGAAGTACCGGAGCCAGGCTCCGCTGGGCTCCCGCCCAATTGAAGCCTTGATGTTAGCTTTTAAAATAGGAAGCTGAGTGGAAATAATTATAGGCCTATGTACTCATAGTCCCTAAAGGTTCAATGAATACTATCCATTTTTATCCTCTTATATTGAAATTAAGTAATATAGCAAAACGATGAGAATTACAGGTATATATTTGCTGAAACATGTAAAAATACGCCCTAACCGAACTATGTTTCATGAGTTACTACATAGGAAACGATCTCCTAGTTTACATTTGCAAAAAATAACGGTAAGAAATTCGGTTAGTTTACTTTTAGAAGATCCGACAATGCCTGACAATAAAAGAAAAATCACTTTGAACATTCTTTACCGAGAAAATAACCCCTGCCAATTTCTTTTCTTTTAAAATAAAATTATTAAACAATTTCGATATATTATACAATTAAAAACAATATTTCGATGCATTTTAGAACGTCTTTAAAGAAAAATATTGCCTTAGTATTTAATTACAATGAGACATAGCTAAACCGAAAGATGAAGTCTCCTAACTGCTAAGAAACCGCTTCTTATTAATCTTGAGACGTAATAAATTTATTTTTGAAGGTCCCAAGACGTCATCAGCGTACCTTAAGTAAATAAAATAATGGGTAAATAAGGACAAATAAAGACTTTTTACCACAAGACAAAACCGCTTTCTTTAAAAAAAATCAGGTATTGTGCTACTATCCACCACAGAATTTTAAAAAACAAACGCTGCTTTTTCTTTGAAATAGAAAAATACAACTTATTTATTTATTTATATATTTATTTATTTATCATTTCAATTTCAATATGGCTTTGACGCATTTTTTTCGGTAAATTTTTGCTTAGAAAAAAATATTACGATCAAGATTAGAGTAAACAAGGAACCTCTCGGGATTTCAAATTGTTTTTTTGTTTCCCTGATGCTTTGTGACGTAAAAGTAGAGCAAAAACGTATTTAATCCCTAACATATAATGCGTATTATAATTATTCCAGTGTTTCCACAAAACAGGAGCGAGAAATAGGAAAAACAGGTTGAAAAGAATTCTCACGGGATCATAACTACAAAAAAATAATTATACCGTTGGCTACATACGCTGCAAATAACCAGAGGGAAGATAGCCAAAATTATTTTGCCTGGAACCAAGGGGATTTCACAGTATTTGGCATTTTGAAGAGTTGTGGTTGTTTTTCCTCTATGGGGATTTTTGAATGCATGTTGGTATTTTTTATGCTCACAGTGATAGATGTTCAAGATCTGAGCTAAACTCAGCCTCAAAAAGATAAGTCGTCGTCAAAAATAAACTAAAGGATATTTTTTTTTTCTTTTTAACTCTCTTTGCAAGCTTGGGAATTGCTCCTTTTTTGCGCTTATTTAGTTTTAAATAAAACATTATTACTGCAACTATAATTTATGTATTCCGCATCTTCTTCGTTAATTTGCAAAGATTCATTAAAAAATTTAGTTTGTAGACAAGATATAAAATTGTTATCCGTATTGGTTATAATGACGTTAATTATAAAACTTTTTTTCGGACTATATCTCACCAAGACCCTTAAAATAGTTCCTAATTAATAGTTAAATTGCCGAAAGAAATGCACAAATATGAATTGGTCATATAATGACTTAACAAGGTTTAAAGTTTGGTCCATATACACCCTTTAAAAAATATATGCACTAATAATACCATTTACGAAATTTAATACTGCGTATCAATATTTAAAATTATCTATTGTTATAGAGTCCAAATATTACATATCCTTTGAATGACGTCATAACCAAGTCCAGCTGTAGGTATTAATAAAATAAATCGTTTTTTGAACCCCGAAATCCTAAAAGCCGCAAAAAGTTGCATTGAATCTGCAAAATACAACTTAGAAATAATCTCGACTCAATATAAAAAATCTCTAAAAAATGTTCTGTATCTCTTTAATAGAAAATTTGTTTTACTACCTCTAGAGAGTATTTGTGTGTGTACTTATACACGGAATTGTGACCTGCGCAAAGGGTACCGCTTGTAAAGTATTAATTGAAAGTATCCGTTGAAACCACAAGCTATTTGCTCAGGGCGCGCAAAAATCGAAATCGTCAGCGATAAGCGATTGCGTTCAAATAGAAAAACTTTCGTCCTCATAAAACGGAGGAAGAGTGGAGTAGAAAGAGGCTTTTATGAGATAATAAATGGTGAAACGGGTCATAAAAAATATCAAACAGATGTGTGGAAGTGTTTAGCAGCATCCCGACTCGTTAGAAAGGGAAGACCAAAACATCTTTCACAGGTAGCCGAATCCTCACGATCCATTGCTGACCTCTTGGCCCTGAGCGCCCGATAGGGTCACCCATACGGCCCCTGGCTATCACCTCACAGTTCTCGTGCTGTCTGGTAATAGAAAGCTTATATTATATTGTTTGTCGGCCGTTAATTCTGATTGATAATGGTTAAATGTCTGGGAAAATGCCGTCCCAGCCATCACAAGTGGACTAATTAACCGCTAGCAGTCCTTCTCCATTTAAAAAGTAATGCGACAGGGTTCTCCTCTAGGGCCCATTGCTTTAATATCTTTTTTCCTACAGAAAAAAATATTTACAGACACTCAAACTATTATCAGCCAATCAACGGCTCTAAATCAGATTTAAATACCGCGATTCTTTTTCTTTCCGTTGCTACGCAGAATGTGTGAGTAGGCTAGCATAATTTGCTGCGCAGATAAGGGTGCGCAACGCGTCCCAAGCGAAAATTTCATACAAATGGGCGTTAATTTGTTATTATCTGCGCTGAGCAGTTAATCCTATCTGCTACTGCCCTCAAACGAGGCACTGCTTCGAACTAAAACCCAAAAGAATGGCTTCATATGTTCAACTTGTTGCAAGATATGGGGAAGGCGTTTTTTAACCTTCTTATTTACGAGCTATTCTTTTCTCTTCTTCTTCTTCTTTCCTTTGCTGGAAGTAGAACTGCAGCTAGAACAACGGAAGCGCACCTTAAAGTCTCATTGTCATTCAAATGACCAGTGCTGCAAGAAGCTCATACATTTCGCACATACTTAACGGGTACTAGTTAGTAAGTTTGTTTACGGTATGAGACAAAGAACTGCCACATTCGACTGTTGTTTATGCATGAATTCCAAAGTCTTGAAAGAAGTACTGTTGAAGAGTGGGTGACGGCAAAAAATTACATTAAAAGTATAGCAATATCGTCGTTAACATTTTGTACACGCCAACAGGTGTGTACCTAATTATTGCATAGACATAGTGCTACAAAGATCGATGTGACAGGCATACAAAAGTACTTTCAACTAGCAGGCGATCAACTAGGATAAAAGATATTACGACTTTGAGTTACACAACAAAGAGTTACCCAACATACCTTGGGCACAACAAACTTGGTTCAAGGACGAGTTTTGTCATGCCATACTCCATACCGCAGCAAGCTTCGGGATTCAGCCCCCACTGAGCTTCAATTTATTTTCTTAGCTACTTGAATTTTTATCGAGAGAACTTTTACAGGGATCTGGGTTTAATTCAGAGTGGGTTAAGCTCGTATCCCCTCATACCTACGCCTATGGCTGCACTCAACAAATTATTTAGAAAAAGATGTTACAGTGAGTCTCTTCTTAAGGGGACACAAAAGCAAAAAAAATGCCGAAAAAAATAAAAAAAAAAGTTTTGTTTTTTTAGATTTTTGCATTAAAAAATTCTTTATTTCATTGCGCATATATCTTTTGTGTCAGTTTTAAAATTCTGAAATTTTAAGATGTTGAACAACAACATTTAAAATGACTTACTTTCATTGCTGTATATAAAAAGTTCTATTATCAGAACCTATTTTTTCTATTTTGGCGCAGTATAGCCCAGATGCTCTTGCGCCATAAAAAAGCCAAACAAACAAACAAATATTTTTCTCAGTTTCGTTTTTTTCGTCTTTCGGGTTCATGCGAAATGTTCTTTGCGATTCAATTTTTGATGAATTGCTTTAGAACTTAGTAAACATGTTTTTACTTATAATAGGAATAAACTGCAGCATGGATTTGGTTATTACACCCAGTGGCGGATTTATAAAATTGCCGCCCTTAGGCACAGCCTGTACTGCCGCCCCCTCCTACACCATCCTTTACAAAGAAAGGAATATTTGTTTAAAAAAAATGCGTATCATATTCTTATTTATTGTCATACTCTTTCTGCCATTTGATATGTAAAGGAGATTTTTCATATAATTATTCAAACTAATAAGATACAACTCGAAATTATTGCTACCATAATCTCCGACTTCGTGGATTCGAGACATTTTTTGAATCCACAATAATTTTAGTTTGGAATCCTGGAATCTCTGATATTTTTGCGTGTATTTCGCGTATTTGGGGAAAAAAACACGTACGCATCCTTGCATGAATTTTTTCGTTATCAGTTCAAATTTTTCATTATTCATTCATTTACTATTAGCATCAGGGTTTAAGCTGGCTCAAAACATGCTGTCGCAAAAATGCTAAAATGGGAAAAAAAAGTTGTAGCAAAATGCTAAAAATATTAGTTGGTCAGCTTTCCCCCCTTTCCCCAGTTGTAGTTCCACCTTGAGTAATAAGTAAGAGGATGGGGTATTCATGCAGGTGCTGTTAAGAATTTTGAAGAGGAAACAAAAAGGAACAAGAAAAGATCGCTGAAGTGCAAAACGGATATTCTGGAATCGGAGAATCCTGTTTTCAGAGAATAAACTGTGGTTAAAAATGCCTGTCGCATTTTCGCGATGGGCAATAATTTTTTCTTCGCATTTTCGAGCAACTCGTCGCGTTTTCCTACATGTATTCTTTGTTGATTCTGCTCCAGTACTTATGCCGTTTTTCTTAATTCAGCATTTTGCAATATTCTATTGACTTTACGTCCATCTACATATATCCTTTTTGTCACTATTGTGTCATCAATGTATTATGTTATTCATATGTCTATGTGTATGTAGCTGTTTGTTATTACTATGTCATCAATATATTGTGACATGCATCTATCTGTATGCACCGTTTTGAAATCCTTGGTTACGAAAACTTCGTCAGGCACAGTGTGCCTCTATTTTCATAACCACCGTGGCACCGACCTCACTGTGTTATTATTTATGTTGTATTTTCTTTTTTTCTTGAATGATGCCCAGGAAATAAACTGAATTGAATTGAATTTTAGAAAAAGTGACAATTTATTCCTTCCATTTTGTATTCTCTGAATTTGAAGTGTTTTTACTCATGTACTTTAAAAAAAATTTTTGGATCTTGAATAAATTTTTTGTTATAACGGAATTTCAAAAAAACAAAAAAAAAGAAAAAAGAAAAGATCAATTTCGAAAATTTTAATACATCACCTTAATTGCATTTATTCATATTTATCGGGATTGATCTTAATTTCATAATAAACGATTGTTTATTATATCGGCATTCGTTATAACGAGGATCTACTGTATCAATAGTCCATAATCCTACTCACCAAACGGTACATCGTAATGATGTATTGAATTATTATATTTAAACACATATTCCCAACGGAACTTGAATTGCGGGACACCGAAGCGAAAAAAATCGTTTTTCACGACTATTCATTACCAAAATACCGTTTCAGCAGAGATGGTCAAGAAATCTTAAAGACTACGTACGGACATCAGAAGTTAACAAGTATTGGGCTGTCATCACACTCACTCAGGTACAAATTGCATGCTGACAGACCGAAAAAGTTCTTCGGACTCGGAGCGCGTCAAAGAGCTATTTATCTCTAGGAGCTATCTTATGGATGCAGGACGAAGAAGGGATACTTCAGCCGCTGAACCCATTAGAGAAGCTTTCATTTAAAAGTCAGGGCCGATAAATATCAAAGACCGACCGAGGTGGACCATGTGCCATCCTCAAAGGGTGTTTAAAGACGGGTGTCAAAACGTCTTCGTCCAAGGAATTGACGGCAATGATTACTAGAGGTATTTCACGTCAGTTTCGCGGACTTATCTGCTTCGTTATCTTCCTCAGTGATTCCTAAACACACATGATTAAAAAGTGTGTCATTAACCGGTTCCGCCATAGTTTCGATGGATTTTCAATTAAAATTATGTCAGATTTCCCGGAGAAAGGCATTCAGAATGGAATTTCAAAGACTGGGTGCGATTTCGCAGTTAAAGGTTGGCCCTAATTTAGCTTGCCAATAAAGCTATTATGAAGTCAATGATAGCTAAGAAGGGAGTTTGGCTAACAAAAGTAAGAAGTCTAAGAAACGTCCTAATTTTACAACATTTTTATATGTTTCGAATTCTACTTCTTTGGGACCAAAGTTTCCCCTCACTCCACTGGGGCCACAGTGGGGCCAAATACGCTAATTGCTGGCAAAAACCTCAAAAAGAAAAAGTTAACAATATGCGGCAAAAACCATTTGGAATTGAGAGTGGAGGGGGTGGAGAACGAAAGACACCATTACAAAAGTGGTGTAAACTTGTCTGTTCTAGCGCGATTTCGCATTATGCCTGCAAAGAAGCGAAATTGATAATGATGTGTTCCTTCGAAATACTCTTTCGTACTTACTGATTGATGTTCAAATACTTTTTACATGGCATTCTTACCCAAGGGTTAGTACATAATTTTTTAATTCTGTTTGTTATACTGTGATTAATAGTATTTTATAAAGCTCATTTAATATTGACGCATTAAAAAAATGATTTCATCAAAAAATCAAATCATTTCTTTTATTGACGTATTAAAAAAAGATTTGATTTTTGATGGTTCAATGTTTGGGGAAATTTAGTTTACATTAGACCATAACATGTCCGTAATTTTAACATATATGTTTCCTTATAAGTTGATCTGGCTGAAACATAAAAAAACCTTGCCCATGTTTGCCCCATTTGGAAATATTCCATTTTATACAGGGTGTCCATAATTTAAGTCTTCCTATTTAGAGTCAACCTGTAACTTGATCTAAGAACGCAAATGTCTCCAAATTTGGCAAGTAGCTTAGCTAGACCATATGCAAGCGATTTTGTGAAGAAAAGATTATACAGAGTGGTTATAAAATAAGTTTTCCAGTCGTGACAATTTCGTTAAGAGCCAAAAGTTCAATAATTTGATCGCTTGTAACTTTCGATAAAATCGGATTGTTTTCAAAATTGCGACATCATTGTTTTCAGAAAAAAAGCCTCTTTAAAATGATATACACATTCTAATTGAAAGTTGTCGAGCACCCTGGCGCCAGCGCCCAGTTTTTAAGGGCGCTCATAATTTTTATATCGCAAAATCAAGTACGCTTGACTTGATAACAAATAAAGTTAGTTTTGTTCAAATATTATATATTCAGGGGTTCAAAAGTTATTAATTTTTCCGACTTTTCGGTACAATGGCCCCATTGTGTGGCGTGCACATGAGGTGTTGATGGGGTTGTAAGCCCCAGTGACATGGAATTTTGTATATATACATACGAATATGTAAAGTTGTGGCACTGGAACACCCCCCACACACACACACACATTTTGAACTTTCTGTGCACGCCGATTCCAGAGAAGGAAAAAATAGATTTAAAGAAATAATTTTCCTGATTTATCTACAACCAGGCGTTGTCGGGAGCTTGCAGTGGAGAAAGAATGACTGGGGGAAAAATAAACAATTCTTAAAGTGAGTGTGAATTGATAAAATATTTTCTTTAAATCGAATGGAAATCACTAAAATTGTATTTTTAAACCGAGTGGAATTTATTAAAAATGTATTCTTTAAATCGAATGAAAATTACTAAAAGGAGTTCACTCCTTAAAATGAATGGAAATTGCTAAAACAGTGTATTTCTCATTATGAAGAGCATTACTAAAAGAGTGAATTTCTTGAAAATGAAATTAATTTCTTAAAGAAATGCCCTCCCCACAGTGAAGAAGAATGACTGTAAAGCATGCATTCCTTAAAGTAAATAAAAATTACTAAAAAAGTGGTCCTTAAAGTAAATGGAAATTACTAAGTGATTTCCTTAAAAAAAAGTAATTTCTGAAAAGAATGCATTCTCTACGATTATTCCCATTTCTGATGCTCAGTGTCGTTGAATAAATGACTGGATTTTCCAAATTTACCGATTTATAGGGATGGGCAATCACGAAATGTTTTTATAATTTAAAGAAGCACAATCTACTGAAATATAGAATCGAATCAACGATTCATTCGTCCTTGAACTTCACAATTGTGATTTTCAATGGCATGCGAGTGTCAGCTGTCCAACCACACTGCACATGTTCCTTATTTTGTTTGGATTTTTATGGCGCAAGAGCATCTGGGCTATACTGCGCCAAACATGGTAAAATCAAAGACCGTTGTAAAACCCAGTACTTTTTAAAAAGTTAAAAACGTGTGTGGTCAGCATGGTCATTTAAAATGTCAGACAGTGATGAAGAGTTAAAAGTACACATGCACGTGAACGTGGTTAAATCACTTCAGCATGCCTCCGTCACGGCGTCACACACAGTGTCGTTGTCAATTTAATGAGTAGATATAGCCGCATTTTCTGACATACAGGCAAAAGGGATATAATATTTGTTTATAGAAACGTTATATTGGTTTCTGCGAGCCTATAGAGCAGAACCTCGATTTAGTGAAATCCAAACGACCTGCAATTAATTAATTTATTTATTTTTTGTCATTTCCTTGTTGTTAGAAGTGAACAAGACCTTCATTTTTGAATTCATTGTACGTATATAACTAAAAACTATCTACTAACTACCTCTGTGCAAATTTTATATGAGAATCACAAAAAATTCTGTAAATTATGGCATACGATTTTGCATGGGTGATTCAAAAATAAACCCTCTGGTATTTTAAGCTGCATTTAGTCTTAAAGTTATTTATAAAAATATTTAAATTATTTTTGTCGTTATAAGAAATACACGGTAAGCAGAGTACACGATATAATATTTATATTACAAAACTTGGCTGATAATCATAGAGTTACAATTTTGTTTTACCATCAACAATGGAAATGGTGGTCGAAGTTCAATAACTTTTTTATGCATATATAATCCACTCTTGTTGAATATGGACTTACCATAAGACCGTTTAACTATTAATTTTTTTTATGAGATAGTTGAATACTAGCGAAGTGAAATATTTTTACAATAGTTTCAACCTGAAGAAGCAGTGACATCAAAAAAACATAAATAACTCGGTTCCTTTGAATAGATTCGAATCTGGGCATTTACTTAAGAAGAATTGTTTACCTAATTAATTGTTATTGTGTTTTTATTAAAACGCTGCGACCCTTACTTAAAAAGTTCATAATTTGGATTTTTTTAATTTTTTATTGAGCTTACAATAACAAACCAACGAATTAAGAACTGCTTCTACCATGCATGGGGACGCGGTGCATCGAGTCAAATTAAAAACAATCGAAAGGTTTCGAAATGTGTAAATAATCGAGAAAATCGACTACAACATCTCGCAATCGCGCATCACTAACGACTTCCTACCCACGGCCTAATCGCATTTACAGAATGTAAATTGGTGTCCAAAAGTAAAAGGTTACACTCAATGTTATTTCAATGGGAGAAGTACATATTTTTCTCTATAACTCTTGATTTACTTTATTTATAAAAACTCATTTTGCAGCAAATTAAAGAGCTACAAATACTTAACACAATTTCAAAATAATTAATTGTTTTCAGGTATCCTATGGAGGAGAATCTACGATCAAATACGGTACAAAAATTGAACGGGGGAAAACAAAAATTCTTAAAAAAAAAAATGATTTAGAATGACAATTTTTCCCATATACACATGCAAAATTATTAGAAAATGATTGTTGATGTTTATGTAGGCAAATTTTTTTTCCTAAGTCTGTGTTTTTACGAATTTTTGTTTCCACCTTCAATTTTTGTACCTTTTAAATTATGGATTCTTTTTCATAGGATACCTGAAAAAAAATTTTTTTTTTTGTAATTATGTTAAGTGTTTATAGCTCTTTAATTTTCTGTAAAATGATTTTTTATAAATAAAGCACATCGAAAGTTACAGAGCAAAATATGTACCTCTCCCATTGAAATAACATTGAATGTAACAAACAGTGAGTGTCACAAACAGTGAGTGTCTTTTGGACACCAATATAAATAAATGCAGAATATTCTCTTTAAAGGATGAGAATATCGGAATAGATGTCCCCCTCAAAGGCACACCCAGAAAATTCATAAAGTGGGGGGTTATAGGCTCAATAGTAATGGGCTTATAGAGGTACAACTTCATATATTCATATGTAAATATACAAAATTTCATGGCAATAGAGGGGTTAGAACTCCCATCAACACTCCCCTGCGTAAGCCAGTGTCCGCCCCCCCCCCAAAAAAAGAATAGTTCATTCCCTTTCAATGGCCATATAGTATATCAATACGCTTTCTTTAAAAGTCAAATTACGTATATTCAGAGAAAAATAGCAGATTTTTAAAAGTAGACACACATACCATTGGACGGCACTTTTTGGGGGGATGGCTGCTGAGAACCAAAAATAAATTATTAGTTCTTATCAGTGGCGCAGAGTGATAAGAACTAATAATTTATTATTATTATTAAATCATTAGTTCTTATCGGTGGCACAGAGTGACCTTAAAAGTAAGCCATCTCCAAATGCTCATCATACATCTCCCTTAAATAAAAAGTCAAAATTCATAAATTCATATATAATGATGATGGTATATGTATAAATTGGAGCTTTTTTCACCCGAAGGGGAAATGTTGAGCAATTTGAGAGGGGACCACTTTTGAAGTCACACCACGCTACTGGTTATTATATAAATTTATTAATTAAACATATCCTTTCGCATAGCAATATGGAAAGTATCTTTACATATAGAAAGCTAGGAGTATGATGTGCTTGTTTTTTTTCCAAAATATTTCTTTCTTTGTAAAGAAAGAAGTAGGAGGCTATCCAGCCTATTCCCAGGGGTAGCAACATCTCAAGTTCACCATTAATTTGGAAGGCTTTCACCAAAGTTCGTATTTAAACGGTTTTATTTCATTGTATTCCGTAAGCGATTTTTGTGCAATGGTAGATTTATAATACAATAATTTCTGCCACCCACGTATATATTATACCTCAAACTAGAGCTTTTTCATTTTGGAGAAAAAGAGACGCTTTCCCCATCCTGGATTCGAACCAGGGTCCCTCCGTTTAGCCCGGAGTGTCTTGGACCGCTAGACGAATGAGGACAGGAAACAACGCTCTCTTTCTCCGTATGTAAAGATGTTAAGGTATTATTACCCTCCGCAGGGATAACACAATTGCCAAATATGGTCAACACAAGAAAGCCTCCGGGGCGAGATTTTTGTGAGTTTTCGTGGGGGAATTTATTATACAATAATTTCTGCCACCCACGTATAGATTATAGCTCAAACTAGAGCTTATTGATTTTGGAGAAAAAGAGACGCTTTCCCCATCCTGGATTCGAACCAGGGTCCCTCCGTTTAGCCCGGAGTGTCTTAGACCACTAGACGAATGAGGACAGCTAGATTTATAGGCGATATGTTTTTATGAAAGTTTTACAGTCCTGAGTAAATTGGAAACGGATGGATTGAGTTATATAAAAAATTAAGAAAACAGACAATAAAATTCGATATATTTTACTCCAAATAGACTTTGAAAACCCTAATGAGTACCTTTTCATATGCATACGCGAATTATCATACAAATTCTGCGTTTATTAAAAATTTGGAATTAAAGGGAAAGAGAAATTGTGAAGGAATTAAAATTTAATTAAGGTGTGTTGTCTTTATTGAAAATTGCATATGCTTATTTTTATAAATATTGGTCATATACCATTTTCCATTTCTACTTTGATTCCATGATTCCCATCCAATCTCCTCAAAGAAACTCTTAAAACTCATTAAATTTAAGTTCGGCTATAATGCTTTCAGAGTAATTATTATTGGGAATTATGAGAGCAGCCTTTGAGACGTAAATTAAAAAGGGCTGAGAATTATTTCAATTTCATCCGAAAAAAAGTATAAATATTCGTAACATTTAATTCAAGGAGTAAATTTTTTCTACTTTCACTCATCAAAAAATACTTCCATCGCCAAGGAATAAATCCAAGTTTCTTTACATTTAACTATCTTTTAAAACATGAAGATTTTTTGAAAACATGTCTGTGATTTTATTTTAAAATAAATATACTGGAAAATAATTCACATACTTCTGTAAATACTTATAATTTTTAATGCAATATTTAACTAAGAAATGGAAGAATTTATATTAATAAAAGCAAATTTCAGTGTAGAATTTGTGAAAAATTAAATTAAAAGAAGTAAATGCGTTACGAATCTGAACTATATTTAAGTAAATATAAAAAGCATAAAACAATAGAATAGGACATAAAATAAGACGAAATATAAAGGAAAAAGACTTGAGGTACATCAAAAGTATTTTCTCAGTTTGTATTCAATTTCAGGCAAAAAGACCTTTCGTAGTTGAGGGTTCTTAGCTCATCAATCCTTCAACTTTTTTAAAGTGACGTCTGTGGTTTGAGATTGTATCTAATGTTCCTATTACAATTAGGATGATGATTGCATTCTTTTACCACAACCGTTCTGAACTCGTGTCCAAAATTCAAGTTACGCTCATTGTTATTTTAATGGGATAGGTACATATTTTGCTCTATAACTTTCGATGTGTTTTATTTGTAAAAAATCATTTTGAAGGAAATTAACAACTATAAACGCTTAAGAGAATTACAATAAATCATCTTTTAGACATCCTGTGAAGAAGAATCCAAGTTCGAAAATGGTACGAAAATTGAAGGTAGAAAGCAAAAATTGGTGAAAAAGATATTTAGATAATAAATTTACTTACATAAACATTAACAATCATTTTTTAATAATTCTGCATGTTTATACGAGATAATTTGTTATTTGGAATCTTTTTTACGAATTTTCCTTTTCGACTTTCGATGTTTACATCAATTTAATCATGGATTCTCCTTCATGGAATGTGTCTGGAAAAAATTTCATTCCTTGTCATTCTGTTAATTGTTTATAGCTCTTTAAGTTTCTGTAAAATGATTTTTTGTAAATACAGGACATAGAGAGCTACAGAGCTAAATATGTACCCCTCCAATTTTGGATACAAGATTTTATTTCAATCTGTTAATCCTCACCCAGTTGGGTGATACCAAACTTCTTCACCTTCAATGCTTGAATCTTCAAGCACAACTGCATCCGCGACCAGCACTTATTTCTTTTTCATTATTTTCAATCGATCAATTATTTCGTTAATTATCAGTTTGGATTTGAAAATCCTAAAATATTTTCAACACTGCCATTTTCAACAATATTTTCAGGCTTGTTGTTCTACCAATGTTCATTATAACCACAAAGCTAAAAAACTTTTTGATTGGATTATCGGTACTATTTATTATTCCAATATTAGTCAAAATTTTTGTAAGTTAAATAAATACCGTATCTTACTTGTAACAGCGTTAATTCTTATGATTTTTACAGTTATGAAAAATCGAACAAATAATTATATAATTTACAATAACCCCTCCCCCTCCTTTATCATAAGATTTTAACACAAAAAATTGTCGTAAATCAGGGGTGTGGCTACCGTGTAGTAAAAGAAAACAAGATCTAGTATCTGCATTTTTAGACCCCGTATTTTATAAAAATAGGGACTCAAAATGTTTGTCAGATTGCTCAGAAACTAAGCTACATCACTACTGTAAATGCACCTATAGGTCCCAGAATGTGGTTAAAACAGGCAGTATGGCCCCAATCGAAGGAATTAATTCCAGACATACCGAAAGTTATTATTTATTTATTTTAAAGCAATGGATGTTTATTACCCTCCTTCGAAATGACGGTTGCCGTCACAAATGAATTTCTGAGTTAATGTTACTTTGTATTTTCTAAGCAACTCTCTCTGAAATAATATTCCACCGAAAAATATTTTTACTTTTTAAAACTTCGCACGTGGACATTTTCTCTCTGTCTTTGCCGACAAAAGCAGATAATTGTCCGCTCTCAAGCGGACAGAGGCAGACGTTGATGATGATAATTGCCACAGAATCGTCCGGAGTTAATGAGAGGGTGGACATCCAGCGCCTCCCCGTCAGTCAACGGCCCACCGTCGAACAGACACTGATACAAATAATCAGAAAGACTTGAACTTCTCTCAAAGGGAGAGAATTGCGCCTCCGGCAGACTTTTCTAAAGCCCGTTTACCGTAATTAACGTCTATTTTTTTTTCTTCTTCTTCTTCTTCTTCTTCTTTTTAATGCCATTCTAAGATCCGTGAGATGCAATGACGCCTTTTAATACTTGAACGTCTTGGGCGGTAAAGAACGAAAATATAGTCCTAAAGGCAAAAATCACTCTCCCCCCTTTGCTATTTTACTTCGTTTTTAAGATACAAAGTGTCTCGGGATCATTTGCAACTTGCAAACTCAATTATTTTCAACGCATGGCAGAATCATTTACAATTTGAAGAACGTCTTCCTTCTCGGAATAAATAAAAAATAAAGCAATTCAGAATAGTTCCAAATACATAAATGGTATGTGCCCGAACGGATACCACACAAATTATATAAATCAAACTCAAAAGGATGCTCGTGTCAAATGATGCAAGGAAAATTTTAACTGTGATGTCTAAAAACCTATCTTTGATATTGGAAGACGTGATGAAACCTGGATTTATTCCTATGAACGCCAAACAAAACAATAAGCCACTGTTTAGCCCAGGATTTTTAGGTCAAAATTTGACGAAGTTCCAAAATGTGTCATAACAAGCTAATTTTTTTTGTACATGTATTCTGGATTATATGTTGAATAATCTCTGAAAACTTCCCGCCCCTCCCCCCACTTGCGTCCCGAGATATAGAGCTACGAGGAACTATGTGACGTGCAGTTTTTGCAAAACAAAGGAATGATGTGATGTACTTTTTGCACGCAAGTGGGGCTTTAAAAATTGATCTATTTCAATTTCTCTTCAAAAGTAATATAGAGTAGTATCATGAGTATCTATTTCGGATTTTGTACTATTTTTTAAATGTTGAGTTGCTCGAGTTTTCGATCACGCTGCATATATATACTCCATATTTAAATATTGTATATACATGGTCCCTAGGAAAGTCGGAGTTCGGCCAATAACTTTTGAACCAAGACAGATATTGCAAAGAAAGTTAGGTATTGGTATAGTAAAATGACTATACACTATCAGACATGATGAACAGCAGCGCCCCTGGTGGCGAATTGAATAAGTTAAAAATTTTATTTCGAAAAATAATGAAGACAGGAAAATATTTTCAATTAGGAAGTTGTAGAGCATCCTTCAATTAGTAAGAAGAGCTATACGATTCATATGCAATATGTATTGCTGCATATAGTGCAATATATATTGCCACAAAGTGAAATGTTCCGGAAGTTTCAATGTATCGCTTTCAGTTAATGCTTTCTGATGTTTTAAAAGTTGAGTTGAAGTTCTCATGAAAGACAGACTATGGTTTCTTTCCGATAAAAGCTTCAAATCAACTTTTAAGAAGCCAGAAAGCATTAACTGGAAGTGATACATTGAAACTTCCGTCCGGAACACATCACTTTGTGTCAGTACGTATACGTACTGCATGTAAGTCGTATATATTTCCTTACTAACTGAAGGACGCTCTACAACTTTGTAATTGAAAATATTTCCTTGTCTTCATTATTTTTTAAAATAAAATTTTTAACTTCCTCAAATTGCCACCAGAGGCGCTTCTGTTTATCTCATCCGATAGTGCATAGTTATTTTATTTACCAATAAATACCTAACTTCCCTTGCAAAATGTGTCTTGGTTCAAAAGTTATTGTCCGCATTCGGACTGTTCTAGAAACCCTGTATATAGACTGGCGCTTGAAACGTTTTATTTTAAATCTGAAATCGACGCACATGACAGATTACAGAATATTTTTAGTAATACAATTATATTGATAACGCATAGATACATTACGAAGTTCCGTCACCATGTCTAGGTTCTAGGGAATTTTCGCAAGATAGACGACACATGGCTGTGCAAGTCAAGCCTGCCTTCTGACACTCATACCAGCGTAGACATCCCTTCTTACAACCGCGGCTGATTAGTTGTAGTAAATGGTCAGGAGCAGGGGGTAAGTCTGTTGTTACCGAAATTAGAGTTCTACCAGATTTAGTACAACCACATTCACAAGATTGAAGATCGTTTCCCATCCACCGCTGTACTTGTAAGTAAACACGTGACGAGTGTTGCCGGGTTGTGTCTCTAGTAGGTGGTAGAGAAGTGAGATGAAAATTATCCTTTACTGATTGCCGCGCAATTGTCTGATTGTATAATATCTCAACGTATCCAAATCAATATTGAGGCTCGTTTTATCGTACAGATGCAGTACAAAATTTTCTCCAGCACTTACAATGTCGTCTCGATTAGCTCGAGGATCGTTAAGTACGGAAACCGTCTTTTGCAACTCTGTACTTCGGTTTACACATTGAAATGCTTTTTTCCTTTTCTGAAGAATGGCGATGTTGTGTCACATTCTGTCATCGCGTGTGCAAAAAACAGTACATTATTTAGATTTGCCGTTTTATTTTTTTTATTTCCGCGATATTTTAAAATTTACT
>QLNU02014802.1:173842368-173868234 GCA_006491805.2 Dysdera silvatica | reverse complement strand
TTCATTCTACTCTTCATTTTGATGTTTATTTTACACTTCATCTCAATGTTTTTTTACACTTTATTTCAATGGTCATTACACTTTATTTCAATGGTCATTACACTTTATTTCAATGGTCATTACACTTTATTTCAATGATAGTTTGACTTCATTTCAATGGCCATTTCAATGGTCGTTTCACTTCATTTCAGTGGTCATTTCACTCTTTATATTTTAATGGTCATTTTACGCTTTATTTCAATATATATTTTCATATTTATATAACTGATGCCGTGTTTCCATATCTCACTTTTTATTCAATTGCTCATTCTTTTAATAATTTCACTTCTTATTTCATCATTAATTGCATCGATTTCTTCACTATTTGTTTCACTACTGTTTGTTCACGTTGTCTCATTGTCCTTTTTTTAATGCTGTTTCACTATTTTTTATCATACTTTACATAATACTTCTCTCCCAATCATTTTTACCTGTTTCTCATTTTTTTAACCATTGTTTCCAATATCAGTCATTTTTCACTACCTCATGTGTTTTTTTTTTATGTCTTTTTCCACGTCCAATTTCAATATTTTTCCGTCTATTTCAATATTCTTTCATTTGGTTATCTTTCTGTTTTCCTAGGATTTCTGATTGTCCTCTGAAAGTCTCCTTCCCTATTTGTTCAGAGGTAATTAAGCCTATATTAAATAGCCAAATAAAACTTTTCCTCATATATCCATTCTCGATGCAAAAGTAAGCGTAATTGTCACTTTAAAAAAAAGGAAGAAAATGAAACCCACGTCTCCCCACCTCCCCAATCTTTGATCACACGTAACAGACATCTGATTATTGGTTTGTATCGGGGCCCACCCCTCACCAGAAATCTAGGTCATCGTTTCAAAGCCCAAGCTTCCGAAGTCTGACATCTAAGAAAAAAACAAAACAAAAAAAAAGAAGGTAGAAAGCTAAAACCAAACCTTGGACGGAATCTATTAGAAATCTCCTCGACGGGTCAAATAATGCCAATTTCGGAGGGAGAGGAGGGGGGGTAATTGAAAATGGGAGAAACGATTATTTTCTCCGATAATGATAATTACCATTTGATGCCCCTCCCCCTTTATCACATTTCTAGCCATTCCTTATTATTTTGATGTCTGAAAACCTATCTTACCCTCTCTCTCTTTTTCTGTCTTTTTTTCGCCGATACGGAAGCATTGTCTGACCGATGTAATTCCCTGATATGTCACTTTCTCCAGTAGTAATTCACATTCAACCTAGAGTAGTAATTTTCGAGAAAAAAACAGCAGTAATTTGGGCTTCCAGGAGAGTAATTATACCCGTAATTTTTCCGTCCTAATGCGCAATTTATTACCATTGTTATGGATATGTGACATATATACAGTGTGTAAAGAAAAGTGTTTGGACACATGGGTCAAGGTCCCGTTATGGCACAGTAGTTAAGCATTAACCCACAGTCTATTAGCCCGAGTTCGACTCCCAACAGTGCAAAAAATTAACACTTATCAATTATCTGCTCATTAGAAACCCAAGGTTTGTCCCCTAGACCTTGAGAGATTCGGATTTCTCAGAAAACTGTAGGTCTTGGCGCAGCATGACATTTGCTGCCCTTGTGTCATAAAAGCACAAACATACACATAGGTCCAAAGAAAATAATTATTTACGAAGGCCGTCCGGAAAGTAGTGCCCGTTTTATAATTAAAAAAAAACCGAAAAAGACTTCTGGAAAAAAATTATTTGACAACAACGTAACGTGCACTACTTTTCTACATAGTCACCATATATATTCAAACACTTGTCAAAGCTAGTAATATACTTTTGATACGGCGTTTTCGGAACACCCTGTAACAAATAAAAAGAACAGGTAAATAAAATTTGCAAGGTCGCCATGAAGGCCTTGTTTGAATATGTTTGTCCCATTCGCATACATTACGTCCAAATGGACTAAAGATTAAATATGAGTCTGTATATTGTAGGATAGAAATAATGCATGTGTAGCATATTTCCGATAAAATACCACTCCCCTTGGTAAAAAAAAAAAGAGAGAGCACAATCAATTTGTCTTCTTGCGATTTTTTTATCCGATTTTTGGATTTTATGACACTTAGCCGAATTCACTTAGCCAAATTCAAATTTTAAAGACATAAGCAAATATAAAATCAGTCCTAAATCCTAGTGAAGAAAACGACTCACAAAGGAAACCCTTTCGCTGTTCACTGCACTTAGAGATAAGATAGAAGATAAGATAAGATAAGAGATCAGACCTATAGGAGATGATAGTGCTTGACTTCCTGATAACGAATATTTAATAATTTGTCTGCTAAAATGATATGACAACTTTTTATGATTCTTTGAAGTCCAAAAATGACACTTTTTTTCGCCAGGTTTGATATTTTTTAATCGCACTGTATGTAAGCGAAAACAGGTTTGCAGTCTGTAAAATTAGGAAGGATCATCGTATTTAACGGATAAAAATAAAAAAATTGTATCTGAACTAATTCAAACCGTGTAAGAAAATTAATATGAAAAATTAACTTTTAGCATAGATACTTGGCGAAATTGAGGACAATTTTGAAGGCTACTCCAGGTTTTCGTTCGAGGTAGTTATTTCGTATTATCGCAGCCCATGTCAAGTTTCTTTTACATTTCTTTTTCCAAAATATTATCTCATAAGGAAAAGAAACACATAACTATATATAAGCATGCATACATGTGTATGAATAAATGAAATGTATGCATGAATGAATGAATATATGAGTATTCATATACAAGATGTGTGAATATGTGAGTAAGAATAAATGAAATGTATGAATATATGAGTATCCATATACCAGATGTATGAATAAATGACGTGTATGAATAATGAAAAGATGTCAGACTTCGGAAGCTTAGGCTTTGAAACGATGACCTAGATTTCTGGTGAGGGGTGGGCCCCGATACAAACCAATAATCAGATGTCTGTTACGTGTGATCAAAGATTGGGGAGACGTGGGTTTCGTTTTCTTCTTTTTTTTATATATTTACACAAACTGGATGTGGTCATTGCATATCACATGCCGTTGCAACCATGGAATTTAAAAAAAAATCGTGAACAAAACTTAATAGTAGGCTATTTGAAAATGCATTTATTGTAATTAGAAAAAATGTGAACAAAATTTCATGAAATGTATTTTATTTCATGAAGTTATGTAACCATAAATTGTGGATTAATTGTTGAATTATGCTCTTTATTTAAAAATGAGAAAAATTAAACTGTGTACATCTCAGGAAAGTCCTGAAAGTGATACAGTACAAAAAAAGAAAAGAGTGAAGTAAAGCAATTGATCACAGTGGGCACATTTTAAGAATGACAGATTTTTGCAATTATCTCGGCTGCAATTGTTGTATTCAATTTCAAAAGAAATTTCCTCAACATTTTTGAATTTTCCGGGATCATGATCGCTATAACAGCACCTAAACCAAGCATATTGTAATATAAAGCGATATTTTTTAAACTGTAATTGATTGTGAACCAAAGAATGCATTTTTATTATCTCATTTCGATGTCGTATGTCAATATCCATTTCATCGATTGCTATTCTGTTGATTATTTTTTTGTACAAATTTTTTATATTGTCGAAAGAAATAAACATCCAGCAGTTGCATGACGGATGTTGCTTTGGGGGGTATTTGCAAGGATATACAATTTTCCGGAAAACCTTAATAAATGTTTGGGTTTGTACTACCTGTCCATGAGTCTAGTAAAACGCAGGAAGGAGGAGACATGATGGGTTTCATACAACATTCTACCCACTTTCTCATTTTGATTTTGTCCATTTTTTCCGACTTGGAGCATGTAATATATAAGTTTGGAGGTTGAAATAAAGTTTTCACAACTTTCACAGTCGGGCCAAATTTTCCCGCAGCTTTCCTTAAGCTTCCAAAGTAACATTTTCCCTGTCAGTTCCCCATTCATTGATATGATTGGCGTTATTGTATATGAATGTGTTCTAGCAAAATCAAACCCTATTAAAGAAAATGTCTGTTTTTCACCTTTATGCGATAGCTGCCTTTAATTTGGAAGAAAATAATTAAAACCACTTTGATCAGAGTTAAAAATTTGTTGGGGGATAATATTAGCAGTAACATTTCTCGTTATCAAAATAAATTCTATGGCACTATCTTCTATATTACCCATATTCTGGGTGTATATTTGAGTGATATATTTTGTTACTTTCCGCGCAACTATTTTGTTTTGGCTCTTAAAATTATCGGAACATTTAAAATCCTCAAATCCTAACTCTTGGGATTTCAGGATCGCCCATCTTTTCAAATCTATATCATGAACAGGTAAATAATTTTCCCTAGCTTTTGTAAATCTGGCTAACATTTCATTTTTTATTATTTTATACTTTTCTATATTTGTGCCCATATTTGATATATATTTTCTAAACCTCGAAATATAAGTAGGGTATTTTACTGTTGGATATCTCCTGTTTGTTTTCTGGAATTTATTTTTTTGACAACTGTCAAAATACTGAACAATTGTTTGCATATTTTCTAAACTGAATTCATTTGCCAATTGATCGCCCTTTACAGTACAGTTATAATATTCGTCACCGACTATACTAATATCACTTTCTTCGTCGATACGGAAATCACAATTGTCTTCAAAATCTAAACTGATATTTTCACTGACATTGTTATTAAAAATTATGTTTTCGATTTTCGACAATACTTCCCGACTTTCCTTAAGTTCTTGATCAGTTATTAACGACGGAAGCGTGTCGTATTTATTAACGACCAAATTCAAAACGGATTGAATTATGTTCACTATATTTTTCATTTTCTCACAATCGGAAACTCGTACAACTATATTGACGTTACACTTGCGGACGAGTTTATATAGCTAGTGGAATGCGAAACTTAAATGTCCCGCCAACTCTTCAAAATTGTCGCCAAATTCGCCAAATATCTATGCTAAAAGTTCATTTTTCATATTAATTTTTTTATACTGTTTAAATTAGCTGAGACATAATTTTTTTATTTTTATCCGTTAAATACGATGATCCTTCATAATCTTACCGACTTCAAACCTGTTTTTGCTCACATACAGTGCGATTAAAAAATATCAAACCTGGCGAAAAAAGTGACATTTTTGGACTTCAAATATTCATAAAAAATTGTCATATCATTTTAGCAGACAAATGATTACATACTTGTGATTAGGAAGTCTAATACTATCATCTCCTATAGGTCTGATATCAAAATGCAGTGAACAGCGAAAGGGGTTCCCTTGTTAATGGGAATGTATTCGTCAAATGCTTAAAAGTTAAAAAGAAATATGCTGCGCTTATATAAATTATATCACCAGATCTCGTATGGATAATCGCAATACATAATGATAAATAGCGAGAAAAAATGAATTGATTGCTAAAGAAAGTAAAAAACGTTATATGTGATTTTTGTATTTCTCAAACTTTGAAATTTACATTCTATATTTCGGCGAATTTTTAATAGTTTCAAAAAGTGGGAGTTACCTATCATAGATTAAACTTTAATATAAATACTGGGACACATATTTATAAAAGTTTTGCCCAAAAGTTAAATTCGGAAACAAGCATATATATACGTAACTCGGCTTTTATAAATCTCTTTGCTATCATATATATATATATATTAAATATTTACAACTTACACAGTTAAAAGTGAAAACTGCCTGTATCCCCTCCAGTGGTAAGGAAATTGACATACAAAGCATAAAATAAAATAATCTCATTATCCCATTTAGGACCTTGCTTCCCGGTATCGTGTTTAATCCTATATTCCACGATACATCTACACTTGTTTGCCTTCCATAATAATTATTTATTATTTTGCGCGCGATTTTCTGCTGCAGTTTGCGAGGTATCTAAGTTATTCTATCTCGTATATTTATATAAACCGGAATAAGAAGGAAATTGGATGCAGATCATACCTCAATTAGCAGAACATCGAAATGCAATCGAAAGGTTGCGTATTTTTAACCCAATATTCTCCTTTTTTTTTTTTTTACGTCTGTGTGCTTCTCGATTCATTAATACGGTAATTTCTCCAGGGGACGAAAAGAAAATCGATAAACAGAAAAATACATTAACCGGCATATGTATAATTGTATAAAGCAGTTGCTGGGACCATGACATATCGTAGTTAATTAAAGCGACGTTATTGAGAGGATTTATTGTATATATATATATTTACACATGCGAGTTCCAACTGCAGTTTACGTGAATTCCATAGCGTACATCCATAACTGTCTTCCTTGATAATTTTTTTTATCTTATATATATATATACGATTAGAACATTAATTATCTATCAAAAGTGTCTAAGAAATATAAAAATGGAGCCACTCTTGAAGAAAAGAAAAGAAAAGATTGCGGAAGACTCATCTTCGTGACTCAAGCGTTTCTTTTAAAATTGCCTTTGCTTTTCCTACGTACAGTATACAAGTCCTTCCCACGTCATAGTCAAAAAGTATAAAATTGTGAAATTGCGAAGGTCTGCCATTAAAATGTTTTCAATGAGTTTTCTAAAAAAGCAGGTTTATGTAAAGACTTTTCACTTCGCGTGAAGAGGTAGGCCCTCTCCATTTATATCCCGAATACTTCGTGTGTTTTCTCGAGGTCTATTTAAAAGCGCAGAAACAAACATTCAAAGAGCAAGCGAGTAAAAGGGGAGAACAGTAAAGGGCGTGAAACACCGTTTCACGAGTACATGGTAAGGAAAAAAAAAAGCAAAACGTTTTTCAGAGGGGGGTAGTGGTGTTCACCACAGGGATGCACAGACTCGTCGCTACCTGATCCTATAATTACAGTTTTCGCCCTCTTTTCCTCCCCACTCTCTCTCTCTCTCTCTTCTCTCTGTCCTTCTTCTTTTTCTCTCTTTCCCACTCTACTTTCAGATTCTTGCACGCCTACACTGAACATTTTTCCTCCTTTCTCTAAAAGTTTCACACCTGGAGTATGCTTGATTTTTCTCTCTTCCTTTTCATACTACTTTTTCTATAAGAACTTAAACTTTTCTCTAATTTCTTATCGTCTTAACCTTTATATATTTTTATACAAGTTTCTCCTACGCATCATAAACATTAAGTTCCCATTATTTACTATAACCGCATTTATGTTTAGAACACACATTTTGAAACAGACGTGAGAACTTTTAAAAGTAGGCGTTTATTTTCTGAAACAGACAAATTTTTGAAACACGTATTTTTTCATTAACTTAGGTATTAATTTTCGAACCCGTATACAGTGGAGCTCTGTTATAAAACACACGCTCTGACAAACAAATAATTTCGATTAGTTTGATTTAATTTATAATATATATATGATTATTATTATACTATATATTTCATTACATTATTATTATTATTATTATTATTATATCCCACAGCCGTCCTCTACCAAAAATACTGGCACTTGGCAGAGCGCCGCTTCGAGGAAGCCGTGCTAGCGGTCACTCCGCAAGAGGGTGACACCACGAGTCCCGCTTTGGCGTAATGACTTCGGCTATGGTGACCGAAGTTTGGAATCTTCGTTAAACTGTAGGTAGGTCCAGCTGGCCAACGTGGTGTCCTTAAGGCCGCTCCCTTTGTATTTCTTTCACCGTACTACGGTATGTGTGGTAACAGAGAGACCTCCATCTTACAGTGGATTGAAAATGGATGATGATGGTGATGATATATGATTATATCGAAATAACTATCATGCAGAATAACGGCTTTAGCGAGAACGGAAAATTCTACGTTTGTTTGAAAATTGTTATAACTCAATTTTATTGCACTCATTTTAATTTGTACATTAGCGTTTAATTTTCAAGAAACGTAGTTATTTCGGTTTTCATGGCTTAAACGTTTATTTTCTAAAACCACAAGTATTAATAATATACAGTTATCTTCAAACGTTATATTTAATAAAATAACATTTTTCTCATAGCTGGATTTAATCTTATTAGCCAAAAATCCCTTTATCACTTTCATCGATACGTACCCATTTTAAAAAGTATATTATACGTATTTCCTGCTTTGTAATCCAAGTAAATTTCAAATTCTAATATAAACTCTGTATTTTCTAAACTAAAACTATTATTTCTCTGAACTTCATGATTTAATCGGGAAATTCTCAATTCGCATTTCATTGGCGTGGTGATTGTCAATTTAGACCTCGCGCATCCAAGAAAAATTCGTTCACTAAGTTTAACTCCAAAATACCGTAGTAATACAGAATTTTTTTACACTCAAAAGGGGGAACAGTAGTTAGATAGCAAATAAAATAGGTCATCCAAGCTTTCTGATGCGTCAACAGCAGTCCTTCATCAGGAGTAAGAATTCTTGATGAAATTCGGATAATCTATATTTTATTTTTGTGCTTTATCAGTGTTTAATCTTTTGCACGTAAAATTTTCCTCTGGTGCCTTACGTGTGTATTGTATTCTGATATAGAATTTTGGGCAGTGCCCGTTTAATTTTTTTACGGGTTCTAAGCTGAAAAAATAAAATCGGCCCACACATAAAAACGGCGACTCGTCTCACTGCGGGAGTTTCAGAAATAAAAAATTGAGAAAAAATACATGATTTTGGCGGTTCTAGTGAAGTTCCAACCATGCGGTGAGCCATCTGATGTTGTAAATCGCCAGTTATTAAAAGAGGGAAAACATGCAGAAGATAAAAATGTTTTTAATCGTTATTAAGCCTGTAGACGCCCGCAGGTTTCCGAAGTATGTACATGTGACTATATTATTTGTAGATATATGGACTAAATCAAAGCCGTGGCCAGGATAAGGGGCTGAGGCCCTCCTTGGAAACGCAACCAGCCCCCTGAAAAAAAATTTTTTTTTCAAAAATTTTTTTATATAAAAACGTATTTGACAATGGAAATTGTTCTTTGAGGTTAAAAATATATTAAAAATATATTTCTACTTTATATTTTTCATACATCACGTTTTTTACGGAGTTTATATTACATTTTATAATACATGTTTTATTATAGAGTAGATGTAGACACAAACCTCTGTAAAAAACACGATGTACGAAAGATATACAGTGGGTTTGAGTTTACATCTACTCTATAATAGGGATAGGGGGAATTATAAATTTTAGTATACCTCTAAGTTTTCGACCCAAAATTTGCGTCAAGAATGTTTTTTCAGTAATGTTAAATATATATCAGTCTAATTAGATATTTATTAATATTAAATATATCAGTCTAATTAGATATTTATTAATATTAAATGTAGCAGTCTAATTAGATATTTATTAATATTAAATGTAGCAGTCGAATTAGATATTTATTAATATTAAATCTATCATCAGTCTAATTAGATATTTATTAATATTAAATATATCAGTCTAATTAGATATTTATTAATATTAAATGTAGCAGTCTAATTAGATATTTATTAATATTAAATGTAGCAGTCGAATTAGATATTTATTAATATTAAATCTATCAATAAAATACATAAAGAACTTTAACGAATGTTATTAAGCCTTGTAGCTTCAGAGCCCCACCGTTTACAGACCCCCCCACTAGCTACCAACCTGGAACCAAATAGTAAAACAATAGCCCAGACGCCGAAATCATATCTTTTAAAGAGCAGAAGGCCTTCAGACGGTATGATGACCGATCATCCAACTATGAATATGCAAATATAGAAATATGCGAAAGTTTTGGATCCAAAAGTAAGATTAAAATGACACTTCAATAATACTTGGCCCCTTCAAGGAGCCCCTAGGCCATGGCCTCTTGACTTATACGTAAATCCGGCACTGGCTTTGGATATTCAAACTGAAGATTGATCCACCACCAATAGCAGCCAATGAGAACTGGCGTTGTGAAATCACATCCACAAAGCTTTTTGGTAATTCGAGCAGAGCGAGGACGAGATAGAAGGAAGAAACTAAAAGGTAAGATAGCAATCGACGCTCAAAGGTTCAATAGGGGGCATATGGTGATTAAAACCACTTCAAAAAGGGCCAAATCCATAAATTGGTGGCTGCTTTATCGACTACGGAGAAATCAACTCGAGCATTTGCCCATCGGCTTCCCATTGATGACCATTACTGTCTCAAAAAACGTGAGTTGACCCCTATTCAATATAACAAACTCTCACATAACGACTCTTGTGACAAACCTTATGTGTTTAACTACTCTTTTCGCTGGAAGGGCTACTACTCCTAAAAGCTAAGAATTATGCAGTTTGCAAAACACTTCATTGGACAATAGCTCTCAAATATACATAGCCAATGGTTGTAGCCACACCCCTAAAGCGGCAGTCATATGTTTATATCAATAATTAATTAACCTTTGTGTGGTAATGAATTTAGTGTTTTTAACTAAAATTGCATGTTGAGCGTTAGTAGACTCTTACGTGGACTAAATACATTTCGTCTGTCTGCCTACCTGCTTACCCTGATGAACTAAACCAAAACACTTAGCAACCCCCTTCAAATTGCTGCCTTTTTTATTTTATGGTGAATAATTCCTGTGCAACTGAAATTGCACAACGTCTTACGATCACCATTAATTACTCGCGACCACAGCCACAGAAAATTGCAGCAAAAGGTACGGTGCATTAGCCGTACCTAAAAACGGGCGAGGAAAAAAATTTATCAACAAAGCAATAGCCAATACAACTGAGTCACAAAATTTATAATAGAAGGCACTTAAAAATTGAAAAATACATAAATAAAAATTTCCACTAAATTTTATATCGAGCTTACTAGACTTATAGAAAGAAGCCCCTGGCTTATACTCTGTTAGAGAAAAATAAATATTTTCCCGCTTTCCAGCTGGGACTTATAATATTTGGTGCGCTTTTCGATGGAAACACCCCACTGTGCTTTGCTAAAAGAGACCGCAAATGGTATTCCATCCCGTGACTATGATGTGGGTTTTTTCTCTGCTCGCTCGTTTTTCAAATTTCATCCATCATGAAAAGAACGCAGCCTGTCTCCAAAATGAAACGGGAGTTCCTAATGCCATTGTGTGTGGCCAGAACTCGCGCCCGAAGAAAGATTAGACCGACGCGCTACCAGGCCATTCAAGAGGTGGCAGGGATCGGGGACATATTGCGCAATTCTCGCCATTTTCACTCGTTATTCTAATTTCGTAACTTCAACATCTGCATGCATACAGGCTGGCATGTATGCAAGCAGGCAGGCATGCAAGCAAACAGACAGATTCCCGAAAACAGAATAAGGATACCATTTATATATGTATTATTACACCGATAATGGAAAAACACTTTTACAGATGCAATGCGTCTGTACTCGTGCTTTTTACGTCCTGAGATGATAGACATCACGTGCCGTACGAAATGGGACTGACGACTTGACGCTATATCCGGACTGTGGCATATTTCCATTCAATCGATCTTAATGGAAATTAACCCAATTTACTGAATTTAAAAACGATCATACTCCTTAAACTGCCAGGATTCGGAAATAATATAAATGAATATCTGAATTCCATGAAGCATTCTAAAAATAAAGAAATATAACTTGTAATAAATATTACATTTTGTAAGTAGTAATGCTTGTATAGTAGTTATTGCAAGAGAAGATCACCTTCTGCAATGAGTACGGTGAAAAGAACTAACCATTAAGACAAGAAGAGGAGGAGGAGGGCCAAGGTTAATAACAGAAATAAACTCCTTCAGATATGAATGATTTTGGCTTGACAACTGGCGGCGTCAAAGACGGAAAAAGACGGAAACTTCGATGTCAGATCGTTATACCGAATACTGCAATTGCAAGAAAAAGAAATGGCTTATGCTTTATAGCATAACGAGCAAAATTGCCATGTCGCGCCAAACGTGATGGATTCGTTTTGCAAGATAATCGTTAAGGAGTAACCAATAAATTCACAATTAGTTTCCAAAACTATCAATCAATACAGTAACTATAAAATGTCTATACTGGGCAATTGCCTCATAGGAAGTGAGGAGGCGATGAGAACAAATTTACATACCCTGGAAATTAGCTTTACGAGCACATTATAAACCCAAATGCGTATACAGTGAAGGTATACTCTGTCCTACCGATTGGTCTGATGCTATAATAGCAGATGAATAATTAGTTGATGCTATAATAGTAGATGAATAATCAGTCTGAGCTATAATAGTGGATGAATAATAGTCTAATGCGAATAATTAGTCTAATGCTATCAGTAGATGAATACTAGATGCTATAATAGTAGATGAATAATTAGTCTAATGCTATAATAGCAGATGAATAATTAGTCTGATGCTATAATAGTAGATGAATAATCAGTCTGATGCTATAATAGTGGATGAATAATCAGTCTAATGCTATAATAGTAGATGAATAATTAGTCTAATGCTATACTAGTAGATGAATAATTAGTCTAATGCTATAATAGTAGATGAATAATTAGTCTAATGCTATAATAGTAGATGAATAATCAGTCGGATGCTATAATAGTAGATGAATAATTAGTTAACGCCGATAGATACAGTGCAACCTTGAAGAAATTGGAAAAATTCAGCAGGAGATAACGGCCTGGACTTTTCAATGCCGGTGCGGCCCTCGTGCACGACAATGCTTGCAACCATCCCGGAATGTTGACGATTTAGCCCGACAGTTGGAGACAATTTGGCGGGAAATTTCGCAGGACACCATCCGGGATCTTTATCAGTCTATGCCACGCCGGGTGACAGCTTGCATCCAGGCCAGAGGTGGACCAACGCCTTATTGACTTCCTCCCTTTGTAACGGTCAAACTCTGCAATAAATCATTCAATTGTTCTGAAATTTTAATCCTTTCTTTTTCTATGTATGTTCTTCACATCCACCAATTTTTATCGCAATCGGACAACTCCTCCTTGATGCGTCGATTTGTTTGTTATAGAGTGTATATAAATGTCCTGATAAAAATCATAAGAATACGCTGTTATTTGCTTCCAGTATATGCACGAGTATTGTAAACTTTTCTTTCTGATTGATATATATCAATTACTTTGAAACCAAATATTTAAAAAAAAAAAAAACATATCTGTCCTCCGGGCGCTGGTCATCCAGAGCATCAAGTACACGCCCCACTATTAAAGCGAACCACTTTTACTACGTACATTTTAGTACCCACTTGGGGTGGCGTAAAGAAAAAATAGTAACCTTCCGTCCCTTGACCTCGGTATCGATTCCGGAGAAAAGTGAATGGTTCTTGTTCAGAGGTCAGGATAAGACATTTGTCCCGTGAGTAAGCTTTGCAGTTATGGGTATTGAAGATATGCGATAGTTCCATCTGGTTGAAAATGATATTTATTAAAGCTTTATATGTTTAAGGTAATTCAACAATTCGATAAAAGATACATCATTAAATACAACGTTAAAAGAATTTAGTACGCATTTTTGGCGGAGCCTTTGAAAATGACGTGTGCACACTTCGATGGTAAACGGAAGTCTGATTTGGTTTTAGAATTCGGATGACAATTACACGTACTGTTGCCAAATATAAAGAATGAAATTATAATTATACAATATATGTTGCCAGATACGGAAGTCGAAATTATGTATATATAGAAAACATCACATAAAAGGAAACAACTTGGCATTTAGCCAACTTTAGAAATTGAACTTTTTAAGTTTTCTTTCCTTGCGTTTCTAAGTGGCAACAGTTAAGAAAGCCTGCAAAGAGAACTTTAAATTTGTGGGAGCCCACAAGCTCAAAACGCGTGTAAAAGAATGATATTACATAATCCAGCTTGTAAATTTTTAGGAAAAGAATAGTCCCCAACACGGTATAATATCCTAACTTGACGTCTGAATTCCGGCACACTATTGAACTTGTTTAATCCGAGTGCTTAATGTAATTTTCTAAGTGACTTAAAGGTCACTTAGAACTTTTATTCGTGAAGATATACATACAGTAAAATCTCTAAATAGCGCACACAACGAAACTTGTTTCTGTCAGCTATGTGGGGTGTTGAAACATAAAAAACATTGGGATCGAGAATTGTGGAAAAGTGTCCGTTATTCGGGATTGTCCGTTAAGAAGGTTGTGCTGTATACATATAGAGACAGGAGTTTTCCGACAGGAAGAACTTGCACAACCGAAGTCGAAGAATAGGACATAAAGCGTGTTTTATATAATTTTTTACAATGAATAACGGTCATCGATACTGTGTTGAAAGTTTTGCAATACCCTTATGAACCGCATGTTTATATACCCTTATGAACTGCATGTGTTCCCGTACTTCCCTCAATATATATGCTCTTATATGCACATCAAAGGTTTGTATAGACAACACCAAAGACCTCTCAGCCTTCAGATGGCTACATGGTCAAAAGCGTAGGTTCCCATGGGCGCGGCAAGAGAAGGCTGAGTGAGGCCATAAATTGTCGACAGCAGAAGAGCTAACGTCTTCATTTACAAAGAAAATTGTAACGTAAGTATGTAAATAATAGAAATTGATTTCCAATATATCTAATATTATTTTTATATACAACGAATTGACAACCTGTTCCTGCCCTTTTCTACCACGCCCATGGTAAAACCTTATTGAACAGGGGAATTTAATATTGAAGAGATATGTGTTTATCATATTCGCAGCAACGTATAATTTTCAAAACCCATTGGGAGGCCCCAAGCACATATTATATGCATTTATATATTACAATATATTAGAATTGAAGTTTATTTTAAATTATGTGAGGGAGGAGTGAGGCCCAATTGGCTCACACAATTCTACGATTGGCCTATTCGTTACTATTAGTAATGCGGTAATGATGCATAATGGTGACTCTCAGTAGATTCTTTTTTGTGACTGCATATGCGTCCATAATCTGTAACAACCGCAAAAATCTGTAGTGGTTACACTAACTAGAAATAACCACAGAGATCTATGGTAGATTTAGTAATATAGATTGGCCATAGTGGTAAGTCTTATTATAATAACATATACTTGTCTCTGTGAATACGGCAATCTGTGGTGGACGTAGTAATATGTGATAGCCACAGCAATCCATAACGGCTATAGTCATGTGTGGTAGCTGCAGGTTGCTAATAACAATAAAAATAACAATAATAAATTTTTTGTCAAATTAGATCTCCCTACCTTAAAATCTAAGACAAAATTTTGATATTTAAGCGCGTAAAGCAATAAATTTGAACCATTGCATACTCAAGGCACATAGAAAAAAAAAAAAAGACTGTAAATTTTTCGCGCCACATTGAATAAGACAGTAAAATTTTTCACCGTACTCAAATAAAGCGGTAAATTTTAAATAAAAAAAAAAAGCAAAAAATCGTTTATAATGTTAATAAGATTGAATACAATGACGGGTTGAGGAAATATTAGAAAATAGGTGGCAATATATGTTGGTAGAAATTTTCTAGAAATCAAAAAAATTGAAAAATAATTTTATTTTGGAACGTGGCGATGTTTCTAAAAGGATTCGTTTACACTGGAAATCTCGCAACAAAATAAAGAAGTACGAATTTCCATATGAAAAGGATTTCGTTAGACAAGTAACAGTTGAATATTAATGTCGAAAAAAAAAGTGTTGGGCTGATGGATCAATTTTCAATGATTGAAGTTACGTTTTCACCTGTAGATGTTATTCGTTTAAAAGTTTTCTTTGTTTTTATTTATTTTATATATACTATTAACGTTAATTATTTTTCATTATTTCATATTATTATATTAATGATCCTTACATCTTTGTTTGAATACAATCAATAAATTCAATTCGAACTGAATGAAGAGAGAACTATATTACAATATTACCTCAAGCAAGACTTCCTGTTTTTTGGGTTTTTTTCATTCATCATCATTATAACACAATGTTTATAAATGTCAGATACTTAAATGAAATACTTCTAAATGTAATGTCAGATGCAATGCGTCTAATGTAATATATATAAATATGTGCGAGTGTAATGGTGCTGTTGCTTTTATATAATGGAGATAGATACTCTTGACTATTTGGATAAGAAATATAAAATGTGGCATTATTTTTGTTTTACCACTTGCATGATGGAAAAAAAATGTTGCGACAAAAAATTAACGTCACGAAATAAATGAGTATCGTGTCTCATAATGTTGAAACTAATATTACATAAAATATTAATATAGGGAAAAAAAGATTAGAAGGTTTAGAAAATATTCCATGTAGAAATTATATATTATATTTTTAGACATTGCATTCAAATAGATATGTCTAGTTTTCATTCAGTCATTGCAAGATTCAAGCCATGGAAAGAGATTGGCAAGCCTATAATTGGTGTATGCCAAAAATGGCCTAATATATATATATATACATATATATATTTTAAATTAAAAGAAAAAACTTCGCGTTCCCGATATGACGTCACTATATGCATACGAAAGAAAATGGATCCTATACTGTTATCCCAAAAGCCAAAAATTCGCCACCCCTCTCCTAGAATTTGCGAAGAGGAGCTGAGACAGTTTTGCTTCTGCCAGGGGTAACAAATATCCAGCCTTGTATCGACGAACAAATCAAATCCTATAAATATATGTGCTAACACTATGGAAGTCTTCGTCGTCACGTGAACGAGGTTTATTCGAAAGAGAATAAAACTTTACATTTACGGAATAAATTTTTAATTAACAAATCGCTACAATTCCTATTAAAATAGAAAAAGTCGAATACTTATGACATCGAATTGAAACTTTTAGACCGTGGTGTAGATTTCGCTTTTTTAGGGGAGGGAACATTTTTTCTATGAAGGGCTAAACCACCTCTCCTCTAATTACACAAAAGATTGTTTTTCAAAACACAAAATGGTGTTTATAGAAATATAATTGTGTTAAGTTACTATTTTCTTTCAATTTAGAGTAGATAATTGATTCGATTTTCATGGCGCGAGGGCGGCAAAGGTCACTGTGCGTCAATTTGCAGTAGAAAATGTGAAGAATTTCATGGTATGACTTCCTCAATAGCATAGAACTACCACGTTATTGAAAATAACACCCATTAGTGATAAACTCTGTGAAATGCAATACCCCATTTGATTGCAACACTCGAAAGTCTTGCCAACTTTTTTTTTTTAATCGTCGTTTATTTTGAATAAATCGATTAAACATCGAAATCGGCAGAATTTCTGGGAAGAAGTTGTTTTCCCTAAATGTAAAAAGGATCCTTGTCATATTTTTTCATCCATTCAAAGCAGAACGATTACGAAAATGAAAATTACATGTTGCTATAGGAAAGTATTATCTGATTTGGCCTCCGTGGTAAGATGTTCAATAAAATTAAACGATCTTTCCCTCTGAATGAATTTATTCCTTTGTGATGCGTGAAACACCAGAGATCTCTAAACAAGTGCTTGGTTAACTCTATTACCCATTATAAATGGAAGTTCGTTAAATAGGCGTGGCTATAATCTCACTCAATTTACATTCGTTAAATAGAATGAAACGGGTGATACGTTTAATATTCCACCATCATATAGGCGGTTAACTACACTCCCGTTGCTCAAACCTACATTTAAATCTCGCCAGTTATAATAATTAATCTCGTATGCTTTTTAGAAACGTAATTAAGGATTGAGTTATCTTGCAAGAGACGAAAGATTTCGAGAGAAAGAGAGAGAGAGAGAGGGGGAGGAGGAGTTCGAGTGGGAGGCTTGCTTCTCTTCTTGCCTCCTATCGTTGGATCATGGTCTAAAAACATAGTGATGCAACACAGGCATTTTCCCCTAAGAAGCTCACAGCTGGCTGGTTTCGGCAGTGTTTCAAATGCGCTTTGGAACAATGTTAAAAAGTCCACAAAAGCTAGCAGGTCGCTAGTAATAATTGTGTACTAGCTGTGTAACTGCATCCAAGGGTGGAGGGGGCATTTTTAAAAGCTCCTAATTTGCAGTTTTGACTCTTTGCAAGTTTTCAAAATAACACGTTTACTGCGCGGATTTATTGTGTTCGGCAGTGGCGAACGGGTTGCGCACTGCGAACGACAGAATTTCCCTCTCTTAAAGCATAATAGTGCTCCTATTTTTGGCTTTTAATGAATAGGACTAGAACAGGGATGGTATACTTCTCAATATGCATATGCCGGTGATCTCTCCACTCCCTCCGTGCGCAACACGACTCCCTAGGGCTTTATTAATATCATTTTGAAGATAATGAAGAAAAGAATATGGCCCGGTTCGGGTGAATATGAAGAACGACGGATGCGCTTTTGAAGAAAAATAAGAGGAATGGTCCGAAATGACCTTCCCTCTCAAACAAAGAGCCTGTCTCGACATTCGTTTTGGGACGTCACGAACGTGACACAATGAATGAATGAATGAATGAATGAATGAATGAATGAATGAATGAATGGGTCAACCCGAAGCAGACATTTAATGTCGCTTATAGATGTTATACGGATGCATAGTCAAAACTTATCGCAATTTATTTTTAATCAATTTCGAACGAATTCCACATGTGTCAGCCTTCAAGGCCCCAGTGTGCATTATCTGGTCACCTGGTCAAACCAAATCAGAATGTTAAATATAAAAAAAAAATATTTAAATTATTTGAATAAGAATAAATTTATACATCCTATATATGCAGCTGTGGGTGACACATTTATTACGTAATGTTCTTGATTTTAAAAGTGATAGCTTTAAGATTAAACGATACTGATTGGTGATTAGATAACAAATGTAATTTTGAATTGTTTCAGTTTTAATCATATACGATCTCTTTCAACTGACTATTTCCAATCAAATGAAGCTTTATTTCATGCTACATAAGGATAAGGAAATTATAAATTTTAGTATACCTTTATAAATTTTCAATACAAGATTTATATCAAGAAATTTATTCCATAATGATTAATGTATTAGTCGACTGAGAGATGTTTAATATTATTAAATATATTAATAAAATACATCAAAACATTAATGAATTCTAAGCTGCCTTCTGTAGCTTTCTGGGCCCCCTTTCAATTTTTCAGACCTCCCTTCCTGTAAAAAGCATTTAGATGCAGCTCTGAGTTTTGTGAGCATTCATCTGCCCTTCTACCGATTTTTGTTTTAGTTCAGCTTCTGGAGATTTTCCATGCACAATCAGTAATCATAACTTCGAATATTGCCCAGTTACGGCAAATGAAAATATTTTCTTTAAAGAATCAAGTGACCATCAAATGCAACATAGGCCTTTACATTACTTTTATTTATTTTTAACATTAGGATAGATAGATAATAAGGATTTCTACTCTCTCTCTCTCTCTCTCTCTCTCTCTCTCTTCCAATCTCTACAAAGATCTGGGTTCAGAATCATCCTTAATTAACCTGTTTAAATACTAAAAAATGCTTCGCAATACTCCTTTGCAAGCTCTTCTTGCTTTTGCGAACTTCTTCCACCATTTTAATCACTTTCTTCTAACTGTCGTGTGTTCAAAAGGAATAGTTGCCCATTTTTTTCTTCTTCATGGTAGAACATCAAGCGATATCTATTTGAAGATCGAAGGTCTTTGTGGCTTTGACTCAGATCCGCGGCTTCGTGAATCTAATTCCGACGTCACCCATCGGAAAATGTGAGAACTTCCGCTTCCGAAACGTAATTAAAAATGCCACTAATCCCTCCTTAATCGCCAAAGAATCTTTTCAATCGATAGACATTGGAGGATTAGTGGATTCCTTGTTATCTAGAGCGATTTTCCACCTGGCCAAGACATCAACATCTTCTGCAACGCCCCAATGAGTCGATTATTATCTGGAGTCCCATTGATGAGTCCGGTATCGAGACAATATTTACCACTTTTTGGAAGTCACGTATGGCGCAGGTTAACGTCCCTCCGTTTCCGCATGATACTCATCCCAAGAAGGTCATCCGAAGAAAAACAAAACCAATCCTTTGTGCTTGAGTTCCGTAATTATGGACAAATAGGCGTTTAAAGGGCTTTCTGGAACTGGAAGGGTTCACTGTTTAGTAGTTTATCCCCATCACTTTGCTAACCAAAGGTCAAGAGTTGGCGTATTTGGCTGTCACTTGAAAAGGGCCGGTGCTTGATCTTTTGAAAGATTGGCTGTGGGATCGATGCTTGCTGCTGGAAGAGAGTAATGGAAAATGGCGGCTTGTGGTATGGTTAAAAATTTAACTACAGAGTAGGCAAGCATGGTAAGTAACTACTGTGGTTCTCATCACTCATGCAGGTGCAGGTGCTCAAACGTTTCCATGATGATGGTGGGTAATTGGTCGACCACGTTTTCTACCAACAAATAGTACCTAACTACTGCTGTCAAAACGCTGTTAGTCACAGAGAATTTCGAAGTTCTTTTATACTTAAATATTATATTCTTGCCGCGTGGTATATCGTATATTAATTTGTTTGGGTTTATATCACAAGGAGAGCCATGCTAGTGGGAGTAGAGTGGAGTATACAAGGGAGGTGGGAGGGTGCAGCCATGCTTGCACCATATACAAAAAATTCTTCCAATCATTTCACTCTAGACAAAGATTTAGCAAATTTTCACCCCGGAGTCTTTTCTGTGTTGACCGTATTTGGCAATTGTGTTATCCCTGCGAAGGGTAATAATATCTTACATCCTTATGCATACGGAGAAAGAGAGCGTTGTTTCTTTTCCTCATTCGTCTAGGTCCGACATCCGGGCTAAACGGAAGGGACCCTGGTTAAACGGTGATGGAAAGCGCGAATAAAGCTCTAGTTTGAGCTATAATCTATACGTGGGTGTCAGAAATTATTGTATAAATTCAACTATACTGTCCCCAAATAAAACTTGCATATCGACGCCTTCCGTCCTTAAATCTGCTATTGTCCTCTTAAGATCTTTAGCCCATCATGTACGTTCATGTTCGCCAGTAACTTTCTGAAGTTACTTCCACGGACATTTCTTTTAAATATATATTATACTGAAAATCCTCATCTCTCACTCCTTCTCCCTTGTTCTCTCTCTCTCTCACACACACACACGCCCTTTTTTTTTTTGTTTTCGATAATCTTTATCATTATTTCTTCCCAGATTGCGTTCATCGTGCGCCAGCGTTCTCTTTACAACAAAAACAGTCCTTGGGAAGGAAAATTCCTTTTATTTTGAAACAGTTTAAAACCTTTCGACCAATATTAACTAAATCTGAAATTAAACTGCACAAAAAATGTAATTCTTCTAATCGGTACCTTACAACCGATAATATCCTGATTTTTTTTAACGTATTCTCGATTTTAGATTTAAATTACGCACCCACCCTTAGCCAATTAAAACAATTGATGACAAAAATTAATTTATGCGTTATTTCATACTCATATGTAAACCACTTCAATAATGTCTATTAAAAATGACAGCATTCTCTATGAATTTCTTCCTCTATTATTACATATAATTATGTACGATAAATAAAGATATTTCATTTGTATATTAATCAGAGAAAACCAGAGATAAATGATGTAATGATCATTATGTTAGTTAATTGAGTTTTAACAGCCAATTACAACGAGCGCCGTGCTGCCCCAAATGCGATGTGTTAGATTTATACAAGATTTAGGTAACAAACATTATAAACTAATATCAGTTACAAGTTATATAATAAGCGTTTACAAATTTATATAATAAACATTTACAAAATTATATAATAAACAGTACAGGATTATGATAAATATCATAAACCAACATATTATTTATATATCATTTTTATTTTCTTTATTAAAATGTAGTTTGAATTTTATAAAACATGCGAAATATTTTATTTCAGTTGAAGTATCAATTTGCATTAACTTATGCTTGTGTATACTTGTTCTACACTATTGCACGCAACAACTTTTCAAATTGTAAAATCACATGCCTGAACAATTTCAAAATTTTATTGATTCGCAACATGCGCCCCCCCCCTCTAATAGAGTTTATTAAGGTATAATTTCAATTTATCCTTTTATATATTCTCTCATAAACTCTCATTTATTTATTTATTTATTTATTTATTTATTTATTTATTTATTTATTTATTTATTTTTATCAAACCATGAATAATTTAAATTTTTTTTCGAGGCTATACGACAATTAAATGAATGGTGTGTACTTTTCCACCTTCACCAATGTACGACTTCGTTTACTAATGTACAGGGTGTTAAAAAAGTTGAAGATCTACATCCTTTTAACAAAAAAAAGGAGCGTATATCCAAAGGAGGTAGGTGGCATGCCGTATCTGCTAATTTAAATTATGCAAATTCCAGTCGTGAAGCGGATGTAGTAAAGGTTCTACTTCCGGGAAAAGAATCCGTAGCCGATCGTGCGGATGATCCACACTTATCGGGATCAAAGGAAATTAGATCCATCGCCAAATATCGCTTAATTCCTCGCCAAAAGTTTGGAACCCATAGCGCGAGCCGGGTACGTCCCGAAGGGACTGAACACATAATTTCGGGCCAGGCGCTGCCGGGGCAACCAGGACCGCTAGGGACTTCGTTTAATCATGTGACCGACCTCTTCTGAGTTTGCGCGAAACCTTCCCCCCTCCCCTTCCACTACTATTCTCCGAAATCCCAAACAGCGAGCGAAATTAGAGAGCTAGCATCTGCAACGATAGAGAGAAAAGAGAAGAAATCCCAGGAGAGATCCCTGTGGGATTCCCCCTCCAACTCCGGAGACTACAGATGTTACCTAAGAACCACTCTCGCGGGAATCCTAGCGCCGAGATGTTTGGCAAGACCTATGCTTTCTTTGCGTCCGACGCTCTAGTCAAGCACGCATACGGGCGAGACGTGCAATCCCGCGCCTCTACTATTCCCTTCCAGCCTTTCCTTGCATTGTTTTCCAGCTCTCTGTGCTCTCAAAATTCCAAGAATATTAGACATGAAGACGTCATAAGAAGAAACATATTATCATGAGCACGCCACTCATACGAACCAACTCATCCGTTTTGTTGACGTTCCAAATCGCGCTATTTTTTTTTTTTTTATACTACTTTTTTTTTAGAGTGTGCAAATATAGAACGAGCATACTCCTAAGAGAAACAACCAAAATGTTGAATAATATGTATATATTCTGTGCTGAAAAATGTTGAATAATATGTATGTTGAATGTATGTTGAATAATAACTGAATATCAATAAGTCCCAACGAATTAAATAAGCATTTAATATTATAAAAATATACCGCCAAGTATAAATGAATGGGCAAGAATATTTGTCAAGATGGATGATTTTGCAATTGAAGGAAAATTGTCACCAATCATAATTTTCAAATTCATTTGCAACCGTATCCCAGAATTCTCTTGCGCGACTAATAATTTTTTAAAGACCAACGATTTTTTCATTAAGAGAGAGCATGAAAAGTTTTGAGGGTTATTTTGATATTTTCCATATTTCTCACCATAGAGTCTGCTCCATCACTACATGGACTTAAATTTTCTGCATTTATGACGAACTAGATGATTCGTAATTATATCGAAGCATATTAAGGTATTATTACCCTCCGCAGGGATAACACAATTGCCAAATATGGTCAACACAAGAAAGCCTCCGGGGCGAGATTTTTGTAAGTTTTCGTGGGGGAATTTATTATACAATAATTTTTGCCACCCGCGTATTGATTATAACTCAAACTAGAGCTTTATTCGTTTTGTAGAAAAGGAGACTCTTTCCCCATCCTGGATTCGAACCAGGGTTCCTCCGTTTAGCCCGGAGTGTCTTGGACCGCTAGACGAATGAGGACAAGAAACAACGCTCTCTTTCACCGTATGCTTTTCTTTACCCGGAGGCTTTTCTGTGCTGATCATATTTGGCAATTGTGTTATCCCTGCGGAGGGTAATAATACCTTAACACCTTTACATACGGAGAAAGAGAGTGTTATTACCTGTCCTCATTCGTCTAGCGGTCTAAGACACTCCCGTCTAAACGCAGAGACCCTGGTTCGAATCCAGGATGGGGAAAGCGTCTCCTTTTCTCCAAAATTACATAAGCTCTAGTTTGAGCTGTAATTAATACGTGGGTGGCAAAAATTATAGTATAATAAATTCTCCCACGAAAACTCACAAAATTCCTTCCCCGGAGGCTTTCTTGTGTTGACCATATTTGGCAATTGTGTTATCCCTGCGGAGGGTAATAATACCTTAACACCTTTAAATACTGAGAAAGAGAGCGTTATTACCTGTCCTCATTCGTCTAGCGGTCCAAGACACTCCGGGCTAAACGGAGGGACCCTGGTTCGAATCCAGGATGGGGAAAGCGTCTCTTTTTCTCCAAAATTACACAAGCTCTAGTTTGAGCTGTAATTGAAACGTGGGTGGCAAAAATTATAGTATAATAAATTTCCCCCACGAAAACTCAAAATTCTCGCCCCGGAGGCTTTCTTGTGTTGACCATATTTGGCAATTGTGTTATCCCTCAGGAGGGTAATAATATCTTTACATACGGAGAAAGAGAGCGTTGTTTCCTGTCCTCATTCGTCTAGCGGTCCAAGACACTCCGGGCTAAACGGAGGGACTCTTGTTCTAATCCAGGATGTGGATGGCTTATATTTTTATCAAAATTTACACAATCTCTAGTTTGATCTTTAATTAAAACGTGTGTGGCAAAAATTATAGTATAATAAATTTCCCCCAAGAAAACTCACAAAAATCTCGCCCCGGAGGCTTTTCTGTGTTGACCATATTTGGCAATTGTGTTATCCCTGTGAAGGGTAATAATATCATACATCCTTATATACGGAGAAAGAGAGCGTTGTTTCCTGTCCTCATTCGTCTAGCGGTCCAAGACACTCCGGGCTAAACGGAGGGACCCTGGTTCGAATCCAGGATGGGGAAAGCGTCTCTTTTTCTCCAAAATTACATAAGCTCTAGTTTGAGCTGTAATTAAAACGTGGGTGGCAAAAATTATAGTATAATAAATTTCCCCCACGAAAACTCACAAAATTCTCGCCCCGGAGGCTTTCTTGTGTTGACCATATTTGGCAATTGTGTTATCCCTGCGGAGGGTAATAATACCTTAACACCTTTACATACGGAGAAAGAGAGCGTTATTACCTGTCCTCATTCGTCTAGCGGTCCAAGACACTCCGGGCTAAACGGAGGGACCCTGGTTCGAATCCAGGATGGGGAAAGCGTCTCTTTTTCTCCAAAATTACATAAGCTCTAGTTTGAGCTGTAATTAATACGTGGGTGGCAAAAATTATAGTATAACATTTCTTAGAGTTAACTAACCGTAAATAATATTCTGCAATAACAGAAAAGTATTACCTACCTTTTTCATACTGATTTATTGCTTATATATTATGTCTAAGCAGTGATACATTATAGCCCTTTAAGTTTGCTTTAAATATTTACTGAGGGTTCCATGGTTAGGCATGTGGCAAGAAAAGGGTTCAGTAGGACAAAAGGTTTGAGAACCACTGCTCTAGAGGAATAACCCCAGTATTAGAGTGAGCAGTTAAGTTGGTATAAGCATTTTGTTTCTGGCAACTGCTGGGAGTCGAATTTAGATTAACAGCATGACAGGAGAGTGCATTATCGTTGTGCAACTGAAGGGTTTATGAAATAAAAAATTGATAAGCTTGTCTAAGATATACCATCATGATTAAAGGACTTCATGACGAGTAAACAATTACGTCAGATCATTTCACTGATTTAGCCAAACTATAAAATGCCATGTTGGATGTGAAAATGATTAGATTGTAAAATTGGTTGTCACATATTATTTAGGAAAATTTAAACCTTTATAAGAAAACTTACTTTTCCAGCATTAGATGACATTGTTTTTGCTAAATAATCCTCAATATAGCTACTAAGTGGTATATCATGAATAGTGATGACAGCTTCTTGTTTTAATAATGTGCTGAAAATAATTCAACTTAGAATAGTGGAATATGGAAAATAGCATAGCAATTAAAAGATGCAATATATGGAATTAAGACACTGATTCACAAAAC
>QLNU02014802.1:173813182-173833173 GCA_006491805.2 Dysdera silvatica | reverse complement strand
CAAACTTCAAAAATTATTTAGGTGGACAAACAGGTCATTTATAAATTTTTGTTAAGATAGTTGATAAAAAACCGGGGGTTGGGCATCGGCGCCAGAACCCCCTGCGAGGCTGGGGCCCTAGAAAGAAGTGTAACTCTGACCCCATGCATAATTCTGAATGCATATCTGATGATACTACTTTCTATGCATATTTCTGTACGTATGTCTGATGGTAAAACCCTATGCATACTTGTATATTAATGCCTGATGATACTACCCTATATACAGGCTACTTAACTACCTTTGCACAGACTGATACCTATTCTCTATATCAGGGGGTTTTCAAACTGGGCGTCGTGACGCGAAAAGCCCAAAACAATATCTAGAACGAAGTCCTTAATCCGTAATGGAACAAACACTATTAGAAATACAAATTTGTTCGAACTACGGAAAAAACGAGAAATTATTAACGCAAAGGGGGGCAGGAAACAAGTGCCGTATTGTCTATAAAGGCTTTAGGTAATAGATACGTGATTTGTGCACTCTTGTTACCATTGGAAACCGTTAACAATTTATGAGAGGTGAAAGGAGTCGTGGGTCAAAAAAAGTTTGAGAACTCCTGTTTCTACAAACCATATGGTCCAAGATTATCAATATTTTATTATATTATTAAAAATCACACCTGATCTCCTCGTATCCCACAATGTATACCATGTCATTCATTTAATATTGCAATAATCAATAGAATAATTTCGTTCTAATGGAGAAATGGGGGAGATTTGTAAAGGCGCGAAATAAAGAAAATCAGCACAAACAAAATAGGAAGCATTAGATGAGAAAATAAAGGTGAAAATAATTACAATTTTTTAGACGATTCACATATTATACACTCAAATATCCATATTTCAAGCGATTTTGCCTAACATCTAATGCTTTTATATCACAAAATATGTATTCATAATCTTGCTGTGGAAACAAAAATAGATATTAGGCAATGAAAACTAATCGTTAGTACATTCATGAAAGATTTTCTTTTTTTTTTTTTCACCTTTCTTTCGGCAGAAAATTGAACAGAAATATGAATATAAATAAATACGTTGATTTGAATAGTCGAAAACTATAAATTTGGTCCATGTCTGCCTGGATAGTAGAAGTAAAGATGGAGTCTGACGAAGCCCGCTATCTACCAGGAGATGCTACACAATTAAAGCTTTCTGTGGCAAGGGCAAGTCCCACGGGACGACATCGCTGTGCGTACAGTGGCGACATAAAAGTCAAATCAAATCAAATCAACAAATTGTTTAGACAAAATTTGAATCACCAAGGAAACCCCGAATAAAGAAACATAAAGAAAAATAATAAAAAAATAAAGAATACATTTGAAATAGGAATCTGTCGTGTTTATATCCGATGATAACTGATTCCATAATTTAGGACCTTAGAAACTCGATCTACGGAAACCCAGTTCCAGACGAGAAAATTTATGGTCATTTCTAGTTTATGCAGGAGAGCTATGAAGTTAGTTTGGTTTTAAATTAAAAACAAATCTCAATATATAAAATCGTATTTTGTTAAATTGGTGTACTCATTTAACGCTAATGAGAATCAGACCTCATTATCTTTGCAGAAAAATTAATAATCTTAATTATTTAATCTCGCGGACAAAAATTCGATTTGCTCATAAATAAAACAACATGGACCTAATTCCACAATAAGGGTTCAAATTAAGAATCCTTAATTAACTTATTTTTTACGAAACAGTTTCCGAGAAAAATCATAAAATGTCGGCATAGCAACTTTTTCCAAAATCGATACTAAACCCTCAAAATTAACATAGAAACAAACTGAAAATCATCAAATACCAGGAATATATATATATATCATCATCATATTCAACCATTATCTATCCACTGCTGGATGAAGGTCTCTCCAAATGCTTTCCACACAAGTCTATCCTGAGCAATTCGCTTCCACGTCACCCCAACCTGTTTTCTTATTTCATCCACCCATCTAGTTTGAGGACGTTTTCTAGGTCTTCGGTGGTCTCTTGGAATCCAGTTCAGAATTTCTGTTGTCCATCGTTGATCAGTTCTTCTTGCAATATGCCCAGCCCATCGCCATTTCAGCCCTTTTACTTTAACAATGATGTCCTCTACTCTAGTTTGCTCTCTCACCCAAGTGTTTCTTTTTCGATCTCTCCTAGTTATTCCAAGCATGCACCTCTCCATGCTCCTTTGCGTTGTCTGTAACTTTCGTATTGCTCCAACTGTTAGACTCCATGTCTCTGATCCATAAGAGAGGACTGGCAATACACACTGGTTGAAGACCTTTCTTTTTAGACACAAAGGCAATTTCCCCTTCAGGATAAAACTGTTTCTTCCAAATGCACTCCAGCCAAGTTTAATACGTCTGTTGAGTTCTTTCATAATGTTGCCATCCATTGAAATCAGCTGGCCAAGGTAAATATATGAATCAGCAATTTCTAGCTCAGTGTTGTCAACTTGTATTTTTGTTTCCTCTACAAAATTATTGAACATGACCTTAGTTTTTTGTAGGTTCATCTTGATTTTTTCGCCGTTTGTTATTGACCCTGGCGTCCTGGGCCATTCCAGTGATTCTTAGCACCCCCTGCTTTCATGCCACGCTGACCGCTGCCTTGATCAGGAGCACTCCAGCACCTGGAGACTAGGGGCCATGGTTTTTGGTGTATTAGCATATTGGAGGAATTAGCCATCATTTCACCACGCTGGCTAGACGGGTTGGTGAATTAGCCCTCCCCTTCCGCCTTTCTATCCGTGCAGCAAATATTAATTTGCCACATAAATAGAAAGCTCAGCCTGCACCACTTGAAGGCGGGGTAGGACACTAGGTTACTGGCCTGGCCGGTTCCACACATCGTCACATACGTTCAGCGTGTGGGTCTCCTTCCAGTTAGATACCAGCAACCCTTTTGCAGGCCATATATACATGTGTGTGTGTGTGTGTGTGTGTGTGTGTGTGTGTAGCAGAACCATTAAAATGGCCATCCTTGTGACTGAACTGCAATGGTCATCATAGGCAGTTGGTCACTATACGCGACAGACTTTGGTATAGACATGACTAAGTCCCTACCAGTTCTCTCTTATAAAAAATGGTCACCTTATCTAGGTGGTCAGTTTACGAAGGTATGATGTTATGTATACATAATATGATATATTGCATCATGTAATAAATGCTTGACAACAAAGCGAAAAGGTTATATACCCGTATTATTCTCCATAAGAAGATATCGTCCTGCGCCGTTTGCTTATCATAAATGTTTAGCCTCTGTCTTTCTCTGTTTCGTATAAACCATCTCCAACCCCTCGCAATCATCGAATTCACCTCATCGAATTCCCACCGAGTTTCAAATGGCCTCAAACGATCTCTTCTTTGTTTAAATCGGGATAAAAGGTTTACGTATGTTTCCACATACACTCCATCAGAAGCAGCCGAATCTATTCATCTATGACTGGATCAATACACCCGAAGAGTCATCATCAGTTACTGCAAGTTCCTCGCAATTCGGACCCTTCCTGAGGTGTTAGTGGTTAAGATTAATGGAGAAGATTCCCTCTTTTTACTCTGTCAGAAGAAGATGGGGGGTGCGTCCTCCTGGGGGTGCGACAAGAACGTGGAGAAGATGAGGATGAGAGGGAAAAGGGATCGCTTATATCATGGGACCGTCCAGTGAGAAAAATCATGCGAGAAATGTGATTGATGCCTGTTCTGGATCTGCGCTTGGGAGTTCTGTTCTTAACGATCGAGAACCGAGGTTTCCTCCAGGACCTTTAAATTTTTACGAGCCAGTTCCAAGCCCTTCGATTTTCTTTTCTCTCTCTCTCTCTCTCCCTAAGTTCACCTTTTTTCACTTCTTGAAGCGGGCCCGTGCTCCACGTATTAAATTTAAACTTTATCTTCTGCAATTGTAATAAAACATATAATAAGGGATTTTGCTGAACTAGTCGTAGGAATTCTTTCCCCAGGTAGCGATTGACATAAACAAGTTTGAGAAAAGTTGAAAATATGGCTTTCAATTCAACTGATAAACACTGGAAATATTTAAAAAAAAAATTGTTTTCAATAGACAGACATTTTAATATTCTTCACCAGAATGCTTTAATGATTTCCGAATTGAAGACTTGTCTGGTACTTTTATAAGAACTGTAATTTGTACTTTCTCGGAATCTCGAGAAAGTACAAATGGCAAAGATGACATTTTTCTATTATTTCCCCCAATATATACATATAATCATTGACATAACTAATCCAGGGTTCTAGTAGAGAGATGGGTGGGCTATAGCCTTCAATTCAATGCTCGGCACATAGCATTCAATTATAATTTTCGATTTTCCAAGGGCGGAATACGCTACTCCTAGCCCCCCTACTTATACTGATGCATATAAAAGACATAGTGTGGTATGTTAAATACCCAAGAATCAAGTAACAGTGTTGTTGTATGGTACGGGCTTAGAGGGTATTGACTCCTAGCGACAGAAACTAAACAGCAAAAAAAAAGGTTTTCCGATCCTAAATCTAAAGCGTACGAAGAGGAGTGTGGAAATAATCTTTCTATCAAGGGTGCTGAAAACCCTAATTCCCGCTCTGCTGTGTAATTTAATCCAAGAATAAGTTTATGACTATCATCAGATCATGGTTATTGAGATGGTTATGGTGGGTTAAGTTTCAGTATGTTTTCCATAGCAGTTACCGAGGATGGGCATCGATGTTTTACTTTCGATGTTTGCACCATATATAGTGTATAGCCGATATTCTGATACCATCGATGAAGAATCATCGATTTTTTTATTGTAATGTCGAAAGTATTCGAAATATTTCTGATTGAAACTTACGTTTCGGCAATTTTAAAAGCTGATTTTAATAAAACCATTCCGAATCACTGATTCTTTATTATTTTGTTTAGTTTACGGTTTAACGCAAGTGACCACAGCATAGATCATGGGTGCTAGCCTTCTCCCAAATTATTAAATGGCGGAATTCTTGGCTAGATCTGTTTTCTTATATTAAACGGGCAAAGCCATTCATTGATTCAGTGAACGAGTTGGCATATCTGTATTGGGAACCAAACGCTACAATACAGATAACAATATCAACATTCTTGTAATTATCAAAAGTATCCTGAAAAATAGTGATTTCAAAATTACACTTTTCATAATTTTTGCTGTTAAATATTTAAATCGTCAATGTAAATTTGGAAGTAGATCTTTGACAAGTAGCAAGCATGTTAAGTAGCAGTTTAATTTAATTAAGTTGTCGCGATCACTGATCTGAGACGACGACTGAGGGACAATTTGTAAAGCATCAGCAGAACATAAAACGAAGATCGATATTTAAAGACCGATATGTTTTAAACATGAATAGCACTTTCTGATTCGACGTTAAACATCACTATTTTGAGATTTGTCATCTATCCGATTACAAGTGTATGTCATGAATGAGTTTCTGGTGCTGTAACCAACATTTCCCCAACAACTTACTATACGGTCCCTCTGTCAAGGATGCCGATAGTGCAATGACGTACGCAGGGGGTTCATAATCCCCATTGCGATGCAATTTTGCAATTATAATTATACATATTATTATTATTATTAATTATATAGTAATTATATATGCATATGAATATATGGAATTGTGTCTCTTGTGAACTGACAGTGCTTTGAACTTCGGAGGCGGATTCACTCCTGTTAAAGTTCCACCCCTCGGGATTCATTCACTTTTTCCATTTTTTATATTTTATTCAACTTATTTTTTTATCTGTTGTATTTTGAGTCATCAGCGCATATACACAGGATAAAAGTTATTCTTTCATTTTTATTTACCCAAAATTTATTTACTAATTTATAAGATTTAATACGTTATAAATGACATTTTTTCAATGATCTAAATGATAACATCCCCCTCTCTAAACAAAATTGTATTATACGGTAATATTTATTCATTTTGCCGCCTTGTTCGGCTTATCAGGATTTGGAAGAGGTTGAAAACTGCTGTTTTCTACCAATGCACAATCTATTTTTTAGCTATTATTCAATGGTTTAATTTAATTCGGTCTATATTTTATATAATTCACTCTGTGTTCTGTTTAATACAAATACTTTTGCATAAGTACTTGAATGACTTGGCATCAATAAGCCGTATGAATATGTTGATACACGAAAATTAATTAACAAGTGAATCGTGCCAGTTCAATTAAACTCGCTGTAAACTAAGTCCGTGATATAAGTAAAGCTAGTTAAATTATGTTCGTTATAGGTTAGCTTAAATAAATTAATCAAATTTAGTTAAATTACGTTACTAGTTAATTGAGTTTGGTAAATTACGCTACTAATAAATTGAGTTAGGTAAATTACGTTATTAATTATGTTGGGTAAATTACTACTTAATTCAGTTAAGTAAATTACGTTGCTAATTAAATTAGCTAAATTATTTTGGGTAAATTATGTTATTGGTTTAAATAAATTATTTTAATCAAATTGTGTTACTAATTAGGTGAGTTACATTATGTTATTTATTAGTTTATTTAGTTACCTTATGTTATTTATTAGTTTACTTAGTCACATTGTCATTTATTAGTTTACTTAGTCACATTGTCACTTATTAGTTTACTTAGTCACATTGTCATTTATTAGTTTATTTAGTCAAATTTATTAGTTAAATTAGGTAAAGTATGGCTTATATAAAAGTAGGTGCTTATTACTAGACGTAGATTAGTAATTTGAATGATTTATAATATTTAACAATCAACGTAATAATTAAAGCATAGTGTTAACAGTTTACACCTATTTGCAATCTCAATCGTAAAAACGGAAAATAGTCTTTAAAACGAACGTCCCTTAAAAGTAAATTATCTTAAGCTCTCACATTTTGGAAAATAGCTGAATTTGGCTACATTTAGCTGTACCAAATTTCCAAGGCATCTCAGAAGCCCTTATCTGGAGCTTTAAAATAGCTTGCTGAAGATAAATAAGGTCATTGTTTTTTTTATTTACACTGATAAGCAATATTAGAGTAAGGGGTGGTGGAACGAAGTCCACCCATCTGATGATGCTATCTGCTCCCCTTAATGAAAGCGTCACGAACTGTGGATGGATTCCTCTCCATGATTACTTCTCTTCTTTTCTTCTTTTTCTTTCTCTTTCTCTTCTTCGATCGGTTGGATTTAAAGATATATTAAACACTTTAAAAATTTCGCCGCGAGGCAAGACGAAATTAATTTCCAAGTCAATCTCTAAGGAAATTAAAATAGACAAAAAACCTGCATTTCAGTTTATGTTTTCATCAACGAGATTCCAAGGTTGGAGAACTGGAAGACCGGTTATCCCATTATTCTACCATAGATTTCCTGTTGATTTCACAGAAAACGGATCAATTCCTATCGATTGATAGGTGATTATTAAAATTCGTTTATTCGTTTTCTTCTATCAAAAATCCAAATACAACTAAAGTGGATTTTGTTTGAGCTACAACACCAGTTTTCAAAATAAGAATGCTATGGAAAACTGAATGTTTGATCGTAATTCTTTGCTATGGAAAAAATTATTGATCGTAAATGTTTGCTATGGACATTTGGTGTTGATCGCAAGTCTTTGGTATAAAAACCTGAATGTTTTGAACGTAAGTCTTTTCTGGTGAATGTTGACCATGAATCTTTACTGGTATACATGATTTTTTACTGATGAATATTGGTTTAATTCTTTGCTTTGGGAGCAAAATATCGATCGCATCGTTTTTGCTGCAGAAAACTGAATATTAGTCACACTCTTTGCTATAGAAAGCCATGTAAACTGCTTTTTAACCACGTCTTTGCTGTGTGAAATTACCTAGTGTGACTGTGTCTTCACTAATGTTAGTAAGTTAGTTGAATTTTATAACGCAAGGATAGGAAATGTCATGTTGCGCCGAGCCTTCAGTATAGTAAAATCATTATTAATTGTGTTTTTATCACGGAAAGTTGAATGTTGATTTTAGGTCTTCGAAAGGAAATGCTAGATCATGATCTTAGATTTTTGCTATGGAAACAAAACATTAATCGTAAGTCTTTGCCATGGAAAACACATCCATTAACAGCAAGTCACTTAGTCAGCCCGTCGAACTGACACTATTATGGGGAAAATATACATTAGATGTGAGTAATTTATTTGCCTATATATATATATACACACAAGTTTTCTCTCTTCCTCTCTATTAGAAATTTCACACCGTCAGAAGTCCATATATCTTTTAATTACTCTAATATATAGTCAAATTCTATTCTATTCATCTTTATTCATATCAATGTACAACATATTACAATACGTGATTCATGAAACTTTGAATTTGATTAACGTATTACATTTAACTTAATACAAAATTATCTAAAAATAAAAATTAGGAAGCAATTGTACAAAGATATTGGAGACACCGGAAAAAGACCAGTTTAACTGATCTGACTAGTCCAGTGCCCCCCCATAAACATAAAATACCTGCTAACATCAGCACCATGCTATTTATTAATTAAGTAAATGTGTAATTTCAATAAATAAAAAACAGCAAAAAGAGAAATGGCTGAACATCGGTAAGGGGCAGAAAAATTCGAGGAAAAAATAATTTCTCGAACCATGCGCTTAAATTCTGAAAGGGAATGAATGTAAGGGAGGTTATGACCGATATAATTCCAAATTTTTGGACCAATATTGTTCAAAGAGGTTCCACCAATATTGGTACGAGTGTGTGGTATTCTAAACATAGGTATTGATCCAAGATCATATTGTGGAGTAAATGGAACAAAATATATCGAGTCCCCAAGAAAATTAAAAATAATTCGTTTGAACATTAAGATCTGCATTAAATAGCAATATAGTGAAGTTACTGGAATGATATTAAAAGATGAGTAAAATGTCAAAGGATCAGATCGATTAAATCGATTTGGAAAGAAAATTGTAAAAAATCTATTTTGAAGTCGTGATAATCTAACTGTGTTTGTACTCGTAGAAAGACCAAAGATCAAAAACCCAAAATTGAATAATGAGGCCACTAACGAATGATAGAGCGTCAGAACAATCCTAGGTGGAAGAGAAGTCCTAAATCGCGTCATCATTCCAATGGTCCTTGAGACCTTTAGGCAAACATTATCGTATTGGCGGTTCCAAAGCAGTTCTGCTGTGAAAGTTATACCCAAGAATTTTACCTCATCACAAAATTTTATTACAATACCATCATAAATAATAGGTAAAATTGGAAAAATGTCACGTTTTGATCGTGTGAAAACCACAGTTGATGATTTATGTGTATTGATCGTAAGTTTATTAGCTAGAAACCATTCAGTCATATCATAGAGCGCAGTGTTAGCAATAACAATTAGATCCTCCAAACAGTCACCAACAAAAAAAATAGAAGTGTCATCTGCAAATAAAATTGTAGAAGGAATACATGAAAGGGATAGTAAATCATTAATGTAAATTAAGAATAGTGTGGGACCCAAAGGAGAACCCTGAGGAATACCAATATTGACCAAGGAAAGTTCAGAGGCACCACCAGTCATTGCAACAAACTGTCTTCGATTTTGAAGGAAAGATGAAAAGAGAGAATGAGTAACACCACGAATACCAATATATTTAAGTTTTTCAAGTAAAATATCATGAGAAACGGAATCAAAAGCTTTAGTTATATCTAAGAAGATTCCAATAGTAAACAGGCGATTATCAAGTGCAGAGGAAATAATATTATGAGCATGTAAAAGTGCAGTCTCAACAGAAATCCCAGTACGAAACCCAAATTGATTAGGATGTAGAATATTAAAATGTTCAAGAAATTTAATTAGTCTAGTATTAATTAATGACTCAAAAACTTTGGCAAAAACAGATAAAATTGAGATCGCCCTATAGTTCCCGGGATCGTTTCGATCCCATTTTTTTATAAATCATTGTAATACGAGTAATTTTCAGTAAGTCTGGAACAATACCTTGTTCAAAACAATTATTAAATAAAATTAAAATAGGATCAACCAGGAGATCCGCAGCCGCCACAATAGCTCGAGGAGATATTCCGTCAAATCCAGGCGAATGTCTAACATTCAAAGAGGCAAGACGTCTCAGAAGTTCAACACGGTCAATAGGTTCCATCACAAAAGAATGATCTACACCAGGGGAAAGCCGAAGAAAGTCTGAAGAGTCCACTCGAGTAGAATGAAGAGAATTTAATAACTCCAAAGGATGGCTCTGTAGATAATCAGAAAATGCATTAGAAATACTCTGAGGACTAGAAAAAGATTGCCCCGATAATTAATTTTTGATAAAAAATGTCCACCAGTACGAGATGCATAAGAAAGTTTATTGAAATAATACCAAATTTGGCGTAAGTTAATGTTATTAAATAAATCAAAATAATATTGTGATTTCGCTCTTTTAAGATCCTTTGAAAGTAAATTCCTATAAGATCGAAACTCCCCGAGATCTGTTAAACAGCGAGAGGTCAAAAATCTTTTAAAAAGTTGGTTTCTATATCTAATTTTCCGAAGAAGAAATTGTGAAATTCATGGCTTGCGCTGTCTTTTTCTCCGAAAACACTGGGCTAGAGGAAATGCCATTTCATAAAGGGAGGTTAGAATTTCAAAAAAACGACTATATTGCAGATTTATATCAGAGGTAGAAAAAACTATATCCCAATTAACAGAAGATAGTAAGTCATTAAACTTTGTTTTGTTTAAATCATTGAAGTTTCTGGTTAAATTATTTAGAGGTAAATCACTTCGTCTGGAAGTATCATCGAAATGGAGAAAGGAGATTGAAGCAAGATGGTCACTTAAATAATAATCAAGAACAAATGAAACTCCATATTTCGAGTTAGTGAAAAAAAAGGATCAAGAAGGGTCTGGGAGGTGCTAGTGATTCGAGTAGGACAATAAATCAAGTTTTTAAAACCAGAAGAAAGAACGATGTCCCGCAGTAATTGAGATCTGGGTGAATCTGTCAAAAGGTCAACATTAATATCTCCTGTCACTACCAAAAAATTATTGTTTGTAATCGCATAATCCAAAATTCCCGAAAATTTCTCCAAAAAAAGATTAAAAGCCCCGTCCGGTGGTCGATATAAAACTGTTAGTAATAGGTTACTGCTTTCAATTGTAACTGCCTCCAAAAATGGCAAACTAAATGTTAAATCCTTACAATAAAGAAAATGGTGAAGTCGATAAGCTGTATAGATGGCCACACCACCGCCCACACCCCGATGTCTATTTGAGAAAAAAACACGATAACCTGGCAAATCAAACGTCTCATTTTCGGAGCACCATGTTTCCGTAAAACACAATATATCAAGATCAAAAGAGAGAGAATCCAAAAAGATCGTAATTCGATCAGAGGCTGAAAAAATACTACGAACATTAATATTAAGGAAGAAAAGATTGTAAATAGGAGGAAGAAGAGACCGCAAATCCGATAAGTTAACAAAATCATAAGAGGATGATTTTAATGTTTGCCAAGTCAACGTACTAGAATAAGTAAATCGTTTTCGGAGTAAATAAGTATTGGGCTCGCGGTCTCACTTCTCTTCAAAAATTTTTTTCCATAGTTATGCCATACAAATTTATAGTTATTTTTCAATTTAAATTGTCGGGCCAGATAGAACAATTTTGCATAATAAGGTGATAAATGTTCGTTAACATAAACTCTCTCCCTCTCTCCAATAAGTCCAGTATCATTTGAGAAGATCTTCTTTTTAATTTTCATCCTGGAAAGCACAGTGTCTCTAAATGTTTCAGAGGCAAAATGGACAACCAGTTTTCTTGGACGACCACTCGAACCCGGATGTTTACCAACTCGGTGGCATTTAACAATGTCACTAGGTGAAATCGGACAGTCCAACGCTTTCCCAATACCGATCACGATATCGGTGCAGGACTCCTCCACCATCTCCGGGAATCCCTGTATCTCCATATTAGTAGCAAAACTCCTCTGCTGCAATTCAACAAAAGATCTCCTTAAAACATCAAACTCAGACTTCAGATTCGAAGTTTCTCTCATCAGTATACTTCTTTCTTCACGCATCTGGGTTATCTCCCCACGAATCTCGCCAAGTTCCTTTTGGCTTGACTCAATCGTCTCCGATAAAGAGCGTACAAGATCCAGAAGTGGTAGCAATCGAGTAATATCACTCCTTAGTGCCTTAATCTGGCAAGTTAGATCATCTGAAGAAACAACTCCCGAGCCAGAATCTATAGGATTAGTGGAGGAATGAGTGGACGCAGGAATGAGACAGGTATTACATCTCCATTTTTGTCTTGTAAGTTTCCTGAAGACCTGCTCCACAAGTCTAACACAGTAAAAATGTCCAGTACAATTGCACTGTTGACATTTAATCAAATCCTCCTCCCCAAGAATATCCTCGGAGCAAATATCGCATTTTGGCATTGTTATCGTTAAATTTAGTGTAATTTGGCTCAAAAATCACTAGAGTGGCAATTGGGGAAACACCCGGTTCCAGAATTCCAAAATGTCCGCCCATATTCGGGAAGCGATGTAAAATAAATCACTCAATGGCAAAAGTTGATCTTCACTATCAAAGAGGCAAGTTCACAAGGAAGCGTCCTCATCAACCCAATCTCTGTAATAAAATATAGGCACAAACCAAAAGATATAGCCTTCAAATCAACAAATTTAGCAGAGAAGATAATTTGTTTACATTCACTCTCGGTCAGGTCAGGTCGAACATAGCTATATAAACACAATTCTGATCTTTTAAGTGAAAGGTAAACGTTAAAAAATATATGTTTTATAATAAATTTGCTTTTAATATAGTATACATATAACGAAACAATACAGAGTTTCACCAGGAGATTCCATAACAAACAGTTATTTCGACACTGGCGTAAGGTTTAAAAACACGACGTTTCGGGAGCCAACTGCTCCCTTTGTCAAGTGAAGGCAGAATGAAGAGTTCGTGAAAGTCCTAAGCTTATATACCCGCATGTTGGGAATCCCCATCTGACGCCATTTGGTGCGGAGCAGTTCCAGCTGGGGAAACCCCAATCGGGGAAACCCTCGCCGGGAAAGCCCCCGCACCCGACGATGTCAGATGAACACCCCCAACTCGAGGTTTTGCAAAAATCCTGTAAGGTTCTGGTAGAGGTTTTGCGATGTTTATTGCACGACTCCTCAAACCGTAGGTTTCCCATGATTCCAGAAAAAGTCTACTCCCCAGATTCGTCACATTTTGATGTAATACTTTCATCGAATGCCGATCATTCTCAATTCAATCAATCTCAGAGGTAGACACCGACCGTTCAGATGAGTGTACTTACTGTGTCAAGGTGTGGAAGCAATACGTCGATGATACGTTTGTTATCCTACCAAGGTCTTCAGTTGCTGATTTTCATCTCTATTTGAACAGCTTGAACCCTCATATTCAATTTACGTTAGAGGAAGAAGATAGAGGTTCATTACCCTTCTTAGATGTTCGGATAAATAGAGATGTGGATGGGCGACTGTTGACTACGGTGTTTAGGAAACCAACACATACTGATAGGTATCTTGACTTTCGTTCTCATCACCCGGCATCACACAAAGCATCTGTCATTAGAGCCTTGCACCGACGAGCCTTTACACATTGTTGTAATGATGACCTTCGCAATGTTGAATTACGACGCAACAAAAGCGTGTTGAAAAAGAACGGTTACCCGACTAAATTTATCGCTCGTAACCAATGTGGTGTTAGTGGTGGAAACAGGAATGTAGAGGATGAGACTAGGAAGACATCAGTGGTTTTGCCATATGTGGCGGGTGTCTCAGAAAAGCTGTCTCGAATTCTCAGTTGTGTGAATGTTAAGACCTACTACAAACCTGTCTACACCCTGCGTGATCTATTACTTAAAGTTAAGGATCGCGTCCCTGAGGAGGAAAAATCTGGTGCTATTTACCAAATACCGTGTGGAGACTGTGACAAGGTGTATGTTGGACAGACGGGAAGATCGATACGTCTACGAGGGAAGGAGCATATGCGTGCGGTAGCTAGGGGAGACGATTCAAACCAGTTGGCTGAACATGTCTTCAGGGAGGGTCACGAACCAGATTGGCATTCGATGAAAATATTACATCAGAATGTGACGAATCTGGGGAGTAGACTTTTTCTGGAATCATGGGAAACCTACGGTTTGAGGAGTCGTGCAATAAACATCGCAAAACCTCTACCAGAACCTTACAGGATTTTTGCAAAGCCTCGAGTTGGGGGTGTTCATCTGACGTCATCGGGTGCAGGGGCTTTCCCGGCGAGGGTTTCTGATTAGGAGGTTTCCCCGGCTGGAAATACTCCTGCAAATGGCGTCGAATGATTCCCTAACATGCGGAGTACATAAACTTAGGACTTTCTGAAGCTCTTCATTCTGCCTTCACTTGACAAAGGGAGCAGTTGGGTCCCGAGGAAGCGATGCGTGTTTTAAACCTTACGCCAGTGTCGAAATAACTGTTTGTTATACTATACACATGTTGTATAATAAATTATTTTTAGAATACTCCATATGATAGATAATTTTTAGTATACCCTACATTGCATAATAGATGACTTTAGTGTACTATGTTGTACCACAACAAATTTTTCATTAATATCGTTCCGTAAATAATTTATTAAGACGTAAAAATTGATTAGTTTATAATTAATGTAATTTTATCATAAAATTTGGCAAAATATGGTAAATTTGGCATGCCTCATGTATCTCTCTCTCCAACGAACACCGTAGCCAATTCATCGATTTCGTCACCGGACAAGAGGCTCAAACCTAACTCAATGAATGCAAGCCAAGAAATCGCCACGGGACCGCCGTTTGATCGCAATACGGAAAAAAATTCCTTTTCTTTTTTTATAATTAATTATCTTTCTCTCTCCATCGAATACATTATTCAACATATAATGTCGGACAGCACTGGGATAGAACTAGATAATTGTTGGTGTCAAAACATCTCACATTTTTTTTTTAATTGTTTCAATATCGCCAAATATCCACGCTTCCAGCTTTGCCAATAAATACCGCCAAAAGTAAATCACATTGTTATGAGATCGCCACAGGCATCACGATCGGCGATATTTGGATCTCGTAATATGTATTTTAGCGTTCTTTCCATACAGCGATAATTATTACTAAATCGCTGGCTTGTGATTCTTATCGGCGAAAGGATATTCTTAATTGTATGCAAATGAGCCAGTAAATGAGAATGGGGTGAAAAAACACCGAACTACTTCTTGAAAACAAGGCCGCTGTGTGTTTTTAATCTGTTCTTTGCCTCTTGCGCAATTAGGAAATGGATTATTCCAAATTGATCGATTTTAATCGATAATAGAGGGGAAGCTGACATAAAAATCAAAATAATCATCAATAAAACTCTGACAATATTTTCTTAAATCTTAGATTTTTTTTAGATAAACTTTCTCCTTTATCTTAGCCAGGGAAAATTTTTTCATTAAGATTTTTTCAAACTCACTTAATTGTATACTTTAATTATAGACAGGATACACTAATTACGTATATTATCTCGATTAAAGCCATTCTCGATGTACTAATCGATAAATTGTTAAAGGGCTTCGAAAAAAAGTGTATACACGTGCTAGCCAAAAGTGTAGCAGCTCTTATTCAGTGTTAATAGAATCGCTTCCCTTTCAAAAAACGAAGTTGTATAGACTGGAGTATAGTGCACAATATGATATTATACTGACTGGAAAAAATTTATTAGATTCCGTGCAATAACATACACTGAAATTCTTAAGCGAGAAAAAACACATCGTCGTGCTGTGAATAAGGGGAAATTGGCTCATCTTCTGGAAGACCACGCTTGGGAGAGAGGACGTGCTCCTAATTGGAAAGCTACAAAAGTTCTTCATAAAAGTATTACTTCTCACCACTGTAGAATTTTCTTTAACTCTTGTGCAACTTTTCGACTGGGAAATCAGACCAAGAATATTTCAAAATCTATGCCTGAATCATATAAAAGTTGTGCAAAAAGATGGGGTAAAACAGGGATAAGTGTACGGGGGAAAATCCAGAACTTCGAGTTTAAATGCATAATAATCTCACATTCTCGACATTTCGAAAAGAAAAAGAGACATTTTCACAAAGAGGGAGAGAGAGAGAATAGTAGTAGTAGTTCTCGAAATGTTGCTAATTTTACTGCACCACATAAAAAGAATTACGCCCCATAACGTTGTTATTAGTATATTTAATATAAAATTGACTCGTTTAATATTTCTTAAATTGAGACAGAACGAAATTAAACTGTTAATTCCCTTGCCATATATTTCCAATGCGCAAACAATGAACGATACTGTGAAAATTTTCTTTGAAATATTAAGTAATTTTTAAATTATAATATGGTCAAGTTTTATATTTAACTTATTCAAATTGATTGCTTTGGATATATCCAACATTAACTCGTGCATATTTAAATGTAGAATAATGCCAAATAGTAAACATCACCTAACGTCCAATGTGGAGACCATCGATGGAGCCACCCAACTCTCCACGAATTAATCATTCAATCAAGCAATAGGATTGAGAAAAATGGATGATTGCAAACGTAGCATATGATGTCAATTCAAGGAGGGTATGGGTCGGTGCGCCCTCATGGGCGATAGGACTCGCGCCCTCCGAAAATCCAAGGTATGCGCCTTCTTAGAGGACCTAGTCCGCCCCTGTGCCGATCGACGCTTAACAGGATAGAACAGCAAAAGCAATAAGAAATAATAAAACTCGCGAAAAGAGATAAAAATTATAAAAAAGTAATGAAAATGGGAAGTGGTAGCGCAACTTGCGAATAAATAATGAAAGTCAAACGAAATTAATCCTACTGATAAAAGAATAGCATTTACAATACTCACACACGCACATACACATAGACCTATTCCACACATTTTTCTTGGTTAAATCCTGTCCACAGATAAAAAAAAAAGGGTTCATTTGTAAAGGGTTAATTGTGTGAACAAACGAATTTTTCGGAAATTATATTTTTTTCATAAAAAAACAAATAGCCATACAAAAACTTGTAAAAATGTTTTAAAGAATTTGTTTTTTCATTTCTTTAAAACAAATTCTTTCATTTTTTGCTTTTCGAGAATCGTTTAATCCCAACGGTGGTGTCAGTAGTAAAATCCTTCGTATATCCGCAGTGCAAAAGTTATATCCCGGAAGTTGGCGTAATGTGACCTTGGCTGCCCTTGTGCTATGAAAATTCAACTAACAACGTAGTAATATCCGGGAATTAATATACTCTAATTTCCGGTGCCCAAAAATCGTCTAATATCGAATACAAAGCAAAATGCAATATTTGTTATGCAATCTCAAATTTTTAATTTTAATATTAGAATTTAAATGTAAATTTCGGGACGTAATTGTGAAAAAATATTTTTCAGTCTTTTGATTGTGCGGTAGTATTTTCATGTCAAAAAGTACTACCATGCTGTCACGTGGTATTGTGGTCATATTTTATGTTAAAACGATGCTCGCTGTTGGGCATTGCATTCAGGAGGAAACGAATGACGTCACATAATCACGTTCTACTGAGAAGAAGAAAGGGTTCCATAGTTATAATGAGAACTAATATGCAATTGACATGACTATAAAGAAGAGAACAGTAGTCAGAACGATGGAGAAAAAAAAAAGGAAATAATTATTGCGAAAAGAAACAAACTGGCGGAGAACAATCGCAGGTTGGAAATACCTGTAAAACCAAAATAGAGCCTGGAAAAAATGTAATAGGCAGAAAAATTCATTGTCTTTTTCAGAACGATTCTGGTCTTGTCAAAAAAAAAAAAATCCATGATTTGCATATAGGCATCCTTCACCATGTTTATTGCACGATCTCCTCTTCAGGGGACAAACCCTAACAGGAAGGGTCGGAATTCGCACGCATTCATTCTGTTGATATTGTCGGGGCTTTATCTTTTAGCAAAGCTCACAAAAGGGTTTTACCGTGGGCTAAATTAAAAAGCCATTTTTCTCCTTCGTGCTATAGCTGAAATGGAATCGACGAGTGCAGCCACAGACAACCCATTATCTCGTTCTCGCCCGTTTGGTCGACAATCGAGGGCTGACCACGCAGCCGGTAACCTATTGACCCCACACGATCCGCCGTGACCAAGTCCTTTTCTTGTTCTTTCCCCCCCCCCCCTCCCTCTCCGCGTCCGGGCGGCTCTCTAATGGATGCGTGCTCTCGCTCTTAGCTTCCGTATGTATTCTCCTCTCTCGCGTTAAACAATACCTTATCAAAGGGGACGCTCACCAAATTAAAAAGCAGCGTTTAAAATCCAACTCCACACTTGCGCTCTCCAACTTTTTCAATGGCTTTCAGTTTAATATTTATTATTCGCACTGTATATAAAAAAAATAACCTTTGAACTCAATTCGAATAAGAAGTCTCATTGCATTTAAGGGATAAAATTATAAAATTACACGAAAGGTCATTCAGAGTATTTTAAAAAATTGTATAAAAACTAAGCTTTTTAATACCAATATTTGGCGCGTTTGGCTATGGTTTTGAAGAATTGGCGATATCGGTATGAAGCATTTATTATTCAATTACGCTCATATTTCTACCGTCATTGGCACTATTTTCAGGAAATATAATGCCATAATAAAAAGGAAAAAATCTTCTAAATTTTATGGCCGTAACATCAAAATATTTTACGTAATTTTTTAATAAAGAAAAATATTTTTAATGGAGCTTGCATTTTAAAATCGTATCTGTAAATAATTTGTACAATCATTTTCAACACCCACGTATATACAGGGTGCGCAATAAGTTTGCAAGCTTTTCAGATAATTCTTTTAATCGAATTTTTTATTAATCCAAAAACACACAATAGTAAGAATACTGGAAAAAGCACAAAATTTCGGTTAGAATGAATATTTTTCAAAAAGGTCACCATTTGCTTTGACACAAGCTCTGAGACGGCGTGGAAATTGTTCCACTGCGACACGCACCGTATTGTCACCTATTCCATTCCACGCTTTCACCAAATCTCGTTTCAAGGACCCCACTGACTTGTGGGGTTTAGCACAATCCTTCGCCTAAAGAATTCCCCAGATTGCGTAATCCAAAGGATTCAAATCAGGAGAGTAGGGCGGCCATTCCTGTATGGCGATAAAGTCCGGAAAATTGTCTTTGCAGAACTTTTGGGTTCCTTTTGCTAGATGGGCAGGAGCAGAATCCTGTTGAAATATCCACTGTTGACCTGCAAAGTACTTTAGGGACAAAGGAAAGACGGCGGATTCCAAAATGTCGCTGACGTAATTTTTCGCATTAATTTTTATACCACTTTCGACGAAAATGAGGCCAGTCTTACCTGAGGCACTGACTCCGGCCCAAACCATGACTCCTGCAGGTTGTTTTTTTTTTTTTGCACGCGTGAAACGATTCGACCCTTATCTTTCGCTACCAAAGATCCAGAGCAAAGTATTCTGTCGTTTTGGATATTGTGGGCTTGCTCGATGATGAAAAACTTTTCGTCGGAAAATAGCGTCCATATACGAAACCCAGCACCACGTCTGCATAGCATTGACGAGAAACGTTTTTTGGGCATTGAGCGTTTTTTGTCGTTCAGATCAATTCCTTTCGGGAGCTTCAATGATTTGAGATTAAGTTCCTTTTTAACAACGTTTCAAACACTGGACTCGCGTATACCTATTTCAGCAGCCATTTTTCTCATAGACTGCCGGGGATTGCGTTGAATTCATTCTCGGATAATTTTGCGATTACGCGGTGTGTTTGCGGTGCACGGTCTTCCACTCCGAGGACGGTCCGTCTTCTTGCCTTGCTCCGTGAATCGCCTAATATTTTTACAAATAAAAGATTTTTTCATATTTAGCAAACGAGCTATCTAAACTTCAGATTTTCCTTCACTAGATAAAGCAATTACGGCAGCACGGTTTTCTTCACGTTTCTTTGGCATTTTGGAACGACAAAGATATCAGAATTTATATACCATTGAATAAATCATTGAACGCCGTATCCAACAAC
>QLNU02014802.1:173782242-173813082 GCA_006491805.2 Dysdera silvatica | reverse complement strand
TTATAATTGCCTTGGGAACAAACACAAGCAATAAATCAGTATAAAGAGGTAGTCAATATTTTTTTACCGTTGCAGGGTACTAATTGAGATTATCTAACACTGTTTAAAGGGCTTATTGTGGAGAAAACCACAGGTTCATTTTGAAAATTTTGATGATGTTTACAAATCGCCTTCAGAAATCCTGGAGGGCACTCATGAAATGCGCTTTGAGGAATCTGCTCTAGGGATTAAAAGAAGAAAGAAGAAGCAATTTGTTTATACCATGCGTACATGAGATCGCAACGAGATACTGGTGCTTGACTGGATGGAAAAAAGGAACTGGAGAAAAGCTATGTGGAATCGCCTGGGCTACTAAACACGAGCCTTACTATCTCGCCAAGTTGGTATAAACATGAAACTTCGTGTGTACAAAATTAATATTGCATGTCCATTAGAGATCGATGGACAAAAAAGGACGAAGGTAAACAATTTTCCAGCCTTTCTGACCACCGTGGGAAAGGGGAATAGAGATAACATTTGCCAATTCTTCAAAAATCCCGTCAAAATAAAAGAAGATTGAAGAGATCTTCAGTAATTACTTAGCTAGCGGGCCACATAAACACACAGAAAAGTTTCCGCGGGCTGGAAATACTAGAACACACACATGATTTAATATAAAGATAAATAATTTTGTAATTAAACGCGCTAACTTTAATTACATGCCATCTTTATCAAAGAAAAATGTTGCAGGTTTTGCTCTTATGGGTACAACAATGATTGAACGAAGTGGTCATTATCAAAAATTGTTGCGTGTACAGCAGATCGCTGTTCTGTAGTACGGGTACAAGATGTGGAGTTTTTTTTTTTCTTTTAAAATTTTAAGTTTCTTTTCAGAAAAGAATTGACCTGACCAAAGCAACTTAGTAGATGCAAAGTTGGTTTTTCGGGCGTCATTTCCTCACTTCTATGCGACCAGCATCTAAACGACATTACTACTAAACATCATTTACTACTATAAACATCATTTACTACTATAAACATCATTTACTACTATAAACATCATTACCTTTTGCCTATATTTCCTTCTAATGGCAAACAACGTGATATAAAAACAGCTTCTAAACCAATTATATGCATCAATAAATGTGTGCTATTCATTTTAAAGATTTTTCTTTGCTTGATTTAGGGAACGAGGGAGGGCATTTTTGAAATTAAGGATCTTAATGCAAAGAGTTCCAAAATTATTTCTTTAATGGGTCGTTTATCTTAATCCACTAATAAAGTGCACACGCAGAACCCGGCATAAAGGATAGTAATAACAAGTATTATTATGTTATCATCATCGTTCACAGAATTTTAAGCGTGTTTAAATGAAACGATCGTTTTGTGATCTATCACTAAAGCCAACAAATAATTTTAGCGTTCATTATCTTTCGGTTTAAACAGAAAAGCGGATAGTGTCTGAGTAGTAGTTTAGCTTGTTAACCATAGCCTATCGTTCGCATCGTTATTTATATATACATACATTCCCAAGTACTTAAATTCCTTAATTTCTTAGTATCTACATATAGTAATTTTTCCCATAAACAAATTTCAAGAAATGGAAAAACACGGTTGACCTTAGAACGTATCATCTGCGAATAGGGCAATTTCACTATCTAATACTTATTTAGTAACATAATAGTTACTTTCACTACTCTTCGGAACGTAGTGATTTTTGTAACGTTAATATTACACATTTTCCGCAATTTTTTTTACAAAATCCGAGATTTTCCCCGCGACCGCCCCTCGAATTTCACATTTTCCTGCTATAAAATTTCTGCTCTGTTGATCATTACTTGCATATTTTCACCCATGATGTGTCACATTTATTTAATTATAACCTAAGTCCAAATTCAATGAACTTCGCATTAGGCCTTGAACCTTTTTTCTTTGTCCATATAAACCTTTTCTCTCTCTTTCTAATTCCTCGCTAACAATAACAATCATTTATATAATATAACAGAGTAATGTTATGTACTCTTCCTATTGTGTAAGTACTATATTTATAGGAGGATAAATTTTTATTGTAGGGCGTGTAAACTTAATTCGACTCGATAGAACGAGCCGTTGTCACGCGAGCCTGCCAACATTAGAAGTTTAAACATTATCATAATGAGCAAACGAAAAACAAGAAATAAACCACGTATGAAAAAAACATCCGAAGTTGATGACTAGGTGTAAAAGAACTCTCCCGCCTCTTATTTCAATCTTTATGTAAAGAAATTTCACTAATTTCTGTGCGGAGTTTTTCATACTAATTCATCGTCTTTCAATTCAACAACTCTTGAGTTCGAAATTTTTCGAAGCATTTTGATTACGCAGCTTGTGATTTTTTCAACTGGTGATGACCAGAGGCGGACTGTGTCCTTTCAAAGGGTACAAGTCCTTGCCTATTCGCACGCGCGAGTCTTATCGCCCATGAGGGCGCAACGGCCCGGGGAACGGTGGGCTGGCGGCCCAGTCTGTCCCTGGTGGTAACTTTTGAAACCCTATTTTCCCCTTTCACGTGTTTTTTCCCGATGTTATTCTAACATCACATTCAGCAGAGCCGTCTTGAAGAAAATGTTGGGAGCAGGCTCGTGCACAGGAATGCAAAAAGGAAGAGGTTTTACTAAAAATGGGAAGTTAATACTTTTTTTTTTTCCTCATAAGGAATTTGTAATACTGTAGGGTTACCAATTGCGGTTTCTACATTTATAGATTGTTCTATGACGGACTGCAGAACGATGAAACGTTGATAGACTCCATAATATCGCCGATAGCTTATAAGTTATATCAGAAGGGTTTTAGCTCCTGCGACAACTCACGTGGAATGTTACCCTGGAACCTTATCTCAGTTGAGTCAGGGATACCAAGATACAGATGAACCATGTAGACAGCATGTCTCTGGGTTAAACAATTTATTCACAATCACATAGCAAAATAACTTAAATTGTTACGATTAGGAATTGACATTATTATTGTAAGACATTATAAATGTCCATCATAGGCAGCGTGACCATCTTGCTAGGAATCCTACCGAAAGAGTGTCTTTTCTTGGTGTTCGCCACATCGTCTCTATACTTGCAATGCTCAATACCATGTGCTTTCCAGTTGTGCGTACGTTGGATTACCTGCTGGAGTTCCTCTATCGTGATGCCCGTGTACTCCATCTCCTCTATTCCTCTCGTAGCCTCCATTTCTTGCTGAATCCAGGGGGCGCTTTTGTGCTGTACTTCATTGGACCATAGTGTCTTCCAGAAGGTCTCTATTTCTGCTGGCTTTGGGGCTTCGTACTTGTCTTTGTTCGCTGGGGTCTCTCGAAGCTTCCTGTAGAAGGCCTTCTGGTTTGCTTGGAATTGCATGTTCTGTTGTTTTTTGTTGGTATAGTCTTTGTATCTTCGGAGTCTTCTGGCGTATACACCCAGTTTTTGTTTGAGGGTATCCAGATATTCGCTGATATGTTTATTGGGCTCTTCGTGTCTTGTATGAATCCTATTTCTCTTAAGGGCCATCTTCACTTTCCTCACTAATTTCTTACCCCTATTTCCCTGCATGTACTGGGTTATTCGCCCTATGCTGCTGCGGAGCTCTTCTATTCTTTTCTCCAGTCTCACTTGCCATGGTGGTTGGGCTTTGTTTCCTCTGTTACTTCGGCCTTCGTTCCTTACTTCGTACCCATTGGCGCGTGATGCCGCTACAGTTGCACAGTATATGGCGGTGTGTATTTCCTGTAGGGAGTTGTGGTTCTGTAGGTGTAGTGGCAAGGTATGTTCATTGAGGATCTTGGTTGCTTTGCACAGTTTCCAAGATGCCGGTTGATGTGGTATTCTTGGCCTTGTTGCGGCATCCGAGCCTTCATATTCCGCCAGGGCACATTGGAAACCTTCTTCCATTTTCTCCACGTCCCTCCTCTCTTCTTCTTCTATGCTTGGTTGGAGCGGTTCTCTTGGGCTACTAACTGGTGGTTCTGGGTTGGCCACACTGGTTGAAGTGTTTGCCAGGTCATTGGCGACTTCATCTCTTAACCTTTGTAGTATGGGCTCTGCTAAGAGATTTCTGGTTATTATGTTCCTGCGTTGGGTTGTTATCCTTTCTATACTGATGTCCAGGTGTGGGTACTGTTGTGCGAATTTGGCGTGAAGTGTGGGTCTGTAATTTGTCATGTCTGTTTCCAGCTTTGTAATCGTATAGTAGGTGCGCATGATGTAGGTGTTCATATCTATTGTCCATGACATGCGCTGGCGTGGTCTTTCAGCCCTAGTGGTTGCACCTATACTAGGCTGCAAAGCACTTTGGGCTGTGTTGGTTCTAGTAGCCGTACAGTTGGAGGCGCCGCTACAACCGCCGACACCTCCAAGGAGAGACTGTTGCATATTTTTCGAACTGGCCCCTCTGCTTAAAACTCGAACGCGGTTCTGATTTAAGAGCGCGACAACCGATGCTCCATTCATATTTTCATTATGGTTCATATCATCAGAGTCTGAGATAGCCCTTTTCACTCGGCCGGGGTACCGGAGTGGCATTCCAACGACATTCCGGATGCTGTTGTGGCGTCAGCAGGCTACAAATCCGGTTTTTAGTAGCCCAGTGGTATATTTCATTGGTTATTAGTACTTTTTCTGATCATTACATGGAGCCAGAGGTGCATTATTGCTTATTAATTAATTAATTAATTAATTTATTTATTTATTTATTGAGATTTTTGAACTTTTCACATTACACTAGACAGATGACATTGTGTTTTGTGTTGAGCAATTTCTCTCTCTCTCTCTCTCTCTCTCTCTATATATATATATATATATACAGGGGCGGACTGGGCTGTTGACAGCGGCTCGGGCGTTTTTCATTTCAGCGGCCCAATTCAAGAATAATCATAATTCATTAATTAACTGATTTAATTACATTAGTCAATTTAATTTATTTTAATTATATTGATTAATTCAATTTATTTAATTACATTGATTGATTTGATTATTTTTATTAATTAATTAACTTCAATTACTTTAGTTCGTTAATTAAGTAACATACTATAATGCTCAACATGATATCTCAACACAATGAGTAGTTACTTGACATTTTATTCAGAACGAAATATAATTTTTTGTATCCGTGAGAACTCGTTGTCGAATTATGGACTTTTATAACATACTTCAAACTGAAGGTATATTATTATGAAATATATGATGCAGTATCTTGACCTTCGAACTTTTTTATGAATTCATATCTTTTGTTTAGAAAATTTGAAAACTGCATATTAGCAATAAAGTTATAAATTTTAACATGCATCTGATATGTAAAAAAAATCTTCAATGTTATTGAATATTAAAACGTTTAAAATGTATTCAGTAACGTTGAAGTTTTTTTTTGCTGGTTTTTTATAAAGATTTTTCATTGATGAATAAAGGAATAAGTTATACAATATATATATATATATATATATATATATATATATATATATATATATATATATATATATATATATATAAGAGACGAAAAAGAGATGCCGTCCTTAACCTGGATTCGAACCAGGGGTTCCTCCGTTTAGCCCGGAGTGTCTTTGACGAACGAGGATAACGTTCGAATTTAAGCGTAACAGTACTGTCCGGGATTACAGTCCGGCTTCCGGCGGCCACCCTTTCCGATTCCCCCCTGCCCAAATCAAGTCAAGTAAGCGGGATAGAAAAACAACGTGCACACCCGTCAAAACTTAAATGAATATTAATAAACAAAAGAGAAAAAGCGCCCGCTTGCATTTCGTACTTTTTGGGTTACCATGACCAGGGCCGTGCTTTCGATGTTAGCGGCCGTAGGCAAAGAAAATTTTAGCGGCCCTAGAAAAAGCAGATTTTAGCGGCCCTTAAAAATATTTTGACATAACACAACGATAAAAAGATTTACCGGGGTTTAGCATTGGGTCCTTTATAAAGCATAAAGTCCTTTACTGGTCTAAACGCTGTAGGTAAAAATAAAGAGCAGATAATGAAGTTGAATTGAAAATAGGGGATAAAAATTAAATAAAATACGAATTATTGTCATTTATTATTACTCTAATTATTATAATTATAACGAATTAATGAAAAGCTAATTCAACGAACAAAGCCGCCTTTTCAATACTATTAGAACTTACAAAAAAAAATTCTAGTTTTTTTGTACTGCTCGGAGTCTCTGCAGTGGCCATATGCCCCACCACAATAAACATGGTAACGTACATATTCTATTGATGCTAACGCATTCGACTTATAACACATGTATTTATTTTGACCACCATTTAGAAGTTGCATTATGGGAAGTATGACGTCACCCGCAAATGGTCAATTGACCAAATACTCTGTTGAAAGTATATGGGGCTGCTAAAAACTGACTTCTTGGTATTTGCACTACACTTTTTCGGCAGCCCTAAATTTTAGCGGCCCTGGGAGGTCGCTCAGCTCGTACCCACTCAGCACGGCCCTGACCATGATAACCAAAATTAAAAAGTAAAGAATTAATCACAATTGACATTTCTTCATGCAGCTATTATTGATTCCACCAGAATATAATGACAACAAACATTTTTCATTGGTTTTAACACAAACAAGCAAGTGAAAGAAAATCACTTAAGGTCGATATTTAAATTTAGCGGGTTTCAATTAACATTAATTCGCGGCTCTCTAATTCGCGACCCTCTAATTGGCGACCCTCCAATTCGCGGCCCTTTAATCCACGACCCTCTAATTCGCGACCCTCTAATTCGCGACCCTCTAATTCGCGACCCTCTAATTCTCAAGTAACTCGGTAGGTTTTCAGCATTAACAATAACCATCATTATTGCATTTACGGAAGACCTTTACCTTACCCTTTTTATTGCGTATAGACAGGCAGACAGGAAAGCCAAAAGCAATAGCGGGTTCAATATCTATTGAAACCCGCTAATAATTATATTATTGATACAACTACAATAAAGTGGCAATAACAGCCTCCTACCTTTATTAAAAAATAACAAAAAATTTTGACGCTTTTTTCTAATTGTCTTCCGTAAAAATATTTTCAACGTTAAAAAATTTAAAAAAATCGGCATTTGTTCAAGTTGCCAAAATTTTTTAACCCGCTTCTACGTGGGCTCTCTTATTTATATGGTGCACATTTTTTAGGTTTTACATATAGATGAAAATTATTTTGCATTCTTTATTCCAGTTTATCAGTCAATAAAAAGTTATTACTTTGGACCATAACATTTAATTGATAACTATGCTAAATTGATCTCATAATTGCATATATTTAAATAAAGTCCCTCGATATGCCTTTTTTGAAAAAAATCTTAAATAAAAAACTTAACAGCTAGTTTCAAAGGCAGAAATCTTTTTATAACTTTTAAAAATATTTCGGCCTATTACGGCCCGTTGAATGAATATACCAATTAATTTTCAGAGAACCAGCCCATTCCCAACGGTGGACACAGACTTTTATTTGGGGTTCAAGGACAGAATTTGCCATGGTCTTGGAATAACACCCTTCATTTATCATGAAAGTTGGAATTTTTTACAGTGAAAAAATATATTTGGGGGTCATGACCCCTGTGACTACCCCCTGTGTCCGCCCTTGCCCATTCCAGTCCGTATTTGAAATGAAATTTTAGGCCGCGTCCTGTCTTGCGAGTGAACGGACCATGCAGGTTTCTAACTCTATACTGTATGCAATAAAGAATAGTAGTAACAATATAAATAGTATTTCTTACCGTTATGCCGAAAGGTATCAGTAACTTCTTATATTATATTACCAGCATAACATTATATGGATCCGTGGGGACTGGGCCTCCCCAATAACTTTAAATTTTACATATATTGCAATGTATAAACATCCATAATATGTGCCTGGCCCCACCAGTAATTTTGAAAACTCTAGGCTTATGCCCAGAAGCACCCCCCACACCCCCCACCTGCTATCCAAACTATAAATATGTATGCCAAACCAAACTGGTGCTCTTAACCTGTTAACCGGGGAATAAAATTTTGTGAAACTCGTTTCACACTGGGGACTTTTTTTCACAGTGATAAGTAATGTCATCACACCATCACGCTAGGATTAAATATATAAGAACTACATAAAACGTAATGCGTTCAACATAATACGGTTAATTTTAATGACGAAAAATGTCGTTTGCATTTTGGTAGTCTTCCGGGCATGACGAAAAATGTCGTCATACCCAGTTAACAGGTTAAATTATATCGGTTCGGCTCTATTTATGTCAAATTTTACAGGCCCTCTATGTTAAACCGGACCGGCTATCTTCATGATAATTTGAGGCGGCTCTTCGGGCGATCGCCCCATCAATCATAAATCTAATGACATGAAAATATCAACGTCATTAATTCTCATGTCATAAAATAGGAGTGATATTAATTCTAACGTCATAAATATATTGCGCGAATACGTTAATTCTAACGACACAGAAATATCGCATAATGTGAATGGCACCAATGTCAGCCTAGGCCCCTGATGGCTAAAACGCAAAACAAAAAACTAAAAATTATCGCACGAGGCTTATCCTTTCTTTCTTCTCGTCTTAGTTTACTAATCACGAGAAATAAATATACAACTTTAATATATTTTTGTCTCATAAAATTTATACATATTAACCTTTTATGTCATAAGCTTATAAATTTTATATATTTTGACCTAATAAATTTTATAAGGTGGGTGATCGGTTAACGAACTCAATCCGTTCAAAGGCGATGTTCGTTAACCGATTATCGATTTGCCAGATATTTTTACGGGAATTTGATCGATCTCCTTTTCTATTGATTCTGTAAGGTGTTCGTTTTCCGATCACCCACTGTATATGTATTTCAATCTTATAAATTTTATATTTTCTAATCTTACACATTTTATTTTCAGCTGCATTTAAATAAGAAGAATTCGCATTAAAATATTTCATGAAATCAAGAATAAAAATATTTTCATTTCTTAGGAATCCATATATTTTTAATAAAAATCCCACAATCAGGTATCATTAGTTACTATCAAAATTTTAGATTGCAGGAAACTAGATCTAGTACTCGAAAAAAAAAAAATGTTTCTTTTAATAAACAGCACCGATTAGTTCGTATCTTGGTTATTATATAACATTAAAAAATTGCGGAACTTCTTAATAATAATAATACTTTATTTGATTTCACAATAATTATGCTAGAATAACATATTACATTTCTTCTTCTTCTTTATAGGCACATTCTCTTTACATAGGTATATACGGGGCCTATCAGAGTGGGGCCCAGAGGGGCTGCTGCTCCGCGCCCCGCAATACTTCGGGCCTCAACTTGGTAGCTCAATATATGTTAAACATGTACATATGTCGGTTTTGAAGGGCCTCTAAAATATTAATTGGCCTCGAATTTTCTCTGAAAGGCCCTGGGTATATACTTGCATATGTTAATTACATTAACTTGGAAAACAGGTCACGAGTAATTAGCTTTATCTTTGATAAAGAGTTTCATACTTTGTTATTTGCTATATAAAAATCTTCGCCAAACATCCGGAATGATCTGTTGTAGCTAGTTATCTTACCTTAAGTGTTATACTAGCTTCAAGAATAACACAGGTTTCACAGAGCGTTTATTGCCTCTCAATAACGACTTATAGAGTACCTAATAACGACTTAGATGGTACCTAATAAGGAATTATATGATATATAATAACGATCTATATAGTACCTAATAACGACCTACATATCACCTGATGTACTACCTATATAGCACCTGATATACTACCTATATAGTCTTTATTCACTAAGCGTGAACATGGAAATAACGTTGAAAATTAGTGAAAACAATAATCACTGGCGTGTGCAGGGGTGTTGGTGGGGATTGTAACCCCCATTACGATAAATTTTTGAATGCATATAAATATATGGAATTGTAGCTCTATAACTCCTCTGTAATCCTGCAGCTCCCCCTTATGAACGTTCTGCGTACGCCAGTGATCATGCTTGACCTTTAAATACGATCATATAAGCTGCGGTCCCAAAATATAAACGCCTCGGCACGTAATCCTTAATAACCTTGGCATTTTTAATTCTAGTTAGTTCGCAGCCCATGAAAACTTTAAATACACCTGTTTTCTTGAGGCTATTTGTTCAGAAACGGGATCCCAACCTCAAAATAACTCTTCGACCACCACAAAACCTTCCCTCGTTGCTTCTGACAATAGGTTCCTCCTCCCTACCCAATCATCACTCGGCTTTTTGTTCATCAGCTCGTGCAAGAAATCTCACCAGCCCTTCTTCAACATGCTGCAGCAGAATTTAAGAAGCCGAACGCTGGGCAGGCTCATTGAAATTTTGTCACGACTAGGCTATCGTCGGTTCGTTAGCGGCCTATCGGAATTTATCACGATCTCGTACGGCGATCACCTTGTTTTTAGTAACCATTACCATAATACTCTTGTTTAAACGGGGTTAATTCTCACAGTACGTGCTGCCCCGGGCCGTCTTAGTCCGAGGGTGGGCATCCCTTCCCGCCGTTTTCCAAAAGCTGATTTATGCTGAAACGAACAAGGAAACGGACTCGGCGACTGTTTTGAAATAGACCAGTGACGGGCCGCTTATGATGCTGATGATATTGACGTTGTACTACGTGGAAAGGCGAAAAAAAAAAAAATCAAGGAAGCCGCAAGAGGATTTTGATTCCAGTATTTGAGATGATTATCAAATATGTTTCAAAGTAAACTAGTATACATACGTGTCTGGCAGGACTATAAATATTACCCCTCCAATACATAACAGCTAAAATTGCTTTATCCAAGGCAAAACCGAAATATCGATATTTCGCCATACTCTAAGTGGAAATAAACTATGCTTATAAAATCCGTTATTATGCTGAGCCATTAACTATAAGGTTTATAAAATCTTCCATTGTTCTAGGGGCGTAGCAGTTCAAAAATTATGGGGTGGGCTCGAATAGATTTAATAAAGACCAAGCGATTCGGATATACATCGTTATCCATTGGGGGCTTGAGAATCCAAGCCCCTTTTCACACTGTTTACTCTTCTTCCGCGATTTTAGAATTCACCATTAACCATGATTAAAGCTTCTTCCTGTCCCTTTTCTTACTCCTTGCCCATGAAAACGTTTACATGTCGGTTAAGACGCGTAGAAGAAAAAACATTAAAAAGGCTTATTAATCTTATACATGTATATATATATATAGCAAAATTGTAGTATGATTGTGACATGTAGTACCTTCTAATGTAATATACATGAATACACTACACTTAAGCATATATTAACTTGGACAAAGTTAAAGTTGTAAAGTAATATCACACAAGGTAGTCAAACCAAGTAAATTTAAGTAGTAGAAACATCTCAGAATAAAAATTGACATGTAGTAGTAAAAGGTGAAGAGGAGTAAAAGATTAAACAATACCAAGAATTTTGTTCTTCATCAGGGACCGCACAAAATCCCTGTTATTGGTTTGCTTTTTCTGACTACAATAATTGAGATTTGTGATCAATACTGAATGAACCAATATTGATCAAAAATTAGTTAAAAATAGTATAAATCCAGAATATATATATATTCGTATACCTCCTAGCTAATTTCATTTATCAGTTATTTTTGGTGAATTTAAAAAGAATAATAGAGTTTTTTATAATCCCCTTAGGTATAGGGGCAAACAAAACGGATGAAAATCCAAACCACTGAAGAAAAGCTACAGTGAAACGGTTCTGGAGAAATATTCGTTAACGTGTGGTGTGCGTGCGCGTTTTTGGTTTTTAATTACGAGGGACGCTTGCCGGGAAGAAGGGAGAAAAGCACGCAGCAAAGTATTAAATTTATGTCGACGAATAAAAAAATATTCTTCCAAAAACTCTTCTCCTAATATTTTTAACCCGTAATCAAAAATCGCGCCAACGTGCAATAACGAAGATTCGGTCCTCCAGGGAAGATTCTAGCAAAATTATAATAATCGCAGAGCTCCTGAGGGACTTGTTGGCATCATCTAAAAGATATCGCCAAGAACGAGATTAATTACGGATAGCAATACATACAGCAATACCTTCCTTCTTCTCCTAAGAAGCTTGGCAGAACACAATTCAGCCACTGCGAATCATCCAAACAATCACGGACAAAAATTACCAGAAGTGCTATAAAAAAAAAACACTCTCGCAACCGTTCTCATAGGCCAAATTATAATGTGCAAATGGGCTGGCTAACTATACAATGGGTAAATATGTATAAATTATTGCTATTATTATTACTGCAAATGGCAAAATAAAGAGCAACCTCATCGACACAATGAAGAATGGAATGGACCACCTGTTGAGATGGACAAGGCTTGCCCTGGTCTGTAAACAAAACAAATGGCAGTTTCTTCAAATGTATATTAGTTTCCAGACTTGAAAACTTGGTTTTGCACTGTAGACTACCAATCAGTGATAATCAATATTTCAAAATGGCGTGGACTGTTTGTTTTTCAAAGTATTAGATTACTTTGAAGAGATTGATGTTAACCGATTACTTTGCACGACGATTTCCTCCTGCCCGTAAACAATCTACCATTCATCTTTCTGCAGAAAATGCAAAGGAAGAGAAAAGATAAGCTAATTTTAACGCTCGAGCTGTTTACAGAAGTTCACAAAACTATGAAAAAAAAAATAGTGTTTTGTGGCTTAGTGTTTGTCTTCAATGAGCAAAGGAAAACATTTGTGTCTATAAGTGTTTTGGTGTATGCAAGTGTTTTAGTGTATTGTTCAAAAAAATTTCATTGGGTTTAAATCTGACATTTGGCGCCACCTTAACCGGTAAGCTAATAGGTGCCCAAGCTCTGACTCCGCAGGGCCCCCCCTCAAAGTTGGCAACGTGTATGTGTGTTTACTGTGTATCATATTTTTCTTATCGGGAAAATTTTGAAAATTTAAAAATTAGTGTAAAAAAAAAGGTAACCAAAAATTGGCCATACGCAGCCCCTCACCCCAGTGCATTAAAGCGGCACTGCTGATTTGATTCGTTGCATTTTTATGTCGCAAGGACAGCAAGTGTCATTTTGCGCCAAGGTTTTTTCCTGGTGGGGGGGGGTGATGTTCACTCTGTTGAAATTTTAGATTTTGGGTTCAAACTTGAACTCATCTTTTAGCTCACAATAGCCGGAAGAAAGGGAAAGATTGTTTACACTTTCAGACTGTACGTGAACCGACGGTTCTTGAATTAGCATTCCAATGATGCGCGTGCCAGAAATATCCAATAAGACCTCGATAACTAACTCGAACCTCAAGGGAATGGGTTTTACTTTGAGTTGGCTACTTATCGACATTCAAGAGGAATGAGAACCTTTCTCTTCATGTCGACTTACCGAAAACTTCGATTCAAGGAGAATGAGATTCAAGAGAGAAATTCCGAGATTCAAGAGGAATGTGTATTTTGCTCTCCGCTTCGACTTTCCAAGAGCCTCAAGTTATCAAAAAGTTCGAATTATCGAGGCTCCCCTATATATATGTATATATATATATATAAAACAAATCAGGGGAGGATCCAATTGGTGAGGAGGGTCTTCATTCCCTATAAGCAAGCAAGGTTTATGTTAAATAAAATGACACTTGAATACAGTCTTATATTATTATATAAGTCTTGGATTAACTTGATGTGTAGTCCACCCCCAAAACAAATCTTAAACGCAATACTGTGTTAGATATATGTAATATAAGGATAGATTAAATCAGAAAACAGGTTAGAATAGCATGAACACAATTGCCCAAGATAGATGTGTAGAACAACCTTAGGACCTCCAGGACCGAACAGTGAATAGATAATGATTACAAATAATAATGATGATGATGATATGCACGGAATAACATCAAGAAGTAGTTTATAACTACCGATTGGTTTACGTTCAAAAATGCAATTTTGAAATAATTGACAGGCAATAACCACTACGTTAAAACCAGAATATAGTAAAAGAGAATATAGATAATAATCAGCATATAGTAAAGTGCATGATTCTTCTTTTTAACCCTTCAAACGTCACACCAGTCTTCCGAGACCCACTAAAACAAATTTTCCTGGAAACGAGAGTGCTATTTTGTTAAAACGATTCATCTCAATACTTTTCGAGAAACGCTAAAAACATAACTAAGCTGCTAATCCCAGAAGTTATTCAAAACATCAATATTCAAATTCCGTTCTGAAAAACGTGTTAAAAAGGGGGGGGGAGGCTGGAATACGCAGAAAGAAAATGGCAGCGAGGGAAGAAAAACTAAGAATATATGCAGGCCCATAAATTTTTAGTTGTGGCACTGATTGGATCACCGGAGAATTGGTTAATTCTACCTGGGCACGAAGATCCGTTCTTCACTGCCTCTCAAAATTGCACAATTCCTGGAAGGTTTCTTTTGTTTACCGTTTGTCTAAATTTTGAAAAAATGCAGCGTCTGTTTTATGGCAAAGGAAAACAATAATAAACGGGATCAAGAGAGGGGAAAAAGAAGAGGAAAGGCTAGCAGTGAATGGCTGTGGATAAAAAATGGCGACATAATATTCACCACGTCTAATATTTTACATTTTTTTTTCCCCTCCTTCCTGAATTCTAATGCTCGTGTGTCAAGAGACTTTAGAGATACAAGAAGAAGCATTTTCACTTGTCGTACTTTCCAAATTACTTTCTAAATTATTTCGACAACTGGCTTTTTTTTCCCCTATGGGAAAATAACCCCCCTTTTTATCCCTACGTGGCTTCAAATGAGCTGCCAAGTCAAAAAACAGAAAGTGCGTTCCCATCTAATCATTAAACGATTAATCATGAATTGATATAATCAATTAACGACGAGATGATGAATAATGAAAAAGGTTTTCACTAATTAGTAATTAATGCTGCAAAGGTAAAAAAATAACTAATAATTATAGAAAATTGTGGATCGATTTTTTAGTGAAATTTACATAATTTATTAATATTTATAGTTTGATCTATAAATAATTGCGTTAGGTATTTCTCGGAGATTTTTTGCTCCAAACGGAAATCTAACTGATCTCCAGTTATTTAAAAAAACTGTTAAGCACTCAGTTACTTAATTTGACGTGTTATTTTGTTTTCTGTAAATTAAGTACAAAAAAAAAATAAAATAAAGGAGGTAACGTAGTTCACGTTTTACGGGAAAGATGGGATCGAATTCTGTTACCATATAATGTGACGAAGTTTTATTTCATTTTATAAATTGATATTATTGCATAAGTACAATTATGCAGGAATTTTATTTAGATTTCTCCATATGAATCCCTACCGCTATTGATTTTGTAGTAAATAGTATTCTTTTAATTTCTTAATACTGATAAAACAGTTCATATTAAAAGTAAGTCGAGTTAAAAGTGTACACTTTAATGAATTTTGACTGCACGTATAGTATAGTGTAGTACACATGCCATTGTATAATATATTATATAGTAGTATATTTTATATAACACATATGTCAGTCATCTTTATATCAATGACCTGTCAAAGCAAATCTTATAATCATCTACGTGCATTTCAAGGAGTTTTACAATCATCTACGTGTTTATTCCAAAGAGTCTTATAACCATCTATATGTATTCCAAGGAGTCTTACAATCGTCTATATGCGTATTCGAAATGGCTTTATAATCGCCTACTTGCATTCTAAAGAGGCTTATAATCATCCATGTGCATTCCAAGGAGTCTTACAATCATCTATGTGCGTATTTTAAAGGGCCTTATAATCATCTACGTGGATTCCAAAGGTGCTTATAATCATCGATGTGCATTTCAAGGAGTCTTACAATCATCTATATATATGTGTGTGTGTGTGTGTGTGTGTGTGTGTGTTGCAAATTGTCTTATAATCATTTAGGTGTATTTCAGGGAATCTTGTAATCAACTATGTATTTCAATGAGTCTATTATATGAAATAAATTTCACAACGTTGGAGATTAAATAATTGTACGACTTGTTATAAATTAAGACGTGCTTTTACAAAAAGTATTTAAATCATAAATGCAAAACAATACACTGTAATACTTGCGAACTGCACACAAACAATACTACTCGAAACAGCATTTTAAAAAACTGTTCTTTTAAAGATGGTAGGCCTACAATTTGTAAACCGTACAGGGACATAAAAAACGCTAAACAATAACCATGTACAATTAATTACTCTGATCTTTACAGAACATGTAAAAAAATAAATAAAATACAAAATATACAGAACCAGTGATGTAGCAATTAAAAAATTATGGAAAGGGCTTGGGTAGCCTTAAAAAAAAGATAATGTGAATCAGTGTTAAAGAGAAAAATGTATCTTGATATCAAATGGGGAGCCTTTAACCCCTGAGCCCCTCCCTTTCTTACGCCACTGAACAGAGCATGTGCATTACGTTTAAATATGCTTTTTGTTCCGAAAGGAATTAAAGAACATTTGTACATTTAGTTTATTTGCTCCTTTTTTACAATTTTTTAATAATTTCATAATATCATTAAAACACTGAAGATTTGTTGTCTCCCCCACCCCAAAAAAATGTTTTGCGTTAATCCTATTGAATGTGTAGAGTCCAAATGCTAGTTATGAAGATTTAGTATTGCTTAAATTACCACCCATGGTAATTGGAGACTGTAATATCTCCTGATGAGTGAGTGAGTGGAGCGCCACGTGGTGACGACATAATTCCGTAGGTGGCATTTGGAGTGCCACGTAGTGTTCGATATAACATTCAGATGGTGAATGAAATACTATTATGTATTGCAGGACGTAACTTTAACGTGATTTCTAACCCTTCACTCTTAGTAAAATACACCTGTAGCTCTTAGTAAAATAAACCCGTAACTCTTACTAAAATATAAAAGTAATTCTTAGTAAAATATACCCGTAACTCAGTAAAATACACTCATAACTCTTAGTAAAATATGCCCGTAATTCTTGCTACAATATATCCATGACCCTTGGTAAAATATATTCATAAGAGTTGGTAAAATACACCCATAACTGTAGGTAAAATACACTCATAACTTTTAATAAAATATGCTCATAACTTTTAGAAAAACGTGCCCATAACTTTTAGAAAAACGTGCCCATAATTTTTAGTAAACCATGGCCTAAATATTTAGTAAAATATGGTCATAATTTTTAGTAAAACATGGCCTAAATGTTTTGTAAACTATGCCCTAATTTTTTAGTAAAACATGTTCATAACTCTTAGTAAACTATGCCATATCTTTTGATAAAATATGCCCATAACCACTATTAAAATGTACACATAACTTTTAGTAAAAAGTTCTTTAACATTATAAATACACCCGTAACTCCCAGCAAAAAGATTTTTAGTGTTAAAAAAACCCATTACTCTTAGTAAACACTTTTCAGAGTTAAAATTATACCAATCAACCGTCAGTTCTACTCCACACAAAAGTAATTCAAAACATTAACTTCCTAAAGCAAAGAAATTCCCAATTTTCCTGGGAAAAAAAGTGCAAAATGAATGTTTTCTGTTGGCAGAACGCACAAACAAAAACTGCTATCATTGATACACAACCATATATTTAATGGTACTCGAAGTTCAAGTAGCAAACTCGGGTATGTCTTTCACCATATTTTAATTTTTTTTTTCTCAAGAAAGAAAAAGTTTAATTTCTTAGTGAATTCATACACATGAGTATATTATACAGCGTTACACAGAACAAACTTCATTCCGCGGTGCTTATTATTTTCTCTGATTTGTTAGCTAAATTTTTGCTGTTTGAGGGACAAAGGCAAGCTGTGCCGGGACCTTCAATTTTCCGAAGAATCTGGACCTCTGCCATCAAGAAAAACTAAAACCCGGCTAAGATGGACAGAAAAACGGCACAGGGTCTACGATATCATTGTGAGCAAGCAGTACCTGAATTAACAGTCTGACAGACGAACGCGTTACCGCTATACTACTTTAAGGCAGTGGGCCTACATTTTTCCGAGGAGTCTGAACCTCTGCCGCCAACGAAAACTAAACCCCGGCTAAGATGGACAGAAAAACGGCACAGGGTCTACGATATCATTGTGAGCAGTACCTGAATTAATAGCATGACATACGAAAGCGTTACCGCTGCGCCACTTTAGAGCAGTAGGCCTACGTTTTTCCGAGGAGTCTGAACCTCTGCCGCCAACGAAAACTAAACCCCGGCTAAGATAGACAGAAAAACGGCATAGGGTCTACGATATCATTGGAAACAGTACCTGAATTAACAATATGATAGGAGAACACGTTACTGCTATGCCACTTTAGGGCAATGGGCCTAGGTTTTTCCGAGGAATCCGAACCTTTCAGGGCCTAGGTTACCAAAGACCTTCCCCGGAAAATAAATGGCAGCCGCCCGTGCTAAAATGCTAGAAAAATATTCGATTAAAAATATACGCAAGTGAGGAAGGTCAGATCATAGTTTTAATAATTTTAATTAGGACCGTTCTTGGCAGAGATACAAATGCTGTGCAGGCCGTTTACTGTAGGCCTATTATTACATTATCTTTAAGCATTGAATCAAAGAGCAGTATCAAGGATTTTGACTTCATTTCATGAAAATATAAATTAAGAAATATTTCTCTTTTACACAATATTTATAGATATAAAGGTAAACAAACTGCTCATAATAAGTTCTTAATTAAATAATATATTATAATTGATAAGGGTGGCGATAATTTTTTTGCACTTGAGTGACTAGCAACTAAGGAACAGCCTTGGTTTTAATACTAACAACAGACTCACTTCCCCATGCATTCAAATGAAAGAGAAAAAATCTGTTTAATTATTTTTTAGGTGCGTTATCAACAAGCATCCATCATCGCAAACGTTAAAGCGTGCTAAGTGCACGCGTTAACAGTGTGCCACCGCAGAACCCTACGTGTTTTTGTATTCGTTATTTTAATTCTGCCACTAATGAATTTCACTGAATAACCTATAAAAGATGTGCTTTTGTAAATACCGTTATGTCATTCATTAATTGACAATGCGATTAATTCTTTCAACATAACTTACTCTCCTGGCTTACTTTACACTTATAACTTAATTCATAACTTACTTAATATTAATTTCATTGGGTTCGTATGTTCATTGACTAAGAAGTAGCGTTTGTCGCTTAAATCTTGAGCACAAGTGTGTATGCAGTACAGTATACTCAGGGCCGGGGACAATGAGGCAAAATGCTCAGGGACCCAGTGCTTATAACTTAATAAACATAATCTGGCACCCTACATAATTAGTTGGGGGAGCCCGATCTGGTAAATTTGTCTAGGGACCTATAAATCCTGTCCCCAACCCCGACCGCATTGAAATGACGTATATTCGTCTTCATGCTTACACAACTTACTTGAAGTTCCCTTCATTGCGATTGTGATTTTATTGACGCTATTTTTGTTTGTTTGTTTGGCTTTTTTATGGCGCAAGAGCATCTGGGCTATACTGCGCCAAACATGGTAAAATCAAAGACTGTAGTAAAAGCCAGTACTTTTTAAAAATTTAAAAACGTGCGTATGGTCAGCATGGTCATTTAAAATGTCAGACAGTGATGAAGAGTTAAAAGTAAGAGTGCGGGCAAGTCTATAATAGGGGCATTGAGTTAAAATGTGTAAAACACTCATGGGTTCATTGCACACTTGGCAAATTGGTGCTGGTTTTCCTTCCAACAGATGTCTATGGGTGAGATGGGAATGCCCAATGCGAAGTCTAGCAAGGAGAACCTCCTCTTTCCGATTTTTACGGTATGAGGAGGGCCAGTTACCAATTGTATGTTTAATATTATTCAATTTGTTATTGGTTTGATGATCCCATTCTTCTTGCCACCTTTGATTCACACAGGTCTTGATAATTGGTTTCAGGTCAGAGAAAGGAAGAAGCTGGCTAGAAGCAAGTGGTGAGTTCGTTGCCCTTGCAGCTGCATCAGCAGCCTCATTCCCTTTGATACCAATGTGAGCAGGGATCCAGCAGAATTTAATATTGGAATGATTGTGCAGGTGCTGCAGTTGTGAATGGATTTTGGATAAAATAGGATGAGGTGAATATTTAAAAGATTCCAGGGCTCTTAAAGAGCTCTGAGAATCGGTACAGATGATACAATGAGTTAAGCTATGAGTTGAAATATACGCAAGTGCCATGGAAATGGCATAAAGTTCTGCTGTGAAAATGGAGTATGATGGGGGGATTTTTTCTGCAATGGCACTGTTGTTAATGACAAATGCAGAACCTACATTTGTTTCAGTTTTGGACCCATCTGTAAAAATGAAATTGGAGTCTTGAAAATGATCCCGAAATTCAGAAAATAACTGCTGGTAATAAGCATTAGGTGTAGTGCTTTTGCTGTGGTTAACCAGATCGCAATGGATGTCCACGGCAGGTATGACCCATGGCGGTGATAAATGAGTATGTGTAGGAGCAATGCTCCGACAATCTATACCTAATTCTCTGGTTAGTTTAACCATCCGAATACCAAATGAAGGGATGCACGAAGGGCGAGCATTTTTTGCGCTCCAGTGTATACGCAGTGCTGCACTGAAGTAACGTGTATTCGAATTCATGCTTACGCGACTTACTTAAAGTTCACTTAATTGCTATGTCTGTTGATTAAGATTTTGTGTTCCCCTTTTAATTTTTGAACACCCATGTAGATGTATCATTGTACTGAACTGGCATGTTTACTTTTTTCGACATCCCTTCCTGTTACAGCCATGCGTACTCAGAAAGTTCATTGAGGAGATTACAGTCTTATAATGGGAAGGTTCTAGAGTTTCAACTCTGTTGCGGCTGCCCGCATAATTTGTATATAGCAGTTTTTAGTGGCAACACTTCTCGCATCTTTTTATATTTTTACTTGTTGCTAACGAAATGCAACTGTTTTCTGTTTAGTTTCATTTATAACAGTTTTCAGTGGCAACAATTCTCAAATCTTTGCTTTTTATTTTGTTTATGGGTTGTTAAGCGCGTGGAACGCGCCAGTTGCTGACGGGACTTCGTTCTGAATGGTCGGTATGTGGATGCCAGCGAGCTAGGATGCTCCAACTAAGCGAGCAATGGTGCTCCAATTCTGTACGTAGACAGAAGCGAGCTATAGGGCTCCACTTCTACTGTACTCATTGATGTTTATAATTAGTTAATTAAATACAGTCCTCTTTCAAAGACTAATATCTTCATTTATTGAAATTGAAGAATGTGTGAAATGTTACTTCACAATATGGAAACGCGACAAACCCCATATATTTACATGTACAAAGTTTCATCGCAATGGGAGGCTACAACATCCATCAACACCCCCTGCCTACACCAGTGATTATAGCCATACTCCTTTGGTTAAATATAGAGTAATGAGCACTTTCCTGCAATTGACAAATTTCGACCATCTTCTCTCCAAGGAAATCAATTTAAATAAAATACGGGTATATAGTCCTCCGAAACTTCCATAATAACACGAATCGATACACGCGATTTTAAACGGTTTTTGCTACTGATCATCTCCGTGTGTAATACACGACTATTGTGAGACTTTAATATAGTAAACATGACATAAGTTGCTGTAAACATAATAATGAGTTACGGTAAGCGTGGTCCCTGTTGTCATTGTTAACTGGCAAAAGACAGGAAAGATACATCACAAAAAATTACTTATGTAAAGAAGTGTTTCCGGATCCCTTTAACAAAAATCCAGTTTTTCCTTCACCCGGATAAAAAAAGTAAAATCCTCATTTTATTTTTCGAAACATTTCCGTAAAAAGGAACTACCTCGTTAGAGTAATAAGGACATATAATAAGAACTTGTTAGCCCCTCTTTTTTTCGCAAATTTAAGAATGTCGTTGTCATAAATTGAGTTATCCAAGTAATACTCAAGCGCATTCGGCGACAAATGTGGAAAAATGGGGAAAAAAGAACTGAAAGAAAAATCCCAATAGCGAGTACAAATATCAATCCAAAAGCACAAATAAAAAAAAATTAGGGATTATTTCCCCCACTAGCATGTTTTCTAGTATGAATTTATGCAGCTTTAGAATTTACAAAATATAAATAATATGCTGCATCTGAATTGGATAAAAGTTTTAGAATAATTTATTATTGTTTGTAGATTTTATGGCGCAAGGACAGCAAGGGTCATGCTGCGCCGGAACCTACAATTTTTTGAGGAATCCGAAAATTTTATAGCCTAAGGAAAAACCTGGAACTACAGTGAGCAGTTTGTCGGTAAGTTTTTTGTTTTGTTTTTTTCGGTGGGGGCACCATTTAGATGTTGAACCCGATATAACATCGTGATAAGCAAACGCGTTACCAGTGCAACGTTGAAAGATTCACTCTTTCTTTCTTTCTTTTTTTTTTTGGCGCAGTATAGCCCAGATGCTCTTGCGCCATAAAAAAGCCAAACAATCAATCAATTTTTTTTTTTATGATTGAATTCAAAAACGATGCAAGTTTGAATACATAGACAATATAAAACGAAATCCAGTAGACGTTCGACTATCCGGCTCGCAACTGTCCGGTCTCCGTATTATCCGGCCTAGTTAAAAAAAAATGTTATTATTTCTGTATTCTCTTCGCCGTGATACTGTCCAGCTCCACTCGGAAAGCGGTCGACCTTGGGCGATTCCACTTTCATTCAAATTCAGAAATCTTCAAAACCTGGTTCCAAAATGAATTCCTACTGACTGTGATGATTTTGTGTATAATGATGTATTTTTAAGTATTTTTGTATCAAGGGGTCAGAAATATAAATGTAAAGCGGGTTTTGGTAAAAAAAAAAGTGCTTTTAATGGTATGGATGGGGTAGGAAGTGAAAACTCCGGCCTATCCGTCTTTTTCGTTATCCGGCCTGCCCTTCCGCCACATTAAGCCGGATAGTCGACAGTTTACTGTATGTTATATTATCTACATACTCTAATTCCCTCTTTAAATTTTTAGACCTCTGTATAAATGGGAATTACTGAATAAGACTTACTTACATTGGCAGGCTGATTCAGAAAGAATAAAAAAAATTAAACGTTTAATAAATTAAAAATAAATTAACGTTAAAAACGTTACCATATTTTTTACATTCATCAAATTTGGCGACGTTTGTCCAGAAAATTGGCATAACCATGACTGAAAAATGTGAAATGGAAATACGTGACGGGAGAATGTTGCGAAAAAATGTAATGTGTCAAATTTTATGGGTTCACGTTCAGTAGAAATTTTCGATGCTAAATTTTCTATTTGTACCATTTGTAATTTATACAGAATATTTGTATGAGAGTACCACATTTTACGGGTTTACCTGGTTTGAATTCATTCTCAACAGGAGTGTAGAAGCCTTTTTTTTTTTAATGTTGCTCCAACTCCATTCTCTCTCCCTCTCTCTCTCTCTCTCTCTCTCTCGACACCCTTCCCAACAATATGACCAAGGACAGAGCGTTCCGGAACTGCTTAATTTACGAGTACAACCCTGACTCTCTAGTAATATTTTTTGTTGTTGTTTTTCTTTTATATGGTCAAGTAAGTTCTTCATTTCTCGAAAATCAGTAGGGAAAATGACATTCCGGATGAAATACAATTTAATTGTTAACAGTCCCAAATGCCTAAAGATGACTTCCATCGTTATTATTGCTGTCATTCGGCATAATTAGAGGCGGATCCAGAGAGGAATTTGGGGGGATGTAAAATACAGTAAGACCCACTTATAACGAGCACGCATTCAGCGAGATACCAGATATAGCGAGGAAAATATGGATTTTGCTAACTATAATGATTAAGCGCAAGACAGTTTAACTGCTTTTAGTGAACAAGCCTTTTTTGGACCCCGGATTTAACGAGCAATTTAAAAAATAAATAAAATGGGAAATCAAACTTTTTGTAAAAATTCCGTCGTTATATGCGGTTGGTCGTTATAACCGATTTCCACTGCACTTTTATGGATTTGGGAGGGGAAATTTCCCTGATTTCCCCACCCCCCGCTCCTTGGATCTGACACTAGCTTGATACCGATGTAGTTGAAAAAATCACCCCAAATAAATGTTAAAAATATATTGCTATATATTTATTGCGCCAAATTAATGCTTTTGGGAAACGACATTTAAAGTGTCATTTTTTTTTCAATGTAAAAGATAAAAAAACTGTCACCAAGCGCATGCACTTTTATCGTACCCAGTCGCATTCTAGGGTTTAATTCCCTAGGACGCAGAGATTTGAATCTTTCGGAAAACTGTTGATCTTGGAGCAGCATTATCTTAGTTGTTCTTGAGCCACAACACATAAGCGAGGGCCTTGTGGTGGTATAGAGGTAACGCGTTCGCCTGGCGTGCAGTTAACCCGGGTTTAATTCATAACGGTGCAAAAATAGAATGTGCTTACCGACAAACTGCTCACTGTAGTTCGGGGTTTCGGTTCCCTATCCCTTAAGAGGTTCGTATTCCTCAGAAAATTGTAGGTCCAGGCACAGTATCACGTTCGCTGTCTTTGTGCCATAAAGTAAATAAAATATTTTCTCCCATATTTCCGCGCATCAGGTCGCCTGTCGGATAATTCGAGAAACCTCAGGTTTTATAATTTGACCACTTCGTCAATATCCGGCATACCGGATCAAGTGGGGAAGGTATCAGATTCCGCATTCCGCTTCCACGCGCTAAATACCCATTTAATGGAATCTGTTCACATTTTAGGAAACGTAAAATAACTCGAATTTTGTGACATGTCGTCAAAAACATGGGCTTTTCCGTCATAAGTAAACTTACTTGATCTTTACTTAATCGACATACGGCCGAAGGTTTAAGGATATGGTATTGAACTCTAAAGTACCCTCTCTAGTTATGCCAGATCCTTCATTGCAAAAACGAATGACGATTATGCCATCCATCATAGACAAGAAGACTCATTCAGTGATTCGGTGTCATGGAACGATTTGGCACACTGGTAGTACTGTTGGTTCACCGAAAGAAGTCCGGTGAAACAGAAATAACAGATGTTGACGTCACAAACCGACCAGCCGCTTACAATAGTGTAGGACTCCAACTTCTACACTCGTTTTGGCGCCGTTCGGGCGCCAAAACAAGTTCCGAAATTGGAGACTTATTCCGCTGTAAGCGACTAGCCCGTTTGTGACTTCACATCCCTTTATTTCTAACTAGAACTTCTAAAAAATGGGAGCTGGCGCATCGGCCATTTTGATGCCTAAGCTATGTTGCAAATTGTATTTATTGACGACATCTTAAAAATTGCGCTAATGTTTACATTCATCGGATAATTGTGGATTGTTGACTATTTTTATGCCAAAAAAGCTATCATTGCGCCAAAGCAAATGATACCGGAAGTGTACAACAAAATGGCGGCTGATGCATCGTACTATAATTCTAAGGGTTCCATTTCTAACTGTTCTACCAGACTTCTTGTGGTGAACGGACAGTAAGTACCGTCCTCAAATTTTCTGGGAGAGAACGTAATTTTTATGCATCTATAGTATTCCAGTATTTGCGTTTTTGCGATGCTAGGGCAGCAAAGTTCGTGAGTAGGGGGAAAAGAAGGATTCTACATAACTGGCTAAGTTGGCTAAGCCAGGTTCCCTCAGGTTGGGGTCGCGAACTGGTCCTCAGGGTTACACAAACGATTGGCGCGTTTTTTCCCTCGCAAGGATATTTGGCGCTTTTTTTTTAATTAATTAAAAAATTTTACCCCTCTTTTTTAACAGTTTACAATTTTCTTTAAATTTTTATATTTTTCTTTATTTAAACTTCATTCATTTTTTTTTTAACTTTTAACGTTTTTACCTTTAAACCTTTTCTTAATCTTTGTGTTTTTTTCTTGTCAAACAAGTTGTTATTCCCTTTTTACAAAATGAATTATTTCAATTATTGAGATGAAGAAGAAGAACGATTTCGAGTTTCAAATTAAGTATTATACAAATGTTTAATATTTAAATTGTTCCTTAAGGTTAGTGAAAAGCTAAAATTTATGTCTAAATTGTTTTAAATAATTGTAATTAGATAATTTTAATCCCCTAGTTTGAATTGTATGCGGTGTTTTTGTGTGATGACTCAGAATTTAATAAATTCTGAGTCATCCTTAACGTTGAAAAAAAATTGCATGCCCTGATACGCAATTCAAACTATACTGCGATACTTCGCAAAGGAAAATACGCCCGTATATCCCAAAAGAGCACAGGTATAAAGTATTCAAAACACTGCATGATCTAGCTCACCCCGGCGGTATATCAAAACTAATTTCGGATTGATTTGTATGGCCCGAATTACACAAAAATGTGAGCCAATGGTTAAAACAATGCATTGCAAACAACGCAAAAATTGCAAACAACGCAGTAAAATATCTAAACACACACACACACACACACACACACACACACACACAGTCCACTAGGAACACATGAGTTTCCTGATGAATACTTTAGTGATATTCATGTGGATATAATAGGCCCACTAGGCACTAGCAATGGTTATCACTATTGCTTAAGTATTATAGATAGGTTTACTAGATGGCATGAAGTAATCTCACTAATTGACCGAGAATCAGAAACTATTGTTAGAGCACTATTTTCAGAATGGATCGCTAGGTACGACGTACCCAAATCCATTACTTCTGATAGAGGAAGACACTTTGAATAAGCACTATTTAAGGCATTAGCAAATCTTTTAGGCATACACAAAAGTGTAGATACAAACCACAATGCCAAGGTTCCATTGAGCGATCGCACCGCTCTCTCAAATCAGCATTGCGCGCTTATAAAAACGAAAATTGAACTGCAACCCTTCCCGCAATAATGCTTAGTTTAAGAACTGTAATTAAGCCAGATTTGAAGGCTTCTCCAGCTCAACTTACGTATGGTAAAAATCTAATGCTACCAGGGGAATTCTTTACTAGCGGCAAGGAGGATGTTAATGCACGCCAATACATAAAAACGCTACAACAACATTTCGTAAAAATTAGACCAGTTTCCTCCGCGCACCACGGGAACCACAAAATTTTCGTGCATAAAAACCTAAGTACATGCACACATGTCTTCATTGGGAAAGACGCTGCACAAAAATCTTTAACGCAAAGGTACAACGGACGTTTCGAAGTAATCGCCAGGACGTCTAAATATTTCACACTGTTAGTGAAACGCAAGAAGGAAAACGTTTCAATCGACCGCCTTAAGCCGTGTTATATGTCAACAGAGGACATAGCAGACGAACAAGGCACAAAAACTGAAACCACAGACGAAAAGAGAAAGGACATCGACATTCCCATGACAACGGATGCCGCCGAAGGTACAGCAAACCAGTTGCCGGACAACAATCAAATCCCTCTGCCTAGAAGGAGCAAAAGCACTGTACATTTTACAGACAGATTTCAGTATACAGACTGACGCTTGACTACGAGCACGGTTCAAAAGAGAAACTTGTTCTGTGCGGAGTGGAAAGCTAGTTGACACCCGGATGGGAGCACAAAAATAAACAAACGCAAACCGGAACATTTAAACCCGCATAGCAGCGTGCAACCAGAACGATGCAACACGTTGCATAATAAACCCTGTGGAGGTGATGGTTATAAAATGAAATATACACAACATTTTCTTCAGGGGGCTTTAATGTAGGGACTCATGAATCAACGATCATTGATACATGAACCCACATTTCCAAAAGGTTTAATCATGATTTAATGTTCACCATTTTGTTTCCCCGCATATACGCTTTTCTCATCCAGAATCCAGATGGACCGACTCATCAGCGGTTCGCTGTGTTCCCGGCCACGGAAAAGACATTGGCTGCAGGCGACGATTGAGTTTAGTGTACAACACGGTACGGTGCAAGGATAACTTGATCGTATTTCGTCAAACTACTTGACAGCCATTTCTTGCTTACAAGTACCCCTACTGGACATGATGATTACGACCCTCCGAGTGTGACACCACGAACCCTTGAGTGGAACAGCAAATCATCAATTAGTGTTAAAGGGGTAACCAATGAACATTTGCGTATGAAAAGGGTGAACAGCCAATAAGAGTGATTGCGAGTGTAGAGACGATGAGGCGAACACCAATAAAAGACATTCTTTCGGTAGGACTCTTAGCGAGATGGTCACGCTGCCCATGATGGACATTCATAATGTCTTACAATAATAATGTCAATTCTTAATCGTAACAATTTAAGTTATTTTGCTATGTGATTGTAAATAATTTGTGTAACGTAGAGACATGCTGTCTAAATAGTTCATCTGTATCTTGGTATTGCGGAGTCAATTTCGATAAGGTTCCAGTGTAACAATCCACGTGAGTTGACGCACGTGCTAAAACCCTTCTGATATAATTTATAATCTATCGGTGATATTATGGAGTCTATCACCGCTCCATCGTTCTGCAATCCGTCATAGAACGATAACCAAATCTATAAATGTAGAAACCGCAATTGGTAACCCTACAAAAGTAGATGAAATTGTGATTTTCACATAAAGTTTTCCCACACCGAATATGTATCTTATACACTTAAAAAACAGATCCGAAATTATAGGAATGGTAATATAAATTTATCGCTAAAACTCATCTCCAGAAGTCTTAGAATTATATATATCAACAATTTCTGGAGAGGATGGGTTTTCACATATAGATTCTTCCTCCATTAGAACTCTTTCCAAGATATCAATATTAAATAACATACTTTCGGATACAAAACAATTCAGGTGCATATCGCTTCCAAATACCGCTGTTATTGATAACACTAGAAAAAAATTACGAGCTAAATCAGAGACATTAAAATTTAGCAATTCCCAATAAAACAAAATTTCAGACATTTTATCATAACCGCCCTCTTCTTCATATAAATTGAACTTGGAATAAACAACCTCTTCCATTTGAGAAGAAAATACCTTGTCGAAAGCAGAATTGACCTCCGGAGTCATACAAATTCTCCTATTTTGACTGATTCATAGATTTTTCAATCTCGTAGTAAACAGATATAAAGGAAATGGTAACAAACTTAGGTTCTACAATACAACGGGCAATCTCATCTTTCAGCTTTAACAGTTTCTTCCATCGGGAGGGATTCGGGTGTATTGACTTCTCATTTATTTCACCGTCGTTTAGGAATGTCAGGCGAGAAAGCTTTATATAATCCGTAGAGCTTTGAACGGTGAGGTTGCCTTTGAAATGATAGGACGAAGAGGGAAATGTATCCTCGAAGTTTAACCACTGCTTTTCATTGTAGAGAATCTGAAAGAATTGGTCAGGTTTCAGAACAACGCCTTGACGAGTTGGGCAGCATTATAGATCATAAATACCACGTCTAAATGAAATATATATATATATATATATTGAAAAAAAGAAAAATTAAAAGATAAAATACAGATACATATGGTATATATATACAGGCCTGCACAAAAGTTTAGACACAACACAAATTTGAGTATAACAAAATACTATTAAAACTGAAGAAGTAGGAACTTTAATATTACGAAGTATGAACACATGTAATATGCAAATTAAAAATTTGAGAACAGAAATCACATCAGTAGCGAACTTGCTGCAATATATAACTTAAAATAAGTAAAATATGTGGCACAAAAGTTTAGGCACAAACATAAATTTTAGCACTTGCATAAGGAAATGAACAATTTTAATAATCAATGTAGCCACCATTACTTCGTATTAGATTAAATACGCGGTCGTTCATTGAAAGCACAAGATTTTGAAAGGTTTCTGGTTCAAAATTAAACCACGCTTCTTCTATAGCCTTTTTAAGTTCTAAAACGGACGGATATTGCTTTCCATTGGCATACACAACATTCGTTAGTATGCCCCATACATTTTCGATGGGATTACAGTCAGGACTAAGAGCAGGCCAATCGAGAACTGTAATATTTTTAGCGCTCATCCATTCTTTTGTTGACCTGGATGTGTGGATGGACGCATTATCTTGTTGGAAAACCCAGTTTCGTCCACATAAAAGTTCGCCAAAAGGTAATAGGTGACTTTCAAGAGTTGCCTGGTATGCCTTGGAATCTTGTTTTCCATTCAAAAACGCCAAAGAAGTCTGTCCATTGAAGCTAAAGGCTCCCCAAACCATGACTGAACCTCCTCCTTGACGTCTGCTGAACCGACTTAAGGGGCGTTTTCGAAGATCGTGCCAGTAGTGCGAAAGGCCATCGGGACCATCTAAGTTCCACTTTTTTTCATCACTAAATAACACCTGCAGCCATTCGTCACTGTATGATATGTGCTGCCTTGCCCATTGTAGTCGTGCTTGTTTATGATGTAATTGCAAGCAGGGCTTGCGGCGCATTTTTGCATATCTCAAATGCCTGCATTCTACAATCCTTCTACGTATGGTTTCTCTTGACACTCGCATTGCTAACGTGTTTTTTATTTGATTTGCAGACAGGCTTTCATTTGAAGCCAATCTTCGTATTTGTCTATCATCCCGAATGCTGGTCACTCGAGGCCTCCCAGATCGTGATTTTGGTTGATACTGATCACCCCGGGATAACACTCGATAAATGCCTCGCTTTGAACGGTTCAATGCAACAGAAATTTGAGTAACAGATTTACCTTTAGTTTTCAGCCTCCAAATCTTCAAAATCTCGTCATTCGTAAATTGCTTTGACTTCGGCATCGTTCTAAGCATTCTAAATTATTTCAGGCCTTATATAACAACTCTGGGAAACGCCCCTTCGATCACTTGGGAACTTCGCGCCGTTAATTTGCATAAATCTGACATATGTGCCTAAACATTTGTGGCATGCAGATTCCAATATTACGGTGTTGGGATATTTTGTTTCAGTACTTTTGGTAATCTTTTAAGTTGCACAATTTATTATTGGTTCTAGGATTATTTAGATACAATATCGGCGAAGTTCAATGCAAATTCTCGCTTTTATTTATAATTTGCCTCTGTGTCTAAATCC
>QLNU02014802.1:173764622-173782142 GCA_006491805.2 Dysdera silvatica | reverse complement strand
AAAATAAAAGTTAAAAAGTATAAAAATTAAAAATAAAATTACAAAAATTACAAAAGGTAAAAAATTTAGAAAATGTTAAAAAAAAGAAGAAAAAATAGGAAAGTTTAATAAAAAAGTTTAATAAAAACACCAAATATTCATGCACTCCGACCAGACGTAGCCATTTATGTAGAAGTATCAGATATGTGTATAGAGTAAGCAATAGAAATAGCCCTTAAAGGAATAGAAATAAGTGCCAAAAACCGTCACCTGAAGAGCTAGGATTGATAAAAAATCAGATACGTGACCATCAGATACATATATACAACAACCAATTCAAATCTCTCTGGAAATAAAAAAAAATTAAAATAGCACCAAAAACCGATACCGGGGGGAGTTAGGATCACTAAAAAGAAGTACGTAACCATTAGACTGGTATATACAAGGAACGAGAGAAATGTCTCTGAAAACAAGATATTTACAGTAAGTAACAAAATCCTCCGCTAGGGAAGCTACGATCGCTAAAAAGGGGGACATGTGACCATCATGTTTATAGATATAAGGCCCAAGAGAAATATCCCCTGAAAAAAAATCGAAATAAATACTGAAATCCATCGCTAAGCGAGCTAGGATCGCCAAAAAAGGGGATACGGGACCATCAATCATATACATGGATACAACCACCAAGAGGAATGTCCCTCGAAACGAAAAAAAAAATCGAAAGAAATTCCAAAATCCGCTGCTAGGGAAGTTAGGAATGTTCAGAAAGGGGACACGTGACCACCAAATATGTATATACAGCGATCAAGAGAAATGTCCTTGAAAACAATAAAAATCGAAAGAAGTTCAAAACTTCGTCACTATGGGGAGCTAGGATTGCCGAGAAAGGGATCACTTGATGTGATCGTCTCTCTCTCTCTCTCTCTCTCTCTCTCACACACACACACCTTGTATATATTTTTGTATGTGTATATATATATATGACGTAAATTTTATTAACAATGTAACATATATGTCTTAATTGAGGAAATCAAAACATGTAATATTTTATGGTGCATGTTAAATAAATACTCTTTAAACACACACACACACACACACACACACACACACACACACACACATACAACGAACAAGAGAAATATCCCTTGAAACATAATATTTACCAAAAATATCAAAATTTGCCGCTAAAGGAATCTCTCTCCCACATCCGGGCAACCCTCAGACCATCCGTACAACCTGTCTGCGCCAGGCGAGCAACATCGGAGGTCAGTGCAATAGCGTTAAAACTTCGCGAAACACTGTTTATAACAAATATAGGGAATAATCCATTCGAGAGAAAATGATACTAATGTTTAGCGAAAAACGTGGATTCAGCTACGAGGAAAATAGCTAGATAGCAATTTTTCCGGTATGAGAATAAAAGCAGACTCATCCCGTCACGTGATATTTTAGCTAGAAAACTGCTAATTAGGTAATTGTGACACAGTGCGGGAACCGGAAGCATGAACGGGGTCCACACGGGAAATGCACCTGCGTCGCACTGTCTGGTGGGAAGAAACATGTCTGAAACGTTCGAAACCGCCCAGAATTGAAATCGATGATAATAAACGGAGTATAAATTGAAATATGGATTTGAATATGATTGAAATTATCTCATTAGGCTACTAATCACAGGCTTATTACAAAATTGCAATAAACGTGTAATTTTTTTTTTCAAACTTTAAGGGAAATTAAAGAATAAACTTCTGTGTGAAATTTATTTTAAAACACCGCATTTGATTTTAACTAGGGGATTAAAATTGTCTAATTACAATTATTTAAAACAATTTAGACATAAACTCTAGTTTTCACTAACTTTAAGAAAGAATTTAAAGATTAAACTTTTGTGTAATACTTACTTTAAAACGGGAAATCATTCTTCTTCTTCATCTCAAAAATTGAAATAATTCATTTTGTAAAAAGGGAACAACAACTTGTTCGATAAGAAAAAATACAAAAGATTAAAAAAAGGTTTAAAGATATAAACGTTAAAAGATGCATAAAAAAAAAATGCATAAAGTTTAGTAAGAAAAATATAAAATTTAAAGAAAATTAAATATTAAAAAGGGTAAAATTTGTAATTAATTTAAAAAAAAAAAGCGCCAAATATCCTTGGGAGAGAAAAAACGCGCCAAACACTTGTGTAACCCTGAGGATCACCCCGCGTCCCTACCCTGCGGCCCCACCCTGAGGGAATCTGGCTTAACCAGCTTAGCCAGTTATGTAGAATCCTCCTTTTCCCCCTACTGTCATGCTGCACCGGTATCTGGAGTTTTACGAGGAATCCGAATCCTTGAGGTTAAGGAAACCAAAACTCGGATAACGATAATCAGAAATATGACACAAGTTACGCAATGCCATTGGGAGTTACCCGGGTTAATGGTACGATGGACGAATGCCCCAACACTACACCACCATAGGGCGCAGTGGATCTACGCCATAAGGTGGCGCGCTGTGAACCTACATTTTTGCTAGGAATCCGAACCACCTAAGACATAGGAAACCAACCCCACCCCCCTCTCGGCCTACAAGGGTCGATAAGCGCCCCGTTCTCACCAAGGGTAGAATCCGAGTTAACAGCACCTTAGGTGAAAGCGTCACCGCTGCGCTAGATTCAGAGCCTATTTCAAAATTCAATAAAAGGTAGATTGACTACAGCAGTTCGAGAGATTTGGATTAAAGTTCATTTTTCAAGCCAAAAATATTAATTGGCGGTTTTTTTTTTAAGTACTGAACAGAGTGAAGTTAAAATTTAGTTGAAACGATGTACTTCTAGTAAACAGGGTACTTTAATATCAGAGCCACTAGATCAAATCAAAAATTTTGGAATCACGTCGACAACAGGAAATGACGAAAGACATTTTTAAATTTAAAAACGTTCGGTATTTTACACGAAATAAACAGAATGTACAGTAGTACTCTCTCTATATAATATACTGTACAATTGTCATAACTAAATAATAACCACGAACTTTTACGCGATCTACCCTTTCAAGCTTTTAATTCCCATTTTTCGAAGGGATACGTTTATGTCTTTACGCAGGAAGAACGGCGAATATTATGCTTCTCTGCAACCTACAGTCAGGTCTGGGAACAGCATTTATGGGCCTCTATGCAATTTAGAGGATCAGGTCCCCCAACCAATTATGTATATTGACAAATTCATTTGTCTTTGTGGTGGTGGTGGTGGGGACATATTCTTCAGGATTTTGTAAATCCCTTACTGGCTCCCTTCCCTTAAGATCAGAAAGGGTGTATAGTTATAACATCAGTCATACAAATATATGCTAAAATTTAATGTTTATGATGAATTGATATTATTAATTATATATTGTATATAACTTATGTATCCATTATAATTTTTTAAATCATTATATTTAGGCAAGTGTCAATAACATTATGCAGATCTTGATCTAGTCTGCAAAGTATGAAATCAAATGATGCTGAAACCACTTACAAATACAATATAGGCCATACTGACTAGATAAATATGACTATGAAGGGATATAATTAAATAAATATGATTAACGAATAAACAGTAATCACGTTGAACAAGTACGCGTTTTGACGCCTTGCCTGGGAAGCGCTGAGAAAAGACTAAAAAGTCTGACAAAACTCATGCTGCCCAGACAGACGATTGGAGGACATTACACAGGAGGCAAGTTTATGTCCGACACGGCATAATTATGGATCTGTAAAAAAAAAATACGGTGTATTTTTTAAAAATACGTAAAAGAATGGCAGGATTTAAGTTCAAACGGCAAAATATTCCAAAGCCGTGGACCCAAAGCTCCAATGCGTGACAAACCAAGTTTGTCCGTTCATGTATATATTGTGTATTCATTATTTATATTACTACGTAGAGAAATGATTGACAGAAAGGCAGTCACAGGGTGGAAAATATTTTATTCACAAAAAATGAATATTACATTTGTTAGACATACTCCCCATCTAAGTCTATGCACTTCTGCCATTCGACTGGGAGTTTCTGGATGGCTGTGGTGAACCAATCCTTGGGTGTGTTGGTGCACCATCTATGGACAATAGCCTGCAATTCGCAGTTACATTGCCGTCGCCCATTATTGAACTTGGACAACCAATGAACAGTTCGCCTTGATGGTACTCTGTCTCCACACACTGACTGTCACCATACGACGATGGATATTGTCTCGTGAAACCTCCTCTTTCCACAAAAATCACGCTATCTATCGCTGTGCATACTTACACTGACGGCGACTGGAAGAATAACCGTTTTCCTTAATCGTTCACGAGCTGGTAGCGCCATTTCTGTATTCCACGTAGCGCACGATCCCTGGTATCTCTTTCTTGGTGTTTTCCCATCTTGTGGAGTTTATTTATGACGTGACACAATGTAACTGCGAATTGCAGGCTATTGTCCATAGATGGTGCACCTACACACTTAAGGATTGGTTCACTACAGCCATCTGGAAACTCTCAGTCAGATGGCAGAAATGCATAAACTTAGATGGGGAGCATGTCTAACCAATGTAATATTCATTTTTGCTGAATAAAATATTTTCCACCCTGTGACTGCATTTGTGTCAATCATTTCTGTACGCAGTAATACATTGTATTCATTATATATTATGTATTCATTATATATTAATTACGTAGCGATTCTATATTATGTAATTTTATGTTACTTTATGAAATTCTTTTTTCACGGAATGTGACTTGCCTTGGTCTTATAAATAAAATTCATTATTATTATAAAATATTAAAATTCTACACCAGGCCCCCTGAGAATTTGTCCCTTCTCTGTCATCAGCCCTGACCACAGCTTTCCGAGGAATCTAACCCTTCGGTGACTATGGAACCAAACCGCAGTATCATTACCGGTAAGCGTTACAAGCGATATTTTTTAATCACGGGAAAAAAACCTACTTATACCTTTTTGTTCTAAATTTATAGAGTGAATGAAATCTATTTGTAACGATACTCAAGAAATCAAGTAAAAAGATTTCATTATAGAAAATGTTGAATATGATACGTTCTAAATCTGTTGGGACCGTCAAAAATATCACTATAAATAGATTATCGTTAATGACAGATTTCACTATATTTCTAAATATAGCTACATAATTTACTAATTTTCTTTAACAGGAAGAAAACGATTCGAGAGTTGTCCCGAGGACACAAGCATCCACTTAATTCTGATAAACTGACTCAAGTTGCTAGAGATGATTACGGAATTCTTTACACCAAAAAATATCGTCGTTATAAAAGGTGCTGACATTATATACGAAGTCGTTATAAACGATATGTTTAACGTGTAAAGAAAAAGAAAGCAAACCATCTCGTAGTGATTCCACCGCAATATAAAGTTAATCATTATAGCCAATATCATTATACACGATTTACACTGTGCATTTAATCAAATACGCTTAAAAATTACTGTCTTTAACGCAAGAGTTTAAGAATGCGATCAAAGGAAACCCTAATCTCAAAATGCCCACAAAACATTAAAAAATAGCCTCCTAAACAAAAATAATAAGAAAGGACAACTTACACCAATAAAAATATTGTTAAAATCATTTATCGTTAGCAAATAATTTTGTGATTAACTGATCACATCCCGTAAAGAAGTAATTGTTTTCTATTTTGGCCTACTTCCGAGGATAGGAACCGGCACGGGACTATTTGTATTTGACAAGTAGCTTGCCGGTATCTTTGGCCTTGTTCAAGGCCCCCGTTCGGGTTGACTGAGCAAAGCACTAGAGCAGAAACAAAACATTCTGTCCCTACCATTTCTGTCTTTTTCCGTCCGATTACCTGACATGTGAGAGATTTCTTTCAGATATAAGGCCGAGTATTTACAGGATTGTGTCTACCTTCCATACTGAAAATACAGTTAGGAGGGGGAATTTGAAAACTTTTCCCCACAAACTGGAGCTTCGCCAAGATCAGTAAAATAAATTATTAATTATGACTAACTAATTGCTTATTTATAAGCTTTTCATAAAATTGTATAAAATTTTACTTACATAATGCACTAGACTCCCTATTTTACGAACTCGAACGCACTCCAAAAATAAATACAAGATTTTTTTTAAATGAAAAGTTCTTAAATGGGAATTACCATTTCTTCTATAGAATACTTTTGGGGATCAACGAGTAAAAACATGTAGTTTGTATACGTCCGCTTTGAAAAAGTATGTGGCGTGTAAAAAAATTTGTTCTTAAAACCGTGTGGCGTGTAAAAAAGTTAGTTCTTAAAAATATGTGGCGTAAGAAAAGAAGCGTAGCTGGTTTATTCATAAAAACTTGTAGATTATGAACTGGAGGTTCGTAAACCTTGAGCACATTGTATTTTCCATTTGATATAACGTCGTATTATTATTATTATTATTAATTTAAAAAACTATAGCCATTCCCTAATGAAAATGATGATTTTAAAAGCTACAATCATTTATAAAACAATTAAAAAAACGTTAATTTAAATATTTATAAATGTAAATATAACAGAACGTTAATAAATATAATAGAATGTCGATAAATATAATAGAGCCTTAATATAATTATTAATTTTAATTAATAACGCTAAATATTAACTTAAAATATTAATTTAACGTTAGCATTAATTTGTATTATAATTGACAATAGAAGGCAAGTACTAGCATGCTTATTTTTATAAAAAAATGGTTTTGTACTGATAAAGAGAAAGAATATAATAATTACAATATATAAAATAGTGTACAGTATTTCATATTTAAAATATATTAAATTGTAATTTAAACTCTTTCTTTCTTTCCAAAACGAACCTTATTTAAGCCAAATTACATAAATATTCGGATTTTATATTTCGAAGTAGAATAAATAATTCTATTCATAATAGAACTATCTCCCAATATTTTTAAACTAGTTTTCTTTGTTTAAAATGAGGAATGCAAAATCAGTTCGGTTATACGTCCATATGCGATATTTTTCACCCGTCGTTCGGGACTATGTGATATCTGGACCAGAAAAAAACACTATTTTCAAAAAAAACAAAAAAAATCCTCGTGACATTATTTCGACATGACCAAATCTTTGAAGATGAATATAAACCTTATGCTTCATGACAGCGATAAATTGAGTTATATTTCATGTCCAAAGTAGTGTTGCCAATTTACGCTACGAAATTATGTCGTAGCACGTCGTTTCTTTTGCACAGGCCAATAATTTTAGGTGCATTACCGTTTTTGTATTCACCAGTGTGCATTGCCTCATCTAATACATACATAAAACCAACTTCATTATGCATCTATAGTTTTACTGTTAAGTGATTTAACACATTAAAGCTATGGTGTTAAGCTTTTAAATTGTTTACTTTACAAACATATACCTCTAAATGAAAGTTGGCCGTTTGTGGAACAAAATCTTTTATCAGATTTTTTTTTTTTCAATTTCATTTAATATGGTTATTAACGTTAAGCCGACACAGAGTTTTTGTTACAGGTTTACTGAAATTGCTCAATTCTGGGATCACTTTCGTCAAAGGAAAACCCTTTTCAAATTCATCGCACAAATCCCTGCGCCTGAACATGAACATGTATAAGACATCACTTTTTTTTAATTTGAGAATACTCATATGTTAGTGGGCATACTCATTTTCCATCAATTTTTTTTAATAAACAAGCATATTAATATACTTCTTTCAATAAAATACAAAATGTGGTGGTCTTGTATTCGTGAATTAACTTTGCAAATAGCTCTACTTAATTATTTATCATCACGTATTTCTTATGCATAGCTATTTTTCCCACTATTTTATGTTTTAAAACAACCGTTATGGAATCCTAACGAACTGAAAATATGATTCAGGAGTTCAGAACATGAAGAAGTGAAAATTGAGAGACTTACCGACACTAGAGGCCTCTAGTGGTGGAATCGGAGAATCCTGGATCTCTTGTGCAAAATTATTCTCACCTAAGGGTAATGTATCCTCCGTACTTTCGTCCTCCGAATGAACAGCTTCCCCTGCAAAAAGGCCGGATATCATTTTTTTTTAACAGACCGAATTTATAACAAAAATCCGTCAATTAAAAAACCAACGTAGTCAAAAATACCCCCAAGTAAGAGCAAGACAAAACAACCGAATATACTAAATATAGTTATATCTAAAACATTGCTTTTTATACAATTATAATTTAAAATGTTGACAATGGTATAAAATCTCGGAAAACAGTAAACCTGTGAACAGTAAAATAAAAAACTTTCTCATTCTCCTGTCTCACAACGAAGAAAAGTAATTAAAAAAATCTGTTAAATGTACTATTTAAAAAATTTAAATATGCACTTGAGAGAGAGATATTTCTAAAAGTCTGTTTACCTTTACTCTGTTTATAATTGAACTGTCCGATGAGCATGGTAATAAATAAAAAGTATCCTTCCAAAATTTCGAATGTTCCAAAAACATTTCCTTTTCGTCGATAGATCAAAAATTATAAAGGTTAAACATTTTTATTGACATTTAAAAAATATCGATTTCTGCGTAACATCCGTAATAACATGGAACGAAATATCTGCTCAACGAACAGTATATCTATCATTTCATTTAGTAATCAGGTCTTTTCTCCTTCGCAAATTAAATTACAACCTAAATAAAAGTATATTATTCAGTTGTTTATTTTCAAACTCTGTGAGTGAATTTGCCAATCACACACACATATATATATATGGGTTGGCGTTTTTCTACAGTTCAAACAGAATAAAATTTATTATAATGACAGGCTCCTCATAGCCAGTGGAAAAACATTAAATATTTCACAATCAGAATAAATATAACAATAATGGAAATTATGAAATTTTTAAACCTACTTTAAGACATGGGAAAATACAGTCTAACCAGGTTATAACGAAAACCCGGTTATAACGAGTGAAAATAAAACATTTGTTTAATTACATTTAAAATATACAAGAGGAAAACCCTTTATACGTCAAGAAAAAAAACTGTTATAGCTATTATAACTGTCCACTGGAAATTTCCCCATAACTTGAACAAATTGATTTTAATAACAGATTTTTTCCCTTTCTGCAAAGAATCCGCCTTACAGATTTTTCCCTTTCTTCCAAAATTCCGTCTTACAGATTTGAAGACAATAAGAGATAATTCAAGTAATGATGTGAAAATGTGTAAAATTTCAACACTTAAATAAATGATCATAGATATTATCACACGTAAATGTTAAAATTCCCTTTTCCCCATTCCGTCTGTTTTTTTAAATTTATTTTAACAATAACCAGCTTTTAACTAGAACCCTGATACAGCAAGCGAAGTATCAACCCCTTTGTGCACGTTACGGAGGGATTCGACTATATTAATTGCGTAAAATGTGAGATTTGTAGGGGGGGGTATTTTCCTAATTTTCTTTAGCTTCTTTATACGAGCAAATACATGCCGATGTTACTAAATATCTTATTCGTGGGAAAACGAAATCATCTTATGAAATTGAGTATTATTTCTCACTGCTGGAGAAACAAAAATATATATATATATATACATAAAAAATGCATATAGTATAAAATATCATCTGATAATATATGTTAATTCGCAGTGAAGTGATGACGCATCCTATTTCGAGTTCACCATTATTCATAAGCCGCTTCCCCAATCAAAGAACACTGTCGCATAGTCTCTAACCGTTAAAAAAAATCGAGCCATCGTATTGTCCGGCACCGATATTTATCCCGTTTGTTTATTTTTTTATGGAACCTTGCGCCAAACCAAAGGCGCGGAAAGGGTCAAATCTGGCCAAGTTGGCGCCACACTTACTTTTAAGGGCTCTCGGCTTGGCCTGCTTGCGGCGGGACATCTTTCTCTTAAATTCTACAACATCCACTTTCAGTAGCGAAGGATGAAAAAGTCCACACGGAACCGGTGACGCAACGATTCACAACGTTCAGAACGAGATCCCGCGCCCGCGGTCGGCCGCGTCGCAACTGCCAGCGCCGGCGGCGACTCCCGTCGCCCACCGCCATCCGAACGGGCTACGTCATCTCCCAGTGGGACGCCCCGCAGGAGATGCCGGGCTCTCTGCGCAGGACCCCCGGGGACGACCGCTGAGCGAAAGCCGGTAAAGGCAAACCCGCGGGTCGCCGCGCGCTGCCCGATCGAAACAGTTTTCTCTTAACGACGCTGGGGGCGCTCCCGTTCAACTCCGGTAGAGGACGCTGAAAATCCCGCGAAATTTAAAAAACTTGCGTCATTTTTGTACGCAAATCACCAATTTCAGGAAGCAACATCAATAATCGGTATCGTTAACAACAGCGCTCACCACATCCATTTTGTGATGAGGGTGGTACACATGGCTAAAAAGTTAATTTTTAGACACTGGCGTAGACAGTGTGTGTGTGTGAGGGGATTGATTAGAGTCATGACCGCGCCCCTTCACGATACGATTTTGTATGCACAGTCAGTGAAAGAAAAAGTCGAACACCCGTTGCCATTCGGGCAATAATTATGCTACAGAAAATTCAAGATGCCAATCGATAGCAAACAATGAAATCTACCAATTCATATGCATAAAATTTGCATAAGGGACCGTCTCCATATTTAAACTTGCAGCAACTTTGAAAATTCCAATGGCAACACCTAAATTTGATATCATCATCGGATTTTAGACTATTTAATTAATCTAATTTAAAATTTTGGCGTCATTCTGACTAATAAAACTCGAGATATTCTATAAAACCTCTACGTGGGCTTCCACCATGATAAAGAAAACTAACTTGTAAATTGGGAATCTAATTTTCTGTTCAAACCTGTTGAAATCAAAAATTTACAATATTGTTGACTTTTCTTCTCCCCCCCCACTTTCACTGGTGTTAATTTATCAAAATACCTTCTAAATGATGATCAAGAAATGTCAATCGACAACAGTTCGAAAGCATGAAATAATCTTTATTTTATTCTTTCCTTTTTTACTTTTTGTAACTATGCGATGCCACTTAAACCTTCACTTTAACTAATATTAAGTATAAAAAAACAAAACAAAACATTGATCGGATTGCGCTGAAATGTCTGTACAGTAGGTAAAAAACCGTAAGGTTTCAATACCCGTCAGAAAATTAATATGTTTCTATTCATATTTTTATCGAATATGATTTTTATAATTTATAATTCATATTATAGATATTATTTTAAAAATGAAACGCAGCATAAATTTTGTTTGGTTTGTTAAACTTAAACGCAATAAAAAAATATCGGAGAGATACGATGAATATTTCGATAGATATATTCATAAAAAGCACATAAAATATTTTAATTCTATAAGCTCAGTATTTCTAATATTCAAAACTCATAAACTCTTGACCCCAATAAATTGAAATCTAGTATTAGAGTTCGCTGCAATTGGAATTTCCAAAGTTGCTGCCGGTTTTAATATGAAAGTGGCCCCTTATGCAAGTTTTATGCACATGGATTGCTATATTTCATTATTCCCTATAGATTGGCACTCTTAAATTTTCTGTAGCTCAATTATTGCGCAAATAGCAAAGGGTGTTCACATTTTTGTTTCACCGACAGGACATATGGATATGTAGAGTTTTAGCTCTCCAACTCTCCCTTATGGTCCTTTTGCATATGCTAATGTTTCTAGATATTGATTTACATAGCAAACCAATAGCCCATCAGAATACTAACACATTAGAAACATTTAGTGAATTAAATCCCAGCGTTAACTTCTAGTTCTATGCGTAAATTAAAATCGCTTTTTTTATAACGTCAAAAAATTTCTCTTCTCATCCCACTTCAATCTTTATTTTGAAATTTGAATATAGCACAAAATTTGAACATAATGCAATTTCTACCAATTTTCAAAGCTAGTGTGTGATATAAAATTACACCTTTCCATCTACGAGACAAAGTTTTTATCTAAGAAGTGCACCAAAAAGCTCGCGAGAGGATCTACATAAAATATAATCAAAAAAGTTTAAGAGTTTTTAAATGTTTTAAGCGCATTACAATCTTAAAAATCAAATACTGACATATTTAAAATAACGACTGAGTAAAAGTATGGTGAAAATCCCTTTATTTTAGTATTTAAATATAGAAAATTGGCCAAAATGTGAACTAAAATACAATCTTATATCGCGTATATAAAGATTTAATGAGAATAAAGTGATTTAGAAGACGCAAACAAATACTTGGTTCAGCGATAATTATCGTCAATTATTGATCATATTCCACTTATATACTAATTTATTAAATTTAATCAGTTAAAAAGCCTTTTCCAACTCTTAGCTTTTCAATGTAATTTTTGCAGGTTATTGAATTTCACGATATTCAAGACTAACTTCAGAAGAGCCTTGATCTGTAAATTCCTCAAAATCGCCGTAAAAGTACCGAGCTTCTATGTTTTTCCCCACAGTATTTTTTTCATACTGACTATATAAATCGTGAATCCTTCTTTGATTTTGTAATAAAAAATATCGAGTTCTTTACTCGAGAATTTAGCTGGTCACTTGAACGGATTAGGACAGTAAGAAAAAGAAAGAATAAAATGGTTTACTTTTTTTCAATACCAATTCGACCTAAGGGTCAACTGCCCTTTCTTCTACCCGAGAAAGTGCAAACCTCTCGTAAATTGTTGTCTTTCGGTACAACTCTCTGAGTAAGTAGCAAAAGGAAAAAGATAATGAGGAGCACTCATTCTCGTGTGCGCGCGTCCTAACGAAGTCAATACATTAGGTTTTGAAGTATGAATTCCATTTGCCACCTGCTGAGGTTCGTTTGACTAAACCAGAACGAGCGAAAACAGTTGATAATCCACACTATTTGTAACCAGGTCGATACATGAATGACCTCTTCTTCTCAGCATACATGGTTGTTCTGACAAAAAACATGGCGCAAGAAAGCTTATTGTACTACATAAAACTGAAGGTGTCATACATGACACACATTATGAGAAAAAGACGGTGAAACTGACATACATAACCTGTGTCGTCGTGTGTTTTGGCGCTGAGGTGCGCTGGAGCCCTCGTGGCAGAATCTACTTCAACGTCCAATCCGGAGAGTCATTAATTAGAACTTGATGACGTTACGTTTACCTGTGCTCTGTTATTATGGCATCTCCAATTTACTTTCAATAATAGCTATAAGTTATGTTTTAGAGTAGGCTACAACGATAATTATGAAACATTTACAGGCGGTCACACTGCAGGAAAATGTCTGTTTTTCTCTGGTGTGTGTCATTCTATCTCCATTACACTTTTGGTACTTCTATTACTTAAGATCTGATGACGAATCGGTGGATAGTAAATCATTTGTGGTAATTTATGAGTCTTAAAGATAGAGGTTTATGTGGTGATAATGAAAGTGGCGTCTTTTTCATCTACCCCTTCAATTTCAGTACAGTATCTACACTGATTATCGTAATTATAAGGATAGTTGAGATCTTAAATTAATAATATCATAAACTATAGAAAATGACATTTATATGAAGCGTTAAATTGTGAAAAGCATGAAATAAAAATTATTGGCATATTTACTTTACCACAAAATGAAAAAAAAAGTCGCCCTTTCACTCCTACGGCAGCGGTTAAACACTGCACTCAAATTGTGACTTGAAATTAATTAATTAATTAATTAGTAAAGTAAAAGACATTTATTTAATGTACATAATTATGATGACACTTTTTTCTTTAGTAAATTCAATCATTTAAACATGAAAGAATTGTCGAATATCTTTTCATAGCTACACATTATGCTTTCATTGTGGTATATTCCACTAATTTCTGATAATAATTAAGGGAAGGTTTATCTTATGCACCATATGCATTTTCTTCAAGTTTTATAAGGAAATAAAATATCGCCTATTTGCATAAATTTTTCTAATAAGAAACCCCCAAACATCCGTTATAATATTAAAATCTGAGTAATTAGGTGTCTGGGTAAAAAGTTGGATTTTGTTTTCTTCAAATCAACGTTTTGTAACTTCGAAGGCGTGAATCGATACGCCACCTTGTTGAAAGAGTAAAATTTTGCCTCTTAAAATCATCCATTTAACAAAAATTATGTATATATAGGCCTATGTATAACTTTGAATCCATTGTAGTAAACAGAAGCCTTAAATCCTTCCTACTACTTGCGAAAATAATTGCACCTTAGAACATAAGCGAAACCCCTTGAAACACCAGCTTTATCTGATACCCTTTGCTTGCTATAAATCCTGCCAGTAGTGATGTAAACCATTGGGTCCATCAAGATTGAAACGTTTTTCGACGAAAAATCGAAGTGTTCCAGTTGACATTGTCCTGCATCCATTTAATCATTGCTTCTCTATGCATGATTTTATGCCATTCTGTCAAAGCTGGCTTCTTATCCATTTTTATTTCGAGATATCGGATTTATTAAAAACACGTATATCATTAGAGAGAGGAAAGTACCTCTGTTCAAATTAATAACAATTTTTCAGCTGACATTTTTTTTTTTAAATTTTCATGTGCACCATTTTTCTCCGATCTCTTCTCGACAGCTTCGATTTGGTACCAGTGTTTTTCTTGACAAATTAAAAATTAAAGCATATTCTCCTTTTATACATGTCAACTGCATCTTCTTACTTTTGTATAATTTTAGCAATGTTTCACATAGACATAATCCTAGCACGAAAATTTTACATTTTTCGTACTTCAGTTTAATGAACTACTTTTCTCAAGGTATTTTTAAAATCGTCTGCAAACAAAGTGCTACTGAGTATGAAATAACCTTAATAGGTCAGTAGCCATAAAAATTTGCATGGTAAACTAAAGTTAATTGTTTATATAATAAGTTAAATACAATAAAAAAATCTAAATTGAACTTATAGTTGCGAAACAAAGAAACGATATAAAATCTGAATGTTTTTATTTTTTTATAATTTATTAAATACTGGTCTAAAAAAACTATACTAACAAAATTTAAATAACAAAATCTTTCCATATGATAAAAATAATCATTTTACGTAAATGTTTTCTGAGAAACTTTCAGAAAAGCGACATCCTTATAATTATGAGAATCAGTGTACTGATACTTATATACTAGAAATCTAAGATGGCTGTATTTTCATCTTCCGTGCACTTAGATTTACGCACAACGTTGATTCGCTTTATCGTGTTTTCTAATTTAGATAAATATTTAAGAAAATTCTCAAAATTAATTCTAAATAACGCTCAAAACTTCCAAGAGTGATGGCCAATCCAAGAAATACTCAATCAATCGATTGAAGTGTTTTAGATAAACTTTGTGTGAAGATGTTCTAATGAACACAATGACCCGCTTAACGCTGATTTATACTGCACCCCATTCTAAAAAAGAAAAAATCCCCCACATGAAGCGTGGTATAGATATATATTTATGAATTCCATTCCAGCATAAAGCTCGGAATCATCAATAAATAACAGCAGTTTAATTCCGGTATTATTTCGATAATTCTACAACTGGATTCCATCATGATTTGCGTATCTCGATCGATAACAAGTTTATTAAAAAATTTTTAATTGCTTGTGTAGTAACAGGCTGCTCTAGCGACTTTAAACCAAAACCGTTTTTTACAACGATTCCATTTAAGCACGTCTCAACCCTCGCCTGGGAAAACATTGCCACTATTTGGGGCCAACCTCCCCACAAACACAAGACAGAATAATTTCTTAATTACACTAATTAGACTTAGTAATTAAAAGAACTTGTGTTATTAAAAGACAGTTATGTAATGGTAATTTCCCATTACAAGAGAAATAATTATCCAGCTGGGCATTCTGAGACGTACCTGTCGAAAAACGTAAATAGAATTATTCAGTTTTAAATGTTTCGTGTTCAATGTGGCGTCAGCTCGACGTATATAGTGTTCGTTATACGAGCGCAAAAGGTCCTCACGAGGGAAGTCTCCAAAATGCCAGCCGCACCACAAATCGAAACATATATGGTATGAAAGATCCATATGAGTAATGAACAAAACCGAAAGAATTTTTCTGTAAAACTCAATTTTTGAATATTTATGAATTTTGAAAGTTTTCATAATTACACTAAACGTAGCTTTGCGCTTAACTGCAAAGCCGTAAGCTGAAGTCTTCAGTTAGGGGTAATTTTCATTTGGATTGTTTGGCGAAAAATAACAAATTCTTACATAATGTTGGCGGCTTTTTCAATTACTGCGCCAACCATATATGTATGTGTGTGTGCGTGTGTGCATGTGTGTGTGTGTGTGTGCGCATGTGCGTGTGTGTGTGTGCGCATGTGCGTGTGTGTGTGCGCATGTGCGTGTGTGTGTGAGAGAGAGAAACCTCGATGTTTTCTTAACAGACTTTTTTTGCTCAGAAGAATTTTGTATTTTGTGCTTTAGAGTAGTTTTTGGCTATAGGTTAGTTATGGGAAAATTAACTTGGATCTGTTTGAATCATGGTATTAGATTTTATTAAAATATTGAAGTATTTTTTTCCATTTCAGTCGTGTTGTTTTAGGGGGAATTGAATTAGCAAACCACTGAATTGAGTCTGCACTACTTTTTTAATCTTTGGGACCGTTTCGAAATAACTAAGATTTTTTGAAGAAATTTATTTGATTTTGTTTTGTCGTTGAAGTAAATTTATTTAAAGATTTTATTTCGCAAATACCGAGAGCTCCTCATCATTTGCAAAACAAAATCTTCAAATTAATTTACTTCAACGACAAAACAAAAACAAATAAATCGCTTCAGAAAATCTTAATTATTTCGAAATTAACCCAGGGATTAAAACAATAGTGCGGACTCAATTCAATGAGTTACAAATTCAATTCCCCCTAAAACAACACGAATGAAATGGAAAAAGTGCGTATTTAAGGGAGGCAAGGGGGCCACAATTTGGGGGGGCGGCAATTATCCTTTAAAAAACAAAATTTATCGCCCCGGGCAGCAAAATATCTAGCTACTCCACTGTATATATATATATATATATATATATATATATTTGTTTTATTATAGAGGAACGGAAACTGGAAGAACAAGTGGTGTTGGCTTCTTAATCAACAAAAGAATTAAAGACTACCTTCTTGAAGTCGAAAGCACGTCAGATCGAGCAGCGAGGCTCGTTGTTCAACTAACCCAGCGATACCAACTTCAGATAGTACAGGCATATGCACCAACATCAAGCCATACCGACGAGGAGGTTGAAGAATTCTATGAAGAAATCAAACAGCTACATACCAAGGGGAAACAACACATCAAACTCATCATGGGAGATTTTAATGCAAGAATTGGACAACAGGAACAAGGAGAGACATCGGTTGGTAAATACGGATACGGGGAAAGGAATGAACGTGGCGATCAACTCATAGAATTTGCCGAAGCTGAAAATCTTAGCATCATGAATTCATTTTTTAAGAAGAAACCGCAAAGAAAATGGACATGGAAACACCCCAATGGAGGAACCAGCGAAATTGACTATATACTGGCAAACAAGAAATCAATTATTGAAGATTGCAGCATACTGAACAGATTTAATACTGGAAGTGATCATCGAATGGTGAGATGTAAAATGCACTTAAAT
>QLNU02014802.1:173727478-173761604 GCA_006491805.2 Dysdera silvatica | reverse complement strand
ATTTGGCTTTTGTTAACGTATTAGACGGCAATTTCGCCTGCCTAAATTGCAATTGTTGGCCAATTGTGGTGGTCTGGAACTGGACCCACGTGTGTGTGGCCTGACCTATTTATGCACGTGCAACGAGTTGGCTATTTATTGCTGTGATGATTTATTTACTTCCCCTCGACCAGGGATTTCGTCTGAACTTAAGTTTTTATAGGTTTCGGTTGCTGATGGATATTAGCCATATTGTAGGGAGCGAAATAGCAGTTTTTAGGTACACTGATTGGCCAAAATTTTTTTGTTTGCAAGTTAAAAATGGGTTTAAAAAATTAAATATGATAGGTAGGAAAAAAACAAAAAGGTGGATTTGTATGTTAAGGGGTCCTACTTTTAAAAAGAAAAGGAATTTAATTATAAGTGCCTTATTTATATTCAGAATTTTTTTAAGAGTGTTTTTTACTAGTAAAAATCAAGTTAATTTAAATTTTACACCTTTGTTAATTCAACAGGCATTTTTAACAAGTCTTTTCGTTTGTCACATAAAAAACAACTAAATTTAAAGTTCTTGAAAAGAAGTTACAAAGAATTTGATTTTGTCTGGATGAATGGATGGCCCAGGAAACTTGTTTACTTCCTATTATGCCCATGATGAAGGTTTCTTTGGACGAAGGTGCCGCCTCTTGAATGGAGGTGTCTCCTCTTGAACGTTAATTAATCTGGCATAGTGTTGTAGACGCAGTGTACAAATAATTGGAGGTACAACTCCATCTGAAAAAATTAAATAACAGGCGGCAGAATATCGAAAAAACAAAAACACTTAACAACATCTAAGCATATATTTATATATAGTGAGAGAGAGAGAGTGTATGTGTTTTTTATTTAATTATCTATTTATCTGCTCCTGGGTGTTTAGATTTAATTAGTTATTTTAAAAAGAGAATTTTCAATTTTCACCCTAACAAAAGTAATTATCTTCATCTTTGCACTATATGGAACGGTACAATATCACATATCATTATTATAATATTCTGTTATTATATTTTAATAGTTAATTCGTTGAAAGACAAGGATGGATTAAGATTTTGTGGAACCTTAAAAATTTTTCTGGGTTGCTTTGTAACATAAATTAAGCCTGTGCAATTATATATTTTAGGAAATAAGGAAAAGAGTTAGGGAAAGTTCAAGTATTACGCAAGCAATATTATGGCCATTTCATACCCCTCCCTCCCTGGTAAGCAATAATTAACATTGACTAACATAGGAAAATAAGTACAACAGCAATTCTCCTTCCTCCCAAAGTTGCTTACGTAATACATGTTATACTCCCTTACTAAAAACAAAATACGCATATATACTTCCAAGTACGGAAAATGACGATATAAAATTTTCAATCATATTATACATATTATAAATTTATATGCATTTTCTATCATGACAAATGCGGATTTTGCATATCATATCTTGAAATACAGTGAATTCTGTCTATAACGATAATTTGTTTTGAATGAGCCTGCATATAACGATAATTTTGCAATTTTTCAGTCTTTATATATATGTTGTGTCCAAAACTTTTTAAAGCAATATAGCTTTGACAATCCATTAATGCTGAAGAATATTATATACACAAACGCAGCCGGTTCTTGTATAATGTGCCAAAGTCAGCCAAATATTTCTGAAGAGGAAATAATGGAGAAAATAATGGAGAAAATAATGGAGGAAATAATGGAGGAGGTTGATGTGCTTAACTCTCTTAGTACATGAAAAGCTTTGAAGAATATACACTCTTCTATGAATATAGAGAATGATTTGACTTCGGATGAGGAATTATTAGTAGAGCTAGGAGATTTTGATGACCTAAAAACAGTCAGAAATGACCTATAAAAATATATTTATGGTCTAAAAACTAGGAAAAATTGCCTTACAAACAAAAAAAGTGACCTTAAAAGACTCACAAAAAATTATTCAGTATTTCAAATTAGCCATAGCAAAACTGAAAAATTTATTTGAGTATTGCAGAATTGTAATATATATCGATTATCGATCAGAAATTTTGAATTTTTTTTAAAAAAAGGGAACATCGGCAAATTTACGTTTTTTTGGAAAAAAGAAAGAAATTTCTGAGAAAGTCACGGAAAAATGCCTTTTTTATTGAAAACATCACAAAATGCAAATTGTTGATCCAAAAATATCCAAAAAAAATGCCCTTTAAATGACCCAAAACATAAAAAATGCTCCATCCCTTAAAAATGACGAAAATGCAAAGACTGCCCTAACGAAGGTGCTTCAATCTGATTAGTTTTTCATTAAACACATTTATATATACTTAGACAACGTTTTGGAAATTCCAAAAAAACTGCAAAATTATCAAAATCCTAGCCCTAGTTATTAGTTTTTTAGTTATACTACCAATGAAGATGCGATAGCGAAACCGAAAGAAAACGATGGGAGATAGCAAAAAAAAAAAAAAAGGAGAGACGTAGTGTTCGATAGAATCGTTGAAATATTACAGCATTTCATTCTAACTCTACCGAATGTCTGAGATGTGTATCTAAATTTTCTAGGTGGTTAAAAAATGTGTCAGCAGCTACTCTCCAGAGAGTACTCTCCACATAAACCAAATACCTGATTACTGCTTTTCTTTCATTAAACACGAATTTCTTATTATTTTTTCTAACGTAACTTTTCTAAATACTAGTAAATAAAAGTAAGTAAGGAAAGTTTAGTAAGTAAGTAAGTAAAGTTTAGTAAAATTAAGTAAATACAGTTTAGTAAAGTTAAGTAAGTAAAGTTTAGTAAAGTTAAGTAAGTAAAGTTTAGTAAAGTTAAGTAAGTAAAGTTTAGTAAAGTTAAGTAAGTAAAGTTTAGTAGGTAAGTAAAATTTAGTAAATAAAGTAGCAATAAATAAAAGTATTGAATGATAAAACATTCTGGTTTACGTCCACATAAATTAATTATACGCCACATATTCAGTTTCTATGTATTATGCATTTTTTAGTTTTCAATTAAAAATATAATTCCCAATTTTATTTTTATCATCATGCATATGCATTTTTGATTAATAGAATGGGAGAGTTCAAATACTCCGTAAACAATATTTTGGCCATTTTATATCTCCTGCCACCCCTGGTAAGCAAAAATTAACATTGGCTAACATAGGAAAATAAGACAAACGGCAACCCCTCACTCCCCCAAAGGTGCTTACGTAATACTTGAACTCTCCCAATTGTAATTACAATACATATAATATACTCCATCATATTTTCGAACAATTACATTTTGAGATTTATATTCATATATACACCTGATCTCTCTGTAATGTTATTTAATAAATCGTTTAACGTGGTATTATTCAGTGCAATTACGTTTTAAGTACTACCATACGCATGGGAGGAGTGATGGAGTCATAACCGCATTGAGATGTATGCTACAATTTTGTATATACATGCATGTATATATATATGTATATATATATAGTTTTAGTCTTGTAACCCACCCATTTACGAAAATCCTGCATATGCCAGTGATTTTAAGGTTCCGTTTTTTGTATGGTTCATACCAAAATATGTGTTTATAGGTAGAGAAAAGAAAATTAAATTATGCCTCTTACAACCATACAAAAAGAGGAGTGTCAAAACTTTACCTATATTGAATTATTTCTCCTTTATTAAGAAGTTCCCCTTTGGTCAACATGGTCAGTGGCCGACTGTGAATATTGGGGGTCCCTGACGCACGTATTTTATATATATCTGAAAAATTTACGCATTCTTATTCCCATTTAAAAATGTAGGTGCATGTATATTTATAGGACCGCCTAGTTTGCCTTATTGTCGAGCCGGGCCTGAGTAGAAGACCGGCAAGATGGTACCTGCATCAACCTAGGGCGGCCTATGTATTACTGAAATTGTCAGTACTCTAAAGGGGTTAACCGCTTAGCCGCTGATGAAGTCTTTATTAGCCACAGATAACATTTGATGGACGCGTATCAGCTGAACTGTCCGGCGAACTGAATTTATATAAGTTCGGAAGTGGTGTTGCGGTTCATTGAATGATAAGTACTCTATTTTCTATTTTAAACTTTTGCACTATGGAGTTTACTGACGAACGATGTTTACATTGAAGAATTTTTATGGTCGTCCTAGGGTTTTGTATTTTAAGTTGAGTTATCAGGATTTAAACTAGTATCTCTCTAATATAACAGTAAATAGTAATTTACCTTAAAAATTGCATAATTAATTTGTGTTCTAGAAATCGTTTTAACTAACCTTGAGTTGTAGCCATATTACGTTGAGATCGGAGCTTATTTTGAAATAAGTGAGTAGGGGGTTTACTTAGGTCCGTGTAACTGCTCTTCATTTGATAAAATACGTAGTGTAATTACAGATGGCCGTTGTGAGCCGCCATATCTAGACTGAGTGGACGGATTAAGCATTAGAAGTGACCTCGTCGTACTTACCTGATTAGCTATGGGCCTGGGAGCCCAGGTTAGGAAATTCGATTAATTTTTAATCTACTGTTAATGTTCGTTTAGATATTGTCACTTTTTATAGTTCTAAGAGAATTTGTTAATCATTTCAGCCACTTACTTCTGGGAAAACTTCCACTCGGTGGTAACCCTAAATCTCCTATTAAAGAGAATCTCACTGGAAATTATTTGACTTCTGGTAGAAACATTTACGTTGTACCCAGTTAACACGCTTTAATAAAACTAAGAGATATTGCCAATCGGTTTGATTGTTGATTTGTGTCTGATCGTCTGGTCGTAAATGATAATATTTATGTGGTATTTTTTTTTTACTTAATTGCATGCTAAGTTGAGATAGGAAAGCGTTACAGTTATTAAAATTTTTGGTAATAATTATTATATTACTTCGACTTTGAATCCGAATTTCAAAGTAGTGATGTGGCTCTCTCTCTCTCTCTCTCACACACACGCTTCCTTTCATCCCCTTAAGCCAAAGCTAATCGGACCAAAACGTATTTATTGCTTTGAAAAGTGGTTATGCTTTTCAGCTTCGCGTGTGATCGCTCAGTGACACTCACGCGCACATCAAATTAAATCACAACTACACCATATTCTAGAGTTAATTATATCTAGACCCGCAATAAATCAAGGCAGAATGACAATTTAGACAACTTTTTAAGGAGTTACAATTCTGAAGGAGCGTCGCCCAGAGGCTATCCAGTTGAGCACTAACGTAAAGAAGATGAAGTTGGGGATCCTAATTAACGTTGTTCTGTGCATCAGCCTTGGCACACCCAGAAATGGCTTCTCACCCCCTTCTCTCCTCCTCCTTTCTTTTACCTACCTCTTTACGGGAATCCCTCGCAATCCATTCATCCTTTGAGTGCTCTCAAAAAGCATCATCGTTTCGTTCTTTTATAACCTTTGTTACTTCATCCTTTGCTTGTGCCACCATTTGTTAACGAATACAACTCACTATCTTAATTAGCACAAATCGCAGTGAAAAATGCTTACACGTTGGGAATAGGTTATCTTCAAATGCCCATAGTTTTTTCTAATTGAAGTTCTAGAACTTGCATTATCCCGATTCGTATTATATCTGTTAGTGGTGGAAAAATTAATAATTATTATATGAGGGATATATTATAGATCACCTAATATAGACCATTCTTCTTTTTTGGCTATTTGAACTGAAATTTCAACATTTTTTTAAACTTTTAATAATTCCATTCAAAAAAATTAAAATTTAAGGAATTTCTTCAAAAAAATTAAAATTTTAACAATTTCTCCTACAGTAACTAAAGTGTCAACAATTTTTTTTTCCAAAGGAACTTCGGTTTAAATAATTTCGTCTAACCGAACCAAAGCGTCAGTAATTTCTTTCTAAGTAAATAAAGTTTCAATAGTTTCTTCTAAACATTTCAATATGTATAATTTTTCCTAAAACTTATAATAATTTTTGATGAAACTTACAATAATTTTTCCAAAAAATTCAATAATTAATATCTTCCAAAAGTTTCAATAATTCTTTATAAATATTTTAACAATTACCTCTAATTGAACCATGAGGTTAAAATCTTATTCTAAAAGAACTAAAAATTGAACACTTCGATTCAGAACGATCAGATTGCTCACAATTGATAAATAATAGACTTTTCTTGCTAACGTTTGAACAAAAATTTACATATACAATCTGCAAATGAAAGCAATTTGATATTCGTGTTCGAAAGTAATTGTATGCGTATATGATAAGCATACTCCTTATCCACGCTCCTATACTCACCTGCTGTAAGTATTAAGTATTTTTATTTAGTTATGAATAAATAATAATCATTATCAGTAACCTATTGTTCAGTTTAAGCGGTCACTACCAGTCATTAACAGTGATAGCTTGTATTGCACGTAAACAGGGCTCGCCCCACCGCTCAAATTATATCGTGTGTAGGTAAATGTTCAGCGTCGGGAAATGCAGCAGTCATAACAATAAATTAACGATTAATGTACGATCAGCCAACAGTTCATGAATCACTCAATTGCTCGTTGTGGAGCTACCAATTGCAAAACATGTTCCTCCCTCCCTCCGACAGAAACTTTCTCTAACGCTACCAACGAAAAATAAATAATAATTCACGTCGTCTAAAGTTACTAATGATGTTAATGCTCTTGTTGTTTTTTATTCCGTATCGTAGTATTTAAGCAATGCTGAGGTGCACACAATACGTTAAACTAGATCGAGGGAAGTTGTCGAGACTCAAACAAGTTGGTCTTTCTTCGGATAAGATATTATCTAACTGGAAACGTTAACCATTCTGTTTATAAATATTCATTTTTCCAGTAAATTCAAATGAGAAATAACCTTTGCTCATTTGTTTCGCCTGATATTTCCTTAAAAATACACAAAAGGCAGGTTACCTTCTTTGCCAGTAGGCATTCATACACTGTCACATTCTCTATATGGATACCACGAAGTTCCAACTTATTTGCTACGATTAGTTACTTAAGTTCTACTTTACTATTCGCTTTCGCTTTCTTTTTGGTTTTACGGCTCAAAGACTACAGTGGTCATGCTGCGCCGGGACCTACTGTTTTCCGAGGAATCCGAACCTCTTAAGGCCTAGGGAACCAAACCCCGGACTACAGTGAGCAGTGCGATCTTTATGAGATCTCTGAGTAAGCGTTCTTTTTGCACTGCTGGGAGTCGAACCCGGATTAGCGGCGCACTAGGAGAACGCGTTACCACACTGCGCCACCGCAGGGCTCACTTTACTATTCGTTAAGCAGGACGCGCCCTGAAGATACTTAATACAGATATCATCTCTTTCGTTGTAAAACACTCCCGTTTACATGGCCAAAGCTTATAAAATTGCATTTTAATGTTTTACATACGAGAGTGAGTCAATAAGTTCTAGGAAAGAGTCAATAATAAATAAATTATAAGGATTATTATTTACTTTATTTACGAACTTACTTTTGTTTTTATTTTGCTACATAATCGCTAGGACCCTGATGTTGATGACATGTGCATTTTTTTGCATCTTTTGACTTTTTTCTGTTTTTAGGGCATTTTATGCGATTTTTCCTTGTTTTAGGTCATTTTTTACCAATTGTTTCATAAAAATTAAATTTTCGTAAAAATTACAAACAAGTTGCAATAACCAAAACTAGGATTTCTAGACGAAAAAAGGCTTCAACAGCTGTCATTGTCAATCAACTACGTTTACCAATCGCAGCCTATTTAATGTTGCCTTTAAGTCCATTCTACAACTTTTATTTCAACGCTGTAGTCACACTTCCCAACTATTACCTTATATTAAGTATTTTTATTGAATTTGGAGGTACTTGAAAAAGTTAATCGTTCAACCTTCTGTCAGCTACTTGAGAAATATTTTACTCTTTTATGGCCAAACGGAGTGGAACATGACAACATTTTACCCCTTTTAACGGATGCTACATCAAATGTAGTAAAAGAGGGAAAAGCAATTAAATGTTTTTATCCAAAGATAGTGCGTGCGACTTTCTTTGATCATGCCTTTCATAGGGTTGACGAATAAATTCAGGCAAATTATCTGGATGTAGATAGACTTGTTTCTAATGTTACAAAAAATTCTTGAAATCTCTTTATCGTATAGAAGCCTTTAAAACGCAAGCTCGTAGTTTAACTTTGCCACCAAATCCTTTGACAATGCATTAGGGAACATGGTTGGATGCTCAATGAATGCATATTTGTTACAGAGAAAATTTTGATGCTGTAAAGGCGACAGTAAATGAGTTTCATTCAGAAGACGCAGCATTTATTCAAATTGCGCGATGTCTGTTCTCTCAGGAAAAAATAGAAGGAAATTTGGCATACATAAGATCAAACTTCAGCAGTTTACTTTAATAATTAATAATTTTGCTTATAATTATTAAACTCAAAAATAGAAATATGAAATTTAATAACACAAATAAAGTACTATAACTATTTAGCAGGAAAATTCTTTACGCATATTTTAAAGAAGTCTACGTAAATGCTTACCGTTTAACTGCACGAAAATTCGCTATCTTATTGAAGTGCACTTATGCGGTTTGGGCTGTTTATATACAATTGACTCCCATATCTACGAACCTCCGATTTATGAACTATACGTCTTTATGAACTATTGTGTCGGTACTGAACAGTATTCTATAGAATAAATGTTAATCTCCATTTACAAACTTTCGATTTTACGAACTTTTTTACACATTTATTTTATTTTTTAAGGGTCCGTAGGAGTTCGTAAAAGCTAGGGTCTGCTCTATAAATTATAATCCAAGTGACTATTGTAGATATAAATTCGTTGACCTCCTGAGCGCTATTCATGAATCCTAAAATTTTAGCCACCATGGATTTTAATAGCCTATAATTGTAGGCGTAACTTGAGAGTTAAATATAGAGTAACCTGGGAGGGGGCAAAAAAAAAAAAAGTTGGATGGAAAAAATACGATTTTGACTCACTCTGTTCTAAAAAAACTGGGGTCGTGTGCCCGCTAGGTTACGTCTTTGCTTGTAATCATATAAGATATGTTAATTTTAAATTATTCAGGTAGTGTACTATACAATACGTCGAAGCTTATTTTCTGTCTTTAAAATGGGTATGTTTTCTAGATCAATATTTATATCCATTTTTATAGGCAGAAAACAAACCTCGGTGGGTTTTACGCTCAAGTAGTGGCCTGAAATTTTTTAAATTCCAACTCTATATAATTAGACACAAAAACACATCCCATTACAATCCTATACATGCTATTCTATATTCAAGCCCAACCTTGGCAAAAGTAAACAAAAACTCGATAAAATTCTCCGAAGAGTACTTGTAACGAAAGCAAGACTATTTGCTAAATAAGCATCATTTGCATATTGTTGGTGAACAACAGAAGATCGCAAACAACAATAGAAATGACAAAAAGAGAAATACCGAAATTTAGACGATTAAAAAACATTTTTTCACGACCTGCAAGTCCTTTGGCTTATCTGTTTCCCAAGCAAAGTAAAAACAGTCGCAGGATTCCTTTGTGATGTGCAAATAGCAGCCCGACATCAGAGAACAAAGGACGACGAAGAGCTACCTTTACATTCCAGTTAAACAATTGCCATAAAACAAAATAACAACAGGAACGTCTGACACGTGTCACCAAGAAATAAACAATAGGCTCATTAGTGCTCAAAGTCAAAATGGAAATTTAAATATTAATTGATAAGACACAATTGATAAAGATCGATGGGAAGAATCGGAATGTAGAGGTCACTAACATTGCCTGAACATGACTTATGACTCTATGACTTTAAATGACTTACTTTATGGCTTTATATGACTCACCTGATGATTTATGACTCTAGATGACTCACCTTATAACTTTAGATATGTAAAATCAATGATATGTTGCGTCTTTTCGTCTCCTATCGAGGTCTTAGATGAGATAAAATAAGAGTGCCTTGATAAACTTGACTTGATGGCATTATGGATTTAATACTTCGTATTAGAATTAATTAACCAAGCGCTAATTAAACGTATTAGATTAATTGAATTATACTCAGTGGCTTACTTCCCGTCTCTCTCTCTGTGTGTGGCCGTACGTGGTAGCTTAGTGATTAAAGCGTTGAAACGATAACCCGAGGACCGCAGGTTTAGTCTAGTCTAGGTGCATTATCTCTTTTCTCTCCTCCTCTAACTATCTGAAACGTAAAGTAGGTTCTAGGTCGAAACTAAACCATGGAAATCCGAACTTAATAAATTTATTGGATTAATTAATTTCATGAGAGTAATTAACTTGGTTGTGATACATTTCTTTTGCACTGAAAGCAATAATTCTTTTAATTACAGTGAAAGTAAAAATAATCTAATAATAGTTCTCAGGAAATGTTTGAATCACTTTTTATTTGTCACCGCTTTTCAAAATGAATTATGTTTTGCAAGGTTGAGAGGGGGGGGAGAAAGAAATTTAGAAATAAGGATTTCATAAATTGACTTTAAATTGTATCTTATATTTGTGAACTGAATTTTTTAATCAAACATTTCAAATTCAAAACATCCAAATAAAGTTTATGGTATTAGCAACAGCATTTCAAGAGCGTACGATATTAACAATATACATTCAATAGTATATGACGTTATCAGTAGCAAATCAGTAATTTATGACATTATTAATAGCAAGTCAATAATTTATGATATTTATAATATCAATTCAATAATTTATGATATTTATAATATCAATTCAATAATTTATGATATTAACAATATACCTTAAATAGTACATGACGTTATCAGTAGCAAGTCAGTAATTTATGACATTATCAATAGCAAGTCAATAATTTATGATATTAATAATATCAATTCAATAATTTATGATATTTATAATATCAATTCAATAATTTATGATATTAACAATACGTATTTATGCTAAGTTAACCTTCTGGCTGTCAATTTTTTTTATCGAAGTCGCTTCAACAATTGCATATTTTTTTTATTACATATTTCAAATCAACATGTATTAAGAGTTAAAATATGTAGCACATTTTTGTAAACTAAATCATCAGTCCAAACCATCATCATCATCAGTCTAAACCATCAGTCCTCACAAGAATTCAAGCTTAACGCGGAACTGTTCCCAAGTGGTTACGACCTCCACTCTTAAGCTCATCGACGTGGATTCAATTTTGGCTAATTTTGATTGGTGTAAATATGTCCTGATTCGAACGTACGTCACGATAAGCCTTCGTTCCAGCCCTAGGCGACCTCCGTACCATTTTGGGATATAAAAACTGCAAACAAACGATTTGAATAAGAGCTTGGATTAATGCCTTCAAGCAAAAAAAGTAAAATACAGTTTCGTTCCTTATGCAATGTAATGTATTCAACAAGGAAATTGTGTGGGTTTAGCCATTTTTTTTCTTTCAACATGATTCTGATTTTATCGTTGTGATATATATATATTTATTTATGTCTTATTTATGTCTTATTTATACGATTCAATTTTATGTTTTAGTTTGTTCTGGGAGTTTTCGACGGAAATTTACAAATGTTATGCCGTGTGAAAAACTTTCCATGAGGCTTTCTAAATTGAGCACGGATGGCAGCTAACGACTGTACATACTTTGATGGAATGCTCGCAATTTCCAAGTTAATGTTAAAATATAATCTTCTTTTAACCAACTGGGACAATTTTATTGCATTTTAAAAAATTAATTTAGTTTTAAATTATTATTAATTAGTAATGACATTAAAATATTTATATCAATGACTGTATATTCTAAGCCATTTGAGGCTAGTTTAATTACATAACCCTCAAACTCTTTTATTACACGGAATCCTTTCCTTATCATATGCCTAGTCATCTTAGGATATTATTACAAAAAAAAAAAACTATTATATATCGCTGCTTGGGTACAAACATTATAATCATAAGGATATATTTTTATGAGCTCCGACCCCCAATAATTTGAAATAAATTGCAATTTTACATATATTGTAATATAAAAATATATATAATACGTGCTTGCCCCCCACCCCTCCAACAATAATTTTCATAATTCTACGCTGACGATGAGAATAAACAGTAAAACAGTATAAAAAGGTAAACTAGATATCTTTCCTTTCCTTTATTATGGAATATTTGTTATGGTTAGTTAACTATCTAACGGATTATCGTGTGGGAAGTACAGAATTTACAGCCCTTCTTGAAAATTTTGTCAGTATTCCACAAATTACTTTGGGAACCCCTTAAAGGGCGTTGTGGAACCACAGGATTCTGCGGAAAACATTTTAAAAAACACTGATATATTGATTAATAATTTATTGAACAGTGGTTCATTAATCATATTAATGACTAGCCCGGGAACTATTAGCAAGGGTCATCTCAATCACATCCCTAACTTTACTGATATATCTTTAAATAAATGGAATTGCAAAAAGGGGGTTTGATTGATTGATTGTTTGGCTTTTTTATGGCGCAAGAGCATCTGGGCTATACTGCGCCAGCAAAAAAGGGGTAATATGTGGCTTTGTAACAGTATTAGGTCTTGGGAATCGTAAGAAACTGTCACTGCCACAAAAAGAAAGCCAAATGCAACTTTTTTCTCCTTAGAAAATAGCGAAAAGCAAACATTTCTTCCATACTTCCTCAAAACTGAGAACACTTATGAATTGAACTACATTGGAAGTGCTATATATATTAAAAAGCCAAATGGACATCTAACCTCATTTCTGTTTGCCTTAACTACGCCCCTGGGAGCAACGAATACGAGCTTCCGTTTGCAGATACTTCTCTGGTCCAGATCGTTTAAAAAAAAAAAAAAGTATCAGCGATTATACAATACATCATTCATAAATCTGGGGAAATTTTTCTTCTTTTTATTTTTTAAAATAATGAATAAATTTTAAAATCCATAAAAATTCTCAAATATAAAAATTTTTACAATGAGATAGTGGAAATTCAGTCGAAGTCTTATCCATAGCATCAACGATAGTGCCTTCAGGAAAAGCCACATATTCAATATACCATGATTAATATAGTTGATCTATGTAAGTTATGATATAGATTCAATATGGATAACAAGATTAATAGAGTCAATCTATTTAAATATAATCAAGAAATAAAATCTAGCGTGAAAACAGATTCCGTTAATTTCATGATACCCTGCAAACAATATTCTCTCGTAAACTCTTCCCTGGAAAAACCCTTTGTCATGAGGAAATGTGTATTTTTTCCACGATCGCCTCTTTCGTCTTGTATCATTTTTGGAGATAATGAAGGTGCATCACAGTCGAAGTAGATAATTCCGTATTTTTGCGCTTATTTGCTGCGCCCAACCTTAGATCGTCCATCATCAACCCCCAAAAAAAAAAAGATTAGCCATCTCTGGGTAAAGAAAGGCTCCTTAGAATGAGATGAATAGGGACACCAAAGACTTAGACATCGCCTTTCGTTTTAAATCGCTTTATCGACAGTTATATCTTGCAGCTTCCCCGAAGTGCAACGTGTTCCCAATAGTTATGAGCCATTCCAATAATTTTCAGAATGATGGAAACACCTGTAAAGAAGGGGGGGAACAAACTTATAGCCTCCAAACAGAGTCTCTCCAATATCGTTTGCGTTATCGCTCTCAAGCGCTCCTTAGCCAACGGTCAACGGCAACCAGGAGCTAAAAATTATCATCTTTTGTTCCGATTAAAATCAGCTAATCAATACTCAGGCTGTTTCAAACCGATGATCCACCCTCGGCCAAATATTTGCTATAAACATGTGAGCAAAAGCGCTTTCTCTTGATGAAGGGAGCACTGGTTCTCGAAACGTTGCGGATATTTTTTGCAGGTGGTATATGTTTTTGTCTTCTTCAGTTGAATTGCGTATATTCCGATTAGTGTCAAAATTTTAGTAGTTATGGTAAGCCTTGGTCAATCTCTGTACGTTGTTGTCAGTAAAAAATGGGTTTTATTTATCTCTGCATCGAAAATAGAATGTATTTCAACATATAGTCGTGCGTTAAAAATAATGCAGAGACTGTGGTTTAATTAATATTATGGACATCCTCTGAATGTCTGTTCTCAAGCAACGCCAAAATTTATTAATATAGTCACAGCTCCAACTTATCGAGAGTTTCAGCCCACTTATTGTTAAAACTCAATGCCCCCCCTTCCCTTTGTATAGGTAACATACAACAACCTATGGTCTTCCGTCAGGCATGTATTCTTACGAGAACCTTCCTTCAATGTCAACAATTAATGATATCTATAAACGTATTACAATCCATAGCTCACACACGATATTGTCAATCCCGTCTCAGATAGTGAATCACTGAACAGATTTGAGACTCCAAATTTAATCCATTCTAAAACTTCCAACTTTACAACTACAAAAAATTCAGGCTTCAGAAGTTTGGTTAGACATTTTATTTATTTAGTGGCGCAAGGACCACAAAGGCCATGCTGGGCCGCCTGGTCATGTTGAGTCGAACCCGGGTTATTAGAAAGATGGATCAATGCGTTGCTAGTACACCACAGTTATTCAGTGGACCTACATTTTGCCAAGGAATCCAAACCTCTTAAGGCCTAGGGAACTACCACCAGGACTATAGTGAACAGTGTATCGGTCAGCGTCCCATTTTGGCACCGTTGAGCTTCGAACCAAGATTAACGACACTCTAGGCCAGGAGACGGCAATCTTTTAGAAGTGTTGTGGTGCCAAAATAATACTTCAATATCCGTCCGCGTGCTAGTTTACACTCCCCAAAATTGTCATAGTTTACTATTAAACTGTCAACGAAAATTAGTGGATTATTTAATTAGGGGAATAAAAATTAATGATTAGTAACCAAAGATGTTACAAATTAATAATTAATCAATTTGTAGGATAAAAAACTCTTTATCAGGGAGTTGGTTCTTTACAGTGAGTTTTATTTTAAAATCACTCTTCGTGCCATCCGAAAGTAGTTTGCGTGCCAAGTATGGCGTGCCATAGGTTGGTCTTCGGTTACGTATTCAAAACTACGTGTATAATATCTAAGACCGTGGAGAACATACATATTACTATTGTCATACCCTCGTACTGTTTTATAATTATTTAAATGATTTCATTTCGAAATCCCATCAAAACATGGGTCCTTGCTCCAACCATAATCAAAACCGGATTGCCCAATCATCCTTTTCTATTAAGAACTCACCGACATTCTTAATAGTGGAGGGATTACTACTATGACCTAGTGGCAGTGCATTCGTTTATCATACAGAAAATCCGGATTTGAATCTCTATGGTAACGAATACTTGCCTTTTTCATTTAATCCGTAATCCAGAAGTTGATCCCTCTAAGCAACAAAGGTCGAGTTCCTCGACGATCCTTACATGGCATGATCTTTCGTCATTAAAACGAAGACAATCAAGTAATGACACTCACGACCAAAAGACGCGTTCAGTGCTGATGTCAACTGTAGGGTAGCGTTTTTCAAAGTAAATGAATGACAGATTTATGCTCAACAAATATTCAGAACTGAAAATTCATGAATAATACGAAAACATATATAATTAAGGTCACTTTTTTTTTCATATTTGTGGACCACCTTTTAAAACGACCGCTTTTTAAATTACTACTTCGGGTGGTCGTATTAAACTGGTTTTACTTTATAATAAAATTCATCTGAAAAACGTGAGACTCAAACACGATATATTTACAAAATTTGGGCCCTTTTTGGTGTTGCCCCGTTCGAAACGCTCGTTTTATCTTCCATTAAAATAACCTAAAATAGTTTGTAAACTGCTATACAAATAGGCATGACCGTACGATCAATGGATCCGTCATGTAAATAGATAGAAGTCGATAGAAATAACTGATCCACACATTTTCTACTTCTTAACTTTGACTTTTCTGCTCAACTGGCCAAGAAGTTTTAGTTTCGGACTCGTCCCCATACTGCATGCCCACGTAAATTCGCATCCCCCATTATTAACACACACACACACACGCATGCAGGCACGTACACACCTCGTTTAACTCACACTTTTAGGTGTGACTAAAATTAATCCGTTTTCACTCGATACTGGAACAATAACCCGAGGGAAAGAAGAAAAAACTTGAAGCCCAAGGAGGAAAGAAAAGTTGGGAGGTGCAACTGTTGATCAGATAGCTATGGAGACCGAAGTCGACCATCTCCTGAAGCTTTCGGAAATGGCCGAGGTGTGGCAGGCCCAACCATATCATTAGCATCCTGTGTTTTTGTCTTTCTTATGTCTATAGTGAAGCTGGTAATTCCCTGGCGAAAGATATCTCTGGACGTTAATGAAGGACATGAAGAGCACTGACCGATACAGTACAAGATTTTCCTGCATATTTCGGAAAGGTCTTGTTCACTTTTTATCTGCAGGTAAGGGTGCCCCTGGTCCATCACAAATCACTACGTTTAAAAGCGATCTGATGATTTTTAAAGTCGATAATGCTCCCTAAATCGAACGTGATGATCACATCTCTTCTAATGGTATCTTGGCGCTAAGGAGCCATCTTTTAGGACGTGGGTCAGATCCATTATACAACAATAATAGCGCCATCTCTCCATATTTCCGCTTTCCCCGCATTCTAGTTCATAAGTATTGAGAATAATGGTATAGACAAGATTATCATTAGTTCCTTCAAAAAGTATATATTGACAAAACTCCATTATTAAAAGTCTGCCTATCTTTCTAACTACACCCCAATAACCCGATGATCAAACATGCAATCTCATTAGAAAAATCTTTTAATGCCAGTACAGTTTAGGACATCTGTAAGTATATCACAGTTCATCGCTCACAATAAATTGTCGATCCATCTCAGATCATGAATCACTGAACAGTCTTGAGACTCAAAACTCAATCCGTACCTGTTAACTTCGTAACTATGAAAAAATAGTACTCCAAAAGTTTTATTTCATATTTAAAATTATGTATGGTATTTAGCAGCCTGTGGTTTTTGTGGTTTTTAGAATGCCCTCGTATAGTTTTTTGTAATTTTTTTTAAACAAGCTATTTTTGAAAAAATTTCCCCCCCCTCATTTCTTGTAAAACGTTTTGTTGATCGAATCCCGATCTAAAGCGGATTGCAAAATTATTCTTTTCCGCACCACACCCTAACAGGAAACGGTAGACGCGAACGAATCTGCTTGTCCAATACTGCACCATAACAGAAAGAAGCAGACCTGTCATTCAAGACTAAACTATCAGCTCCCCAACTGAATTATAATTCTTACGGATAGACAACTGATGGTTTCACGTATTGCGCAGCATTGGCCCGAGGTGTTTTCAACTACTTATCATACTTCGAATGGCTAACAAAAAAGGCTAAAACTTGAAAGTTGCCATGGAAGAAGCCGCCATGTTCCTCCGAAACTTTCAAGACATATGCCATATATCGAAGGCGTTCCTTTCAATAGGTAGTCGCCGATCCTCATACCAAACGAATTATTCACTTCCTTGGTACATTAACGTCGAACTTAGTAGACAAACTGTCTTATTGTTCAAGTAGTTCGATACCATGACTGATTTCTTCCCTTAAATTATATCTTCATCCCGCAGCAAAAGAATTGAAATCCACTTCATGAAGAGAAGTGGTATGCATAATGAGCGTGTAAACCGTTTCCAACTTCCCGCAGCGATACATTCTCTAAGTTGCTCCATATTTACTATCACTCATCGTTTTTTCTGACGTTCTTGGCGTCTGTAACAATTTGGAATTGTATTGAATAATGAAAATGATGGTTCAATTGCAACAATTCTTTGAGGTGCTTATTTATATTTAATGATTTTTTTATTTCTTATTTTTTGGATTCGTGTATCTTCTCTGTGGTAACTTTAGTTTTCAAATTATATATCCATTAAAATTTTTCAATGCTTTTATAAATTTACCCTATATTTGTAATGGATGGATGGAGCACGCCTTGAGAAAGAAAGGGCATTTTTCTTCTTCAAATGATGAGAAAGATAGAACCAGATAAGTAGAGTCGGAGTATATAGAACTTTATTTACTATGACCCTACTAGAGAATAAATTCAAGAGTAACCACAAAGGAAAATATCCGACTAAATAACGTTTTTTCTAAAAACGAATTCATCTTTAATTTATTAAAAAATTTAAGTACCTAATAATATACATTTCTACCTAACAACTTGCTTTTTGTTTAGTTTCTGTGTCTGTGTCGCATATATTTTGAAACTCATTATTCCTAATTATCCCTGATTTTGCGCATATGTTTGTTAAAGAAATAGCGTATGTTTCCGAAATTAATGATATGCACATTGTACATATAGCGAGCCCCTACGCGGTTAGCAATAATGTCATAACCTCTAACGCTATTACTTCCAAAAACAGAAGTCTCGCTTCATTACTCCTTCATAATTTTTTAACCTTATAGATCATTTGAAATGATCATTTAAATCGTCTATAAGGTTGCAAAATAATGAAAATGTCATGAAGCAAAGCTCTTGGCGCTAATGATATCATACGTAATGACATTATTACCAAGGCTTAATTTCTAACAAAAAATGTGCAGAAGCCCTAATATTATGATAAATCGATTAAAAAATCAAATGGCTGCAAAAGAATCGATAAATCATATCAATTGTTTATGTCCATTTTTCTGGACAACAAAATTCATGACCTTAATCACAAATTCATTCTTTTTTCATGACTTTTGTTTGTTTTTTTGGCAATTCATGACCCTGTAGGGGCTCCGGCTAATATTTAAATAATCGCCAAAAATGAAGAAGTACCGAAACCGGGCTTCGGTGGGCTCCTGTCCAATTTAACCCCTGATTATTTCTGATCATACAAGTTCTGATTTAAATTTACTATGTGTAACCAAATGATGCATAAATTTAAAGAAAAACATTGGATAATATAATTATAAAAAGTTTTAAAAATCAGGGGGTTGTACTTTCATCGCAATTTAGGAAAATTTTCTTGTCGGATATTTCAAGTACACTTTAGGTTCCAAAGTTACGTAAAAGGCAGGCCCGTAGCTAGAAGACTGTTATGAGAGGGGAGCTCTGAATGTTGCAAGAGGGTTCAGAATGTTATAGGGGGCTTAAAATTCTTTAATATTTTAATGTATTTTATTAATATATTTAATAACATAAATATCTAAGTAGGCTATTATATTTAACATCAATGAATAAATTTCTTAACTTAAATTTTGCATTGAAAACTTACAGAGGTATACTAAAATTTATAATGTCCCTTATCTTTATTATAGAGTACATGAAGACTCAAACCTCCATAAAATACATGATGTAAACAAGATCTACAGTCGAAATCTCTTTTGAATATATTTTTAACGTCAAAGAACAATTTCCACTGTCATGTACAATTTTATGCAAAACAAAAAATTTAAAATAAAATTCTAAGGTACTTTATTTTGAAAAACTATTTTACAGGTTAGGACTGATCACGTTTCCAGGGACTTACCCTCCCTTTAGCCTAAGACTGGCTATGGCTGTGGTATAAGGAGAGAAGTTTGGGGGCTTAATCCCCATTTGAATATAGATAGTATTAACTGTAAAATAAAATCCCTCATAAAAGGGAATTTCCTTTCTGTCAAAATCCCTCCCTTTTTCGTTAAAACATCCTGTTTTTAATCCTTCACGCGGACTTGTCATATTCCATAAATATGAATAACTTGATGTATGTTATGTTTGAACGTAGTGGTTTTCACTTTGTGGACTTAATAAACTTTTACCACTTAAATAACTTAATCAATACATCTTTCATGAGTGCTGTTTTAACTATTGTGTCATTATTTTAATTATTTTATTTATTGTGTTGAGCAACGCAATAGTGCATTGAATTTTTTTTTTTAGAATCGCATAAGAAACTCATTCCAGTGACTTTCGTCAAAGTGAAGACCATTTTCTCAAGCTCTTGAATAGTAATAGTCAGTGATTATTCTATAAATTGCCAAAGTTTAGGCACTGGATTTTTCATGTGGCAATGATATATTGCTTTTAATTTTACCATGTTATTATAATAAATCTAATGTTATAAATCAATACACAATTTCCGTGTGAAAGAGAGGGAGTCGGCATCGTGTGAATCGGGATCTAACGGTAGAAAAATAATGTAGAGAAGTCGTAATTGGAGATTCGTAGGACAAACGTCATGTCCTTGGATGGAAGAGAGAATGAATAAATTCGATGAAGATAAAAAAAAATAAAGTTAGAACCCTTAAGGACTTTAACTTTATTTATACTTCGCTGGACACAGGTGAACTCAAGAGTGACGTTAGTGACAATATCTGAATTCGAGTGTGAAAGTAACAAGGGAAAATACTGCTTTACAATCAGTGTAATAATCTTGAAAAATCAATGAAGTCCTTTCACAAAGTTTAATTTAAATAAAATTTTCTGAAAAGTTTGGAATTGTACCTTGTAATTTGTTCGTCCGTTACTTGTAATTCAGTAATTTTTAATCTGTGGTTCGCTGAAAAAGGTAAAGTGGTACGTAGTAATGACGATATTGTTTTGTTTTTTTAATCGGAAAAAAAATTACACGAATTGTTTCATAAAGTGACGATCAGCATTAATGACGTCATAAGTAACGGAGAAACCCGTGAACATGAATGAATCAGTATGGTCAATGAATGTTCAATTAAACAAATCGATCATCCTTTGCCAATCAACTGACTGATTATATGCCTTTTCACTTCGGTCAGTATTTCTGATTAAACCATGCTTTTCATTTCTACCCACCCCACTGTTAACATTTATAAAAAACGGAACATTCTTTGCATTCAAATGTATTTGTGATGTGATATCGATATTATGAAATATTGTGTTATGTGGTATCGATATTATAAAATATTGTGTTATGTGGTATCGATATTATTAAATATTGTGTTATGTGGTATCGATATTATTAAATATCGTGTTATGCGTTGTCAATATTACGCGATATGGTATCAATATTTTGTGATGAAATATTTTGAAATATTGTTTTATGTGGTGTTGATATTATGAAATATTGTGTTATGTGGTGCCGATATTATGAAATATTGTGTAATGTGACGTCAATATTTCGCGATATGGTATAGATATTTTGTGATGAAGTGTCGATGTTATGTGATATGATGTCGATATTAGGTTATGTAATGCCGATACTGTGCGATGTGATGTCAATGATATTTAATGGTATGATGTCGATACTGTGTGATATGGTGCCGATATTGTCAGGTATTTTATCGCTATGGTATCGATGTTCAATCAGTCAATCAATTGTATGATGTTTATCAACATTATTATAGTCATATGCGAATATAAAGTGCAGTACAGTGAAACTCCTTTTAACGGATACCTCTCAGATACGGCCACCCCACTTTTACTGTCAGATAAAAATTCCCCCGGCGGAAATTGATTTACAATAATGTATTCCAAACCCTTGCTTAGCGGTCACCCTCAGATACGGACGCGGACACTGTTCTTATGATTCGTTTCATTAGACTAGAACCCATGTACAGACAAACAATATTTGAGCTTTGGCCTTTACTAGAGGTGTTTCTCACAACAGAAAACTAAGGATAATTTCCCCTCCCATTCATGAGGAGCGGCAATTGACTCGCATTCGCTGAATCACATGGTTAATGCTTAATAAAGACATTGATAATAAACAAATCATATAGTGATACACTGGGCGAAACTAATAAACAATTATCAACACAAAATTATCGCAGTTCAAATTTGTTATTATGGTTTTACTGGATTACAACACATGCCTTCTAAGCATAGCGACGGAAAAACGATAGATTTAATCTCGCAATTAAAAATACATTTTGAAAGAAGACTGGTAAGTAATACCCACCAAACAGCTATTGATAATTTTTTTTCCAAGGCAAATAAATTTTAATATTTAACGCTTTGTTGTAAATCTACTTGTTACATTTAATAAATGCTTACGTTCGTTATCGTAAACAGGTCTCATGTACCCAAAGGTACGTAAGTTTCGGAGTAAAGTATTTAAATAATCGAAATGTAATATTTCAGCTAGTTTAGAATAGCTAGCCTCCTCTTTCACGGACAAAATGTTTTATTTGGCGATATGAACGTTACGTCCGCTAATAAGAGGTTTCACTATACTAAATTCAAGCGTTCGCAGATATCTTGTAACATATATAAGGATGCAATAACCCTACTATTAAAAATTAAATCTACTCGTTACTAATACGTCTCCGTATACGAATGATAGAGCAGAAAGACAGAAAAGGTGAGATAAGATAGACATAACCTAATTTTCCCTATTTTTACGTATTCCTAAATTAACGTACGTATTTATTTATTTTGCAAAGTAGGCCCTTACAACTCGCGTGGCATTACCATAAACAAGTTATTTGAAATTCATAACATGAATTAAAATGCTTATTTTGCATATGAATTAAAGCGAATAAATTAAACTAAATAGCGCGGGAAGTAGGGCTAACAATAGGAGCCAAAACACTGTCGTCACATACTTAATCAAAATCGATCTGAAGACTCTTTACCTGAAGAAGTTGGCGCGCACCACCCGTAACTAAGCAGTATTTAAACATCGTTGGCCCCGCCTCTCGCCAACAGCTAGTCTCGGGGACACACAGAATGGCTCATGAATATGAAGAAAATACCTTCGTATCCAAACCTCTATTTAAAGGGCTTATGAAAGACTTCCCTTTCTCTTCATTTCTCTCCTTGAGTTTCGACCCCGAACTCCCCTACCCTTACTCCCCCAATCTTTTCTGAATGTTCCGGTCCTGCCTGTTTTTCAATGGAGTTCGATTCGTTTCGAGATAAGATGATAAAGTAAAAGGTCCGGCTGTTTCAGAAAAAAACAAATTCATCAATAATGTTCTTGTCGGATTTCACGATATTCATGACAAACGAGGCAGACGTGGTACAAATGAGAATGAAGCCTTTCGAAACCGACAGAGCCTGTCTTCAATGATATTAGGTAAGTCTCCGCACAAGCAGAGGTCTTCGTTGATACTGAGAACGTAAATAAATATACGCGTTCTTTCCACAGACATTTCCAGTTTTAAAAAGTGGAAAAGACGATATAGAACAGCACAGAAAAATATCAGAAATTACCAAACACAGCAAGAAGAATGTTAAACAGACCGACAAGTGTATGCGTGCGTGTGTGTGTATTAGAGATGATTACGGGCTCAATTTCTGAAGCCCGAGCCCGAAGACTTGCAATTTGAGCCTGCCGAGCCCGAAACTTTAATATACGTAGAAAAGTCAGTTTTCTGCTTCTATTGCGGACTGGGCTACTGCGCCCCTGGGGCCGGTGCTTCTTCATGGGCGGTAGTCCGAAATTTTTTTATTAGCCTATATACCAATGAACTCGCGTCCTCCGAAAATCCAAGGCATGAGCCCTTTAAGAAGAACAAGTCCGCTCCTGGCAGTACCTACATTTTCCGCGGAATCAGAACGTCTGTCTCCCAAAGAATTAAACTATAAACTACGAATCGGTAGAAGCATTGTACATGATCGAAATTAAAACTTGGGGCTCTTTCACATTAGACGAACACATTACCTTTACAATCCCGTTGTCAATAATATGCAGCCTAATAATGATGAGATAATAATCATAGTGTAATGATTGCGATATACTAATTGTATCATAATAATACTTTATTTATTCTTCTTTGTACAGTCGTTATGACAATATATGACCACAAAAAGAGAGGTCCCAAGAAAATATCTACAATGAATATAACAAACTTGAGGACCTCAGACTAATTCAAAATAACAAATCACACGAGCAATACATGCAGCCATCAAGTTATTTCCACATATTTCAATATCCTACGCTCTTTTCCAATAATCTCGCATATATAATGCACTTCTTATGTGAGTTGTTTTATATTTGTCTTTAATTTATTAATTACTTTTTTGTTTCAATTATCCATAAATTGCTAGACATTACTGATTATCGAGGATTTTTTTAAATTTTACTGTATTATTTAACCTCTTTAACTCATCTGGTATTTCATTCCAATATTTAGGTCCTATGTAATTTATGTTGAATCTTCCCATTTCTGTTCTTAATGATATAGTAATCATGGTGTAATGACGATGATATATTAACGACAGCATAATAATAATGATATAATAAAGAAAATGATTATAATATAAATCTGAAATGATTTTAAAATATACATATTCTATTCGATATTTTATCGTCATTTCGAACGACAGTTCATTCGTAAAACAATATACAACAAACAGTCTGCAAACCATTCAACTTCAGAGAACACTATAAGAAAATCCTCGCTATCGCTGAGTGAGTAGGCATTTCCGTGACATCTACACAACACAAAAATTCTTAATTTTTTAAAAACTTCAATTTTCACAATCAAATGTATACTTTATTTGTAGTAATAATGCTCGGTACTTCTACATTATTTTCCGGTTTCCAGATCATCAGCAAATTCGGTTATTCTAATCTTGCCACCCATTATCCCGGAAAATCGAGAGTTTACTTTATCTCGAAATAGTTCAAGCCCATCTGTAATGTACAATAGACCTTCCATCCATCGAACATCCATGTATCGAAAATCTCCATATATCGACGTTTGTACAAAACCTTGTGGTGATTACGTAGAAAAATTATTTCTGTATGTCGAAAAAAAGTCTGTATATCGAAAAAATTTCCATATATAGAAAGCATTTCTATTGTCAATTATTTTTAAGATATTTTTTATCCATTCTAATTGGCGGTGTATGTTTGCGGTGATAAATCTGCCAGTATCGTAGAAAAGGTGAAGATTTCGAAGAACGTGGTCAGTACAAAACGCAAAAAAAAATGTAGTAATCTTAACTTAGGTATTACATTAGGTATGGTTTGAACAATTATAAAAAAAATCGATATTTAGTTATAAAAACCTTTAAAAATGTCACACACACTTGGTAGGGAATTTTTTACACCGTCATTTTCAATTTGCTGAAAATACTCCCGACGATGTATTTTACTTCATAAGTGTGAAACTTTTTATAAGAATTTGATCATTGAAATGCGTTGTGTAGTAAAGCATTCGAAAGTTTATTCTACTAATGTAAATATTACGCACATGTGACATTTTCATTGTATGTTCGGCACATTATTTTTTTTTTCGTTTATTCTTGCTTTTAATTATCACTATGAACATAAATTGTATATAATGTGGATATACGCATATATTCACTGATTGAAAAAGAAAAAGAGTGCATCCATGAAAAATATATGATTCTATATACAACTTACTACACAAATGTGTGTATGTTTATATGCGAGTGTGTTTGTGTTATAAGAGGTCATGCAATTAATGTGAAAATGAAAGGCTTCTGAAATTATTAAATTAAAATACGCAGTAGAAATATTAGCATTTTATTGAGAAAAATGTAGATAAGAGAAAGATTATGTAAAAATTATTTTTATAAATCTAAAAAATATGCTTTAAAAACAATAGTGGAAAGAATTAAAATAGGAATAATATAAATTCATAAAAGAAGATACTATAAAAGAAATAGAATGGAAAATTAAGATAAAAAATAAAAGAAATTTATAAAACAGGTGTGAATGAATTGAGAAATAGAGAAGGTAAAAGAAAATTAAAATTGTGCAAAAAGTTAAAGATGGGAAAAAATGCTTGATAGAGCTATGAGAGTGGAATACAGGGGGAATTAAGAATAAAATAGAAAATAAGACTTCTTTAAAAATATAAGCAAAGATATTTTTAATTAGAGAAAAGGTGTTGAAAAATCCATAAAGAGCAAATGAAATTAATATTAAAATACAGCGCAGAAGCCGCAACCGTGAATAAAAATAGATGTAGATGACAAAAGGTCAGATGAAAAATGTAAATGTAGAAAAAATTAGTGTAAATATATTAGTGTAATATAATAATATAAAGGTAAATATGCTAAGTAGGATATGATTAAGGTGAAATGATAGTGGATTAAGTAACAGTTCAATTTCAGTTCATATAAAAATAAATGATTGATAAAAAAGTTACGCAGATTAAGTTTTATATACAGAAAACATGAGGTTAAGTTTTATATACAGAAAACATGAGGTTGAGTTTTATATACAGAAAACATGAGATTAAGTTTTATATACAAAAAGCATGCGTCCTCGGAACCGTCATCAGTAGCCTCTTTTCCAAGACATCATGCTTGGCACCTTTTCTGAAGACATGTCGCAAAATACGAATTTCAACAGACAAAACGAAACTAACGCGGTGCCATTTTTGGAACGTTTATTTACGTTTTAAAATGTAATAGTTTTTCCACATCTATGACATTTGCACATCTGGAAATACCAAAGAATATTACATTCCCATATCGTGGTACGTGAATACAATTACAATTATTCACTCTTTTAGATTTGAGGGCAAGTTGTAGCTATCAATCACTTCGAACCATTACACTGTCAGGTGAGGAAAATGAGGTATCGCAACTTTGCATTTATACTTGGTTTTCTTTGGGTACAGTGTAAATTCGCACCACTTTCATCTTATTATTTTATATATATATATAGTGCACATATATTTGTGTTATATTATTTCAAGAATACGTATGCCTATTTTGATTGTATATGTGCAAATAGATGGGTATTATATCCACAAATTTTTATATGCAATACTTGTATTAACATTTTTTAGGTTTTAAATATAAGCTTTTGAACTTTACTTCATAGTTCATAATTTTATTAATGGTGCACTTGTGTTTTACAACAGTGTTGCATTTTGTCACGTTTGGCGCAGTATAGCCCAGATGCTCTTGCGCCATAAAAAAGCCAAACAAACAAACAAACAACACAGTGATGTAACTTACTTCGTAGCATGTTGGCATGTATTTAGGTTGAGTATATACGTTGGGTTTTCATTCCTTATTTTCTGTTTTTTGATGCCTTTGAACCTTTGGTATCTGGAATGGTATATGTGTAATTTGCGACATGCCTTCAAAAAAGTTGCAAGGCATGTTTTCTTGGAAAATGCTCCTGGTGGCGCTTTTAAAGACCGCATGATTTTATTTCCTTGTGCTTTTTGTATATAAAACTAAATTTTTATATTTTTATATGAACTGAACTTGAATTTTTACTCGATTCACTATCATTTTATTTCATCTTAATCTTATCACGACTCACATATTTACCTTTCGCTCACACTTTCCTATATTCGCATTTTTCGTTTAATCTTTTGTCATCCACATCTGTTTTTATTCACCATTTTATTTATATATATATATAGAGAGAGAGAGAGAGAGACGATGATATATATTACGTAGTATATTGTATTTAGTCACACATTTACACATGTATTTAGGGTCATATATATAAATTGGAAAATCATATACAGCCATGGTATATCGTGCTTTCCTTTTCTCTTATGTCTGATGGAATTAACCGCTGCGTGTACGCCTGTTTACCTCCACCTGTCAAGAAACCTAGGCTTTCAGGGGTGTATTTCTAATCAGAAAATATTCTGCGAGTGTTCTTTTTTGCTTTTCTTCTTGGTGATCCTACGTAATTAGCCTGCCCCATGTCCTTACATGAGGACCAACAACAACAACAACGAAATTGGTCATCAATTAGCAATTCGAAATGAACGACAATTATTCATCTTCATCATAATCAAATTAGTTAGAGGCTGTTTCAGGACCCGCGGTATCTGACATTCGATTAGCTGCGTCTTCTAATCGTTGTCGCGATGATAGATGGTGAGAGATGCCTTTTCTGTCTTCCTACAGAGCCGACACTAAACAAGGTCTCGAGTCCTGAGGCCCATGAGTACAGGGACCTTTCGGTTCGTGACTAGATTCATTTCTCAAAATCCCAATTTCCTATTCTCGTCCATCCAATTCTAATTGAAAATCCTTATATATATATCCAGTCCAATGGCGATTTATACACGAACGGGATTATCAGGAATGGACTTTTTTCCCCCTATATGCTAATGCACCGCAAACTAATTAGAGGGGAACATGGCATGGGTAGAACTAAAACATTCCCAGCGCCTTCGTCGTAGATATACATTTTTTTTTTTTTTATTTATCATACCGCTCGAAGCTTGTCAGTTCAATGATCATTTGGCTTCCAGCATACCCCCCCTCCCCCTTGTTTACAAATTCGAGTTCCTTGGGAGATGCGTTCCACCCATTGGCGTACGTAGGGGGTGTTAATGGGGATTTTAACACCCATTGCAATGAAATTTTGTATATTTAACATAGGAATATGTGAGTTGTAGCTTTATAACCCTCTCCTTTGAACCTATACCCCCCTTACGAACTTTCTGCCATTGGCGTACGCAAGGAAGTGTTGATGGAGGTTTGTAATCGCCATTGCAATGGAATTTTGTATATTTAGCATAGGAATATGTGAGTTGGAGCTCTGCAACCCCCGCTCACGAACTTTCTGCGTACGCCTATGGTTTCACCATAAGAATCATTTTCTGTCCGAGCTTTTATGCAGATTTATATCACTTTTCGCCCCCTATCATTGTCGTCCAAGTATTCGATAAAGTCATCAAAGTTGCTGAGATAGTCCAAATTATTGGAGAGTAAAGATATGGACTTCTAGCCTGTTTAGATAAACAACATACACCCGTTCCATGCACGCTCATGGTTAAAAATAAGAGATAAAATACGGAAGTTAAAAAAGGTTATTCAAGACGCCTCCGAGAAATACAATGAGCTAAAACGATTTATCGTTAAGCGATTTAAGGACTTCTATTTGTTTGCGCTGATACGGCTCATAAATAGCAAGGACCACAGGTACTAATTTCTAACACTCACGCTTCAGCTTAAACTAGAGCTCTCAATGAGGAAAAAGCTGTTCTTTGGTGGCCCAGCGGTTATGGCACTCCGGACCTAACAGAGGGACCCTAGTTCGACTCCAGACCAGCGCGATATCTCTTTTTCTTCGCCCTGCGGTGGCGCAGTGTGGTAACGCGTTCTCCTATTGCGCGGCTAATCCGGGTTCGACTCCCAGCAGTGCAAAAAGAACGCTTACTCAGAGATCTCATAAAGATCGCACTGCTCACTGTAGTCCGGGGTTTGGTTCCCTAGGCCTTAAGAGGTTCGGATTCCTCGGAAAACAGTAGGTCCCGGCGCAGCATGACCACTGTAGTCTTTGAGCCGCAAAAACAAACAAACAATCTTTTTCTTCAATACATTGAAAGCTTTAGTTTGAGCTCAAGCGTGAATGTTGGAAATTACTAGAGCCGTTAATCCGGACTTGATGGATCTGGACCCCGTCCGGATTAAACGGAATAAGATTTAAAATGTCTGTAAAACAAGTTTTAGATGAGTAAAACTATTAGAATCGATGTTTTGTATCACAAAAATGACTTTTTCAGCCTTAATACTACAACGTGGGACTACTTTTTTAACCTACGAATTTATTTAGGATAAAAAACAGAACATCTTATTGATTAAAATTCAAAGTTTATTGATTGTACGGTAATAAAAAAAAACTACAGTTACAAAACTAAAAATTGTAAAAACGAAATAAAGTTTAAATTCCGTACAAGACTGTTACATAATCGAAACTACTGTACTGAAAACAAGAATTTCGTAAGTCTTATAGCTCAGGAGGTCCGTCCGGATTAATCGGATGTCCGGACTAGAGGGGTCCAGATTAGCGAGGCTGTAATGTATCTATAAAACGTTCTCGACGAAAAATTACGGAAAACACGCTTCGGTGGCTTTGTGTACTGACCATTTGGCAATTGTATTAACTTTGAGAAGGGTAATAATATCTTGCAAAAAACAAGGACTATTCTGCGCCGGTACCTACTGTTTTACGAGGAGGCCGAAATTGTATCGAAAAGGGAACCAAACCTCGGACTGCGGTGAGCAGAAAAACGCCAGGCATGCTACAATACCAATAGGAGTCTACCCCAGCTTCATGGCGCTACAGACGAATGTGTCACCACGCCAGGGCAGTTGAGCAATATTTTCCAATGATTCCGAACCTCTAAAAGACTGAGAAACCAACCCCCAGGACTACAATGAGCAGTTAATCGGTAGCTACTTTTTTTTTTAAGTCGGTGTGTAGTGGGACAGAAACCTGAAAACGTGGCCAAAACCACAATTTTCAAAGTAATCGGGGAGTCCTTACTTCCATCTAGGTCAATTACATCCCAAAACCACTGGTGTACGCAGGGGGTTGACAGGTGTCATGACCCTCCCCATTACGATACAATTTTTGCATCGAGATACAGTATATATGAATATGCAAAACTGTAGCTCTGTAACACCCCTTTCCCCTTATAAACTTTTTGCGGACGCCAATGACCAAGCTTCTCAAAAACGTTTAGCATTTTGGTTTACTTTTCATTCTGAATCCCGCAGTTGAACGTTAATCCGAGTGAAACAGGAAAGGAAAGCGTACTTCAGCTTAATTACATTTGACTGTTACTCACTGGCGTATACAGGGGAGTGTTGATGGGGGGTTGTAACCCCCCATTGGAATAAAATTTTGTTTATTCAACATGGGAATATATGAGCTGTAGCTCTGTAATCCCCCCCCCACACACACACACACACACACGCAGACATACTTATGAACTTTCTGGGTACGCTTATGATGCTACTATACCGTTTTTGGTCATTTAGTTAATCTACTAGCACGTCAAAGACGAGGTGGGTTAATTATTTTAAACTATTTCTTCATTACATAATGTTTACTCAATAGAACGTGCCAAAATTTCATATTATCAAAACGTTCTTAGTTTTAGAGATTATTTTAAAAAAGTGTGACGTATTGCACCCATTGATTTTGTTTTTTAATTTAAAGTGTTGTTAAAGAAGTTTAAAGTTATAAAAATTTAAGTCTGCGCCATTAGTAGTTAGTTGCCATTCTTATGCTCTCTATAGTTTCCGTTCTCTAATAGCTTCGCCTTGATTGGCGCAGAATGACCCTTGCTGTCCTTGCGCCATAAAACTACAACCAATCAACAATCCTTAATAGATCCTTCTCATTCTTGATAGGTTCCGTTCAGCATTCCTACTAAGAGAAGTAGCATCGCAATTCAAAAATTATGAGCAAGGGCGCCGAGAGCCAAAGCGGGCCCCAAAGTTCACTTCGATCGGCCCTCATGGCCCCCTTCCATGGGCAGTGACATACATATTTTTTCAGGTCCCCCCCCCACCCCCCAAAGCACAGATCCTTGCCAGCGAGGAGCTCTAGACTTCATCCGGGCCACCGGGCTGCAGCCTCTGCTGTCCCTCCTCTCGTCGGCTCTGATTGTGGGAGCTGCTTCCCCTGAAGGACCTTTGTCTCTTTAAAAATTCTTTCTCACTTTTTTTCTGTTCAAAGCTTTCCTCTTTACCTTTCTGTTACCCTCGTCCATCTTAAGCCTTCCTCCACGCCATCCATCCATCTTTTCTTAGGGTGCCCCACTTTCCTACCAACTGGTTTGGTTCTCATAATCTTCTTAACTAGCCTAGCTTCTCCCATTCTTTCTACATATCCAGGCTTTCTAACTTTCCCTTCCTTTTATTAATCTTTTTTTTTTTTCTGCCTGCTTGTATTCCGGGGCTTTGTTCTCCAGACAATGGAAATTCGGATTTCTTGAAAAATTGTTGATTCAGGATCGTAGCAATGTGAACATTGCAACGGAGCAATCAGCTTTGGAAAAAGACACATACGTGATTCGACATAAACGAGAACGAAGTATTTTATTATTCGATGGGGCTCCTCCCTTTTTTTCGCTGTTAGGTTTGTCGCTGTATGATTTTACCTATGAACCTGACCGTAGCCTCATAATCTTGCGCCCCTGGCAGAACCGTCCAGATTGCACCCCCTAACCCCCTAGCTTTGGTCCTATTTTCCCCTGTGAATTATTTCAGCCAATTTTACTCCCTTTCACGCCACCCCCTAACTACAGCCCTGCCTATAGGTCCCGTAATGGGAATGCGTCGTCTCGGATTTCTCGGAAAACTGTAGGCTCCGGTGCAGCATAGTCCTTGCTATGGCTGTCTTAAAGAAAATTATTGAGAATATGCGGTGCTGTCTTAATTGAAGAGTATTGAAATTGAGGGGTTACTGGACTTGGTGACGTCATCGCGCCGCGCTGACTGGCATTTGACTGGTCGTTTATCGCCTATCCAAGCCCAAGGTGGCACATGCCACTTTCATCAGTTTTTCATTCCTCTTCTGTTCGTACGCAGGATATTATTTTGAGGCTTGGGCGGTTTTCCTCATTTCCTTATTTGTTTCCATTCAAGTTCGTAAATGGCTAAGAAAAGAAAAAAGACAGAACTTGGTTGAAAGTTGCCTAAAAATCAGCAATTAAAAAAAAATTCTTGAGAATTGAGAGTACGCAGCGCGTACTTGGTATCTTTCAAAATTTCCTTGTGAGTACGTGGCACACACAGCGCGTATCTTTTGGGGACAGCCCTGGTCCTTGCTATCTTTGTGACGTCAAACTCACGAACACAAAAATTAATCAGCTTCGAGCCATATTGGGCACAAATTGGGTACTTACGTATTAGCCCGTCGATCAAAAATTAGCGATGATTTTGAAAAATCTGCGTGGTATTTACACCAAATAACTTGAATGTAACTTCATTCATTGGCGATGTTTTACTATTTTAACAACAACAACAACAAAAACCATTTTAAATACAATTTTTAACAATCAATGATAATTCTTTGGAGCTGCTGCCGAAAAAAAAAAATTATTACAGTTACTGACAGAGGTGGATATTCTAACCACGTTCCTTTGGTGGTATTCGTTTGTCACCAACCTTTAATGTTACATTTCGAACATCCGCTTTTAAATAAATAGACATATCGCGTCCGTTAACACACACTTTTTTTTTCATGGAATGATGCCATAACTTTGAAAATACTCCATTGCTTTCTCTTCTGTAGAAAGTAGATTGCAAATTTTAATCATTTCATGCAAAAAATACAAGAAGAAAAATAAGAGAACTTATAAATAAGGTTATTGTGTTTGAGCATGCGCAGGAACGTTTTTTCATTATTGGCTCTGTTCGACGGCATTTGGCGACGGTTTTTTGATTTGGCAAAAATGGTCGACTGGCTAATACGTAAGTACCACAAATTGTTGTCAGGAAAATTTGAGCTCACACCCGATAAAAAAATATACATCCAGAACAAAAATTCTGGTTCTAGAAGAAATGAGTAATATCTTAAAATAAATTAACGCGTTCATTCCAAAAATGCCCTCAGCTTTCGCCCACTATATCTAGACCAAAAGATACGCTCACAGTTCTTCCTCAATTAAATCTGAATTAAATACGCATGGATGGCAAATCATGGCACGATGTAAATTTTTTATCGCCAATTTCAAAATCCACGTATATAAAATTTATAATAATTAAGTTATAGCTACCTTTTTGCAGGATCTGTTTTCTCCATTGGTGGTGGTGGGGTGGAACTCATGTCACCTTCACTGGCCTGCGTATTTTTCAACTTCGCAGCCCTGAGAAAGGAGGAGGTAAATGGATTTATAGACTCTTTCTGTTGCCATAGGTTTTTGCTTCGTTTTGGGGATGTGTGGTGATGCAGCGCCTCTGCGTTCGTCCAGCGTGCTGACACCCCGGTTTCCACTTCCAACGACGCCTAAAAAGTGACGCTTTACGTCTAATTGCTCACTGTAGTCCGGAATTCCATTCCCTAGACCTTAAAAGTTCGGAGTTCACGGGAAACTATAGGTCCCGGAGCAGCGTGACCTTTATTGTCCTTGCGTCGTAAAATACGCAAAAAAATATTTAATTTCGTTTCAGATGTTTTTTGTATTCCATATTTTACCAGACGTTAAAAATAATAATAAATAATAAGCTTTTAAAATTTGTTAAAAAAAGTCGCCTAAATACTCGCATTATTTCTGGAAATGAAAGAATTAAGTCAGGAAGCCTGATTATAATTCTTATTGTTAGTGGTAAGTTGATTAATAAGGTAATAAGGTTGGTTGGTAAGGCAATTAATTCATTAATTTTACTCATTAAAACCCTTCATGTTAGCGGACAGTCATGGGGATTGAAAATTTTATCCGTAAGAGAGGTATTATTGTGAAGGAAGTTTCTTACCATTGAATTCTTATCTTAACGTATATATCTAAGCGGCGATCGTCGAAAAGAGTTTTACTGTAATAAGTTTTCGAATATGTACATGTTTATACACATGCGTTATATACATTTGTATACATATACTATATACATTTGTATA
>QLNU02014802.1:173691988-173703186 GCA_006491805.2 Dysdera silvatica | reverse complement strand
GAAGAAGCGTGGTTTAATTTTGAACCAGAAACCTTTCAAAATCTTGTGCTTTCAATGAACGACCGCGTATTTAATCTAATACGAAGTAATGGTGGCTACATTGATTATTAAAATTGTTCATTTCCTTATGCAAGTGCTAAAATTTATGTTTGTGCCTAAACTTTTGTGCCACATATTTTACTTATTTTAAGTTATATATTGCAGCAAGTTCGCTACTGATGTGATTTCTGTTCTCAAATTTTTAATTTGCATATTACATGTGTTCATACTTCGTAATATTAAAGTTCCTACTTCTTCAGTTTTAATAGTATTTTGTTATACTCAAATTTGTGTTGTGTCTAAACTTTTGTGCAGGCCTGTACATGCACGTCTAACATATACTGAGTTACCAAGTTGAGGCCACTAATATTGCGAGGCCTGGGCAGAAAGCATTTCCTTCCCTCTCGGATAGGCCCTGGCTATATGCATATATTTAAAATCTTTATAAATATATGTAGTTTAATTTGATAGCAAAATTAGAGAAAATGTTGAGTAGAAATATTTTTTTATTAAAATATTATTAATTATTATAATTTTTTGAGCACAATAAGGCTAATATATACCAAAAAAATTTCTTCCTTGAATATCGCTTAGGTGAGCTATTAGTAAAGTGGATACAAACATGCTAACTGTGATTGTGAAATAGGCAGCATTAAGGTATTATTTGTGATGCGGGACTGAAAATGGGCTAAATTTTACTCAGGAGGACTTCGTTTTTATTGCACACCTGTAATTCAATTGGTGTAAAAAAAAGTATAAAGTGGTGCACTAAAATATAAATTTAGTTCAGTATTACTCCATAAAATTTGTTACAGAAAAATCCATCATTATCGTTTATTGCTGCTCGATAATATTGGTCAGAGAAAAATCTGTCCTCATAGTTCAGTGCGGCGCCACAATATTGGTCACAGCAAAATTCGTCGCTATGGTTCATTGCTGCTCCATACTATGGGTTACAAAAAAAATTATCATTATGGTGGACACTTCGCCGCAACATGGTAAAAGTTGAAACAACACCATAATGGTTCACCTTAGTACTAAATGATGGTTGCTGCTAAATGGGGATCATTTCTTATTAAAACGTTGAACTACAACTTTTAACAATGTATGAACTTAATAATTTAAGAATATACGTAGCGGAGATCTTCTAGAAAGAATATCCTCCCCCCAAAAAAGTAGGAAAATCATGGCTTTGTCATGATTTTCCTACTTTCACCATTAAGGCAAAGGCGATTTTTAATTTATTTTTTTTTATTTTAATTCATATTCTGGTTCTGTCCGAATCTTGAAAGTTGTCAAAAGCTTTAGTTCTTTATTATTTGATAGCTAAAACATAAGTTAGGCTTCTTCTTGTCTGTGTGCGCGTGTGTTAACGCTGCAAGAAATATAATTAAAATGCCTTTAGTTACACTTACATAAAGTGTTCTGTGTACCTTCTAGAAATCGTCTTTCTCGCAATTTACACCACACTGTGAAATGGTGCATAAATTTCAATTCTAAAAAGAGAGGACCTTAAAATAAAATTCTTAGCTTATTAGACAGCCCCTCATAAATTGGTCCTTAACTTCAAACCAGCTTTCTGCATAGAGCATCACATTGGAGCAGGATAAATCTGTAACAAAATTTGAATTCGCGGGGCTTATTGATATGATTATGGGGTCCATAATTGGAAAGAAGAGGCAACGATGTTGCATGGTGTTTCAGCACCCAATGCCCACCATCAGCATAGTTGCGTCCGTCGACTCCACCTTTTTAAATCGTCAGAAATGGTTGATTATAGGGAACGGTGGTAGTTTCGTTTAACAAAATCAACACCTTTACGCTTTGCGTGTTTACAGTAGCGTTATTTAATTACAGAGACAGGCCTACTAACCTGTCCCCCATAATGATAGGCCCCTCAAAAATGGCGTGAAAAATGGTCGCAGACGACCTAATCGACATTGGGGCCAGCAGGACAAAATGAAGAAGAAGAGAACGACCACTAATAAGTTTTGTTGCAAAGTGCATTTGTGAATTGATGAAAGAGATCCTATCTCCCATGCAAGCGACAGACATGCTGTAATTTTCTCGTCAATTTCTAGGTGTGCCGCTTTACATTCCATTGGATTTCTCTAAAAAACGAGGCGATGAGTTCACCATCTTGTTTTCATCCGCAGTTCAGACTATTGTGATATTTTTTTAGGTCCATCGCCGGCCAACATCAGATCGTTTTAGGCCAACAGATCCAAAGGCCATTGCGGCTGATAGCGAGTGGTGCTGGTGGTGATGATGATCATGACTAGCGATAATGAAGATGATGATGAAATGGAAATAACTTCTACTTAGTACTTGTTACCAGAATGACCCGCGGCAAATATGCCATCAATTTCCAATATGGCGTCTTATCATAAGGACTAGCGGTGTTCCAAATCGTTCGATGACCGAATCACTGAATCATGATAGATAGGACGAATCATTCATTGTTTCGTTCATTTATCCGTTTAATGAATGATTCAGCACAGCCGTAATAAGAAACCACTAGCCATACCGGGAAACACAATAGCAAATGGAAAATTAACAGTCATATATATATACATACAACTTTTTTTTTTTATACTTCAACTGAAAATCAAATAGTTTATAACTTTACATTATAATATCCTAATTTTGCGACCCTTTCAACCGGTTTCTTTCAGTATTAATAAGCGATATAATGCTGAACAACAAGGAAGCTTTGAGGTATCACAGTGGCTTGACATCTGTTATCCAGGAGATGAAACTTCAGTGGAAAAGAAAGTCATTGGAAGCCACTTACGTTGTGATATGCCTTTTCAGCCTGAAGTCGCGACTCCTAACAATGAGCTTGCTTATTTCACATAGCGCTATCTCTAACCCAAAGGAGTCTCAATTTTCACCAGGGACAGATTCAGAAAAATTTTTTTAGGGCAAGAGGTGCACAACTTGAATATTAATTTAGATGTTCCTTGAAACTGAAATTGCGTAGGGCAATACCAGATTTACATGTGCACCAAGTAGCCCAGGGCCTAGAGCGCCGCTGTTTTTGGGGCCCCCGCAAAGACCTCTATTATTTATATTTAATCGTGACTTTAATCTTATTTTCAAACGTCTGAAAAATTTTCATTTTTGGTAAATCTTAATATTGAAGATAATGTACTTTGAACAAAAAACTTGCGATTCAGTGATTAAAAAGATTGAAAGGACCGCACTTTTAGGAAACCATTTTTTTCTTCTAATCAAGGGCCCACAAAAATCACAATCCGTAGCGTAGAGGTAGCGGATTAAATAATCAGGGTTTGTTTCCAGCAGGGGAAATCCAAAGCTTTCAGATTTTTTTGAGAGATTCGTAAACTGGCGTTTGATTTCCTAGGTGAAAAAGAGGTTCGGATTCCTCTTAAAACTATAGCTTCTGGCGCAGCATGACTTCATCAGCCTTTGCGTCCTGAAATACGAACAAAATTTTGAGATATGGTCTACTCCGTTTCTATTCATGTTGGTAGTAAATGCCCTGCTTGATACTGTAACAGCTTCGCCCTCAATGCAATTCATTTCTTCTAGATCAGGTAATCTCAGAGGCCTGCGATGTATTATTTGAAGTATTTTTCGTAACACGTTTTGATAGGTAAACAATATTAACGTGTGAATATTATAGATATTTGTTTTACTTCGTTAATTATTCTTTAATATGTAATCAGACTAATTGAATTTTAAAGATATTCTTTATCAGTGTCGAATTTTGTACAGATGCAGTATTGAAACATATAGACCAAAAGCTTACGAATAACTTAAAAATTTCAAGACTTTTTAAGTTATTCAAAATTTCATCGTTTTTTCTTTGTCGTGGTTTTTCAAATCGCGCTACAATAATTTTCTGCTGCCTATCTCTCCCTTTTAAGTAATTTTATTTTTTATGTAATCTTTTCTTCTAAGTAATAAGCATACCATTTTAAAATCAATCCAGTTAAACGTTTTCATTATAATAACTGAATCTTGCCCCTTTTTTCTACGCAGAGCTCCTTTTTTTTTCAAATTCACCGGCCAATTTAATAACAAGCCGCAGCCACGGTCCCCTATTAGCAGATTAAAAGAGAGTCTACTACTACTACTACTACAGAGGTTCCCAAACTATACTCCGCGGTTCTTGTCCAGGGGTACCGTGAAACCATCGAAAATGAAAAGACACTTTCACAGAAAAAAAATAACCCACTTGCCGTGTAAAAAATGAACGGGTGTTCCTAATTTTTGGCAAACCATTTTCAAGATATTACGATTTTACTACATACCATTATCTTAATATTGTATTTTAAACGTGTTAAAAATCACCCAGAAGTCTGGGAAGTAACACTGAAGGAATATAACTGGATGTCCATTTGCTGTTATTTCGAAAGCGACCTGTTTGTCATCAACTAATTTTGAATACCTCATAAACATTGCGCAAGGGCAGATCCAGGATGTTGTTACAGGGGGAGGCGGTTTCGGGAGCATTCACCAGAAAAATTTTCAATTTTTAACCGTTAAATAATTTAGATAAATGCTGTTATATTACTAGCCTTCCTTTATACTCATCAAAATATTTAATTTACGAAAATAATTAATTTAATTTTTTTATTTATTATATTTTATTTATAAAAGATATATACAATAACAAAAACGACAATTTATAATGTAATTAATGGAACACGTTCAAACTTAAACTACAAAAATATTGCAATTGTTTTACTTTTTTTTATAGCAAGCAACTTTTAAAAAAAATTAAGTTTAGTAATTTATAGTACTTATTTATATTTATACGTGGGTGTTGAAAATTATTGTGTAGTTTAGTAAGCTAAGTGCAAAGTCTAGCCATCTTGGTTTCTTTGAAAATTTGTCAATCACTTTATTTACATCAATATGAATATTTCTGTGGGTGTGTATTAAAAGTTTCTCTTCTGTCATCCGCGTTCGAAGCCAAGTTTAACGGCGCTTCAAGGATAAAAAACTACGTTTTGCTGAAGCAACACTTACTGTAAACGTAGTTTAAAGGGTGAAAAGCATGTAGATTTATGAAAAAAGTCTGGATCAGTTTCTTGAAGACTTAGAGAATTTGGACACCAGTGTAAGACCTATTTTTTTCCTATTTAACTCTGACGGGGTGGGGGGGGGGCGATCGCCCCCTTCGCTGGATCCGCCAATGACATTACGTCATACAGCGCTTTGAAAATTGATTTCTAAAGTATGCAATGCATTGAAATTTTAAAAAACGAATTTAAACCACTGGCCGATAAAGCAAACGCATTTCTTCTCCCATTTGCCACAAGTTACTTGTGTGAATCCGGACTTTCTACCTGTACAGCAACTAAAAGAGAATATAGTAGCTGCCTCGAAGATAAACCTGACCACCTTTTGCAACTACCCTAAATAAAACCAGGCCTTGACGAATTATGAAGAACTAAACAACCCATTCCCTTCATTAGCAATTGCATTTTTTAATTATTGCTAACTTATATATAGGCACTACCTAAAGAGGACATATTAAAAGTAGAAAAGAGACAGTTGTTCAGCGATCAAATTTTCCTTAGAAGGGCTCCGCAATCAGATTTTTTCTTAAATAGGGCTCCGCGATCAGATTTTTTCTTAAATAGAGCTCCGTGGTCAGATTTTTTCTTAAATAGAATTCCGTGGGGCAAATAGTTTGGGAACCACTGGTCCACTATATGTTTTTCAAGTACAAGTCAAGAAAGATGAAAAAAGACGACACAGCTGCTCAAAAATTATTTATGCACGTATATATATGTTACAGAAACGAAGCATCTTGTATAAATTAACCTCTAGTATCTATTGTCTATAATGGTATTTGTGAATTTCACAATACTTTTAATCCGTTGAGAATTTACGAACTTGACATCGAGATCCTGTTAATTGTACAACATCTTTGTCATTACAGGGTAAGTACCCCTAATGCTTGGGACCGAGAGGGGACACCTACTAAAAAAAAAATATTGTGGGGGCTCCTCAATACAAGAATGCACATATGAAGTCAAGTGCATCAACTAAAGACAAAAAAAAATACGAATGATAATAAGTAATATATTTTATATATTATGTCTCTACTCTCTGAACTATACTCTGTATTCTTTTATTTATCGACCATCGATTTCGGAAGAGTCAGGCCACAAAATATAGTTCGGGGGAGGGGGGGAAGGCAAAGGCACCTGAGCTCTTTAGAATTGACTCCCTGAAAATATTTGGGATTTATAAATATATGATAAGGTAGATATAATCAGGTGGTCTTTTCTACACTGCTGTAGACTTTCAGAAACTCATTCAACTGATATGAGTCCTTTACATAATGGAGTGGCACTTTTTTTTTTTTTTTACATACAGCCTGTAAACCCTATAAACGAATATCTTATCTGTTGACTAAAGTTTGTTTACAGGTCCAAGAAAATTTCAGATTTTTTGTCATTAAAACTACGGTGGCAGTAATCACGATATCTTCTTAACACATTCCTGTAAACTCTCTAATCTCTGTTATCTTATCTGTTGACTAAAGTTTGTTTACAGGTCCAAGAAAATTTCAGATTTTTAATATTAAAACTACGGTGGTAGTAATCACGATATCTTCTTAACACATTCCTGTAAACTCCAATACACTTAATTTTCAACTAACATATTTTTTGCACAATAAAGTTGAGTCTTTTTTTTCACACATGTCCTATAAACCCTATAATAGAATATCTCATCTTTTGACAGAATGTTTTTTACAGCTTCATTGAGAAATAACAAAGAAGTTTAAGAGGAGGGGGGGGGAGAGAGACGTTCTCCACCAATACTACGACGTACCATGGGGAGGTCAACAATTGGCATAAATATTTGACCACGTAGTTTATGGACTGTTAAGTTATGGATTTCGGGTTGCGATATATGTCACTGGCGTAGGAACAGGGGGACCCGGTGTGCTCAAGCCCCCCACCAAATCATTGGATATTAAGACACGTTCTTCTCTTTAATACTACATCATGTGTGTGTGAGATTTTCTGTAACACTGCTTAAATCCCAATAATTTTTAAATTGCTTCGCTACTGATATATTGATATGTACAATTAACCCGCAATATACTTAGCAAAAATAATATTACAGTTATAAATTACATCTCAGCAATTGGTTGTACTGGAAACAAAGAGTCTTATTTACCATCCTTTAATTAATAAATGAAAATGAATTAATATTAATAAGACAGATTAAGGTATTAGTTAAATAGATAAATTATTAAATAATTACAGAGATATTGATGGCAACGAAGCCATCTTGAATCGTATTCCGTTTTCTACAAAACTGGAAACAAATATAGGGAATATTTAGGTTCGTCACCAAAGTTTCAACAGTTGACTTGAAAGACTTGGTAGTAACTGAAAAAGACACATTTTTGGTGGTCAATTACACCGGTTTATCGATCATTCTCGGCCGTCTTTACAAAGGTCTGGGCGCTCCTATACCACGTGACTCTACTAGTCCGGTATTCTATGTTGACTGGTGTGCAGGTACCCAAGCAGTATGTGGGATAATTGTGTTTAATTTGCAAATTATCATTATTTTTCTTTATATTTCTTTTTATTAATGAAAATGCATAAACTTAAGCAGTAAGGAATATTTTTGCATAATATAATTGCATTTAAATCTACGGGCTACTAGAATCATGTCATTTAGAATTCAGCGAGGAGTGCCCAGGACTTCGTTGAAACGGCGGTGTTGATTGTCAGCATGACGTCACACACATTTAAAATACCCATATTGCAAATAGTTCACACTGCTCGGCGATCCTAGATTTCCTGATCCAAATTACTTACATGATCCTCAGCTATTCAAAATCGGCCATGGATTCAGTGTAACGCAAATGTAAATATTCTCCACTCAATGTATGTCAAAATCCCCTAATCTCATGCTTGAAATACATTTGAAAAATTAACACTATTTCGGCAACAGAGTCCTTGTCTTTAATCACAAACAAGACAATAAATAATGGTATTTTCTCTTTGCTTGACATTAGGATCGTTCTCTATCTCTTTTATGAATGCAGCAGCTTTCTTTACTACGGGCGTTGCTTCTTTGGGATTCTTTCAAACCTGGACTTAAATATTGAAAATACAATCGTTCCTTTAAGGCGAAAATATTATGTCTTTTGCTTCGTATCGCCTTGTTTCCGCTTCCAGTTGAAAGTGATAACACTGGCGTATGTTCTAGAGATTTCTGTTTTACTCAAGCCACATTTTTTATTTCACGAATAATGCCAATCAATTTTTTCACATCTCCAAAATAGCCATTATGCTACATGCTATTGCGTTACACTTTTTTCGTAATATTTCAATCAAAAATATCGAAATGTATGTATCCTTTCATGTGCCTCTTACAAATAGAATACTCTGATATCCCGTCGAAAAAAACTTTTTGAAGCTCTGATCAAAAATCTACAATTTCTACTTTCTGTTGGCTGATAAAGTAATGTTCTGATATTGGAAAATGGGCTTTTGTAAAGAGAACCGACAAATGTGCGACCAACTATTAGAAACTGTGTTTGATATGCATGTAAACTCTGGCAGTGCAGACCTATTAGAGAAAAGCCGAAACCATCTTTTATGAATCGATAAGAAATCTCTTTTTTAAAATCCCCAAGCGTCCGTGTAGCGCACATCACATTCTTGCAATACAGGTAGTGTTTTCTATAAAAGAAGAAATAAAATTATTAATATAAAACTAAATTGTTTAATAAAAATTATTTTAGTGTATCTCCCTCTCCCTCCCTACCTCCCTCCCCCATTCTCTCTCAATGAAGTGCGTCTTTTACTGTCTATCACGAGAATCCCCCACTCCCACCACAGCTAAGTCTGCCTCTATGTCTGTTACCATTAAAACAAGTCTTAGCCCAGATACAGAAATTAATTCTTTCGTACTGTGGCACATCTAACTGGAATAATTAATAATAGTCAGCTTGAAATAAAGAAACGTGAGATCGAGGTGAATTTTGGGGAATAAACCCAAACAAGTTTCATCCAGTTTAAAAATATCATTTACTAGAACACTCGATGGCTATAAAAATCAATATTTTTTGGAGTTTAAGACTTGTAATGTATCCGAAAGGCAGTTCTATATTCTAGGGCTGAAAGATCTCTGCACTGCCAAGCCGAGATTAGTTCGTGAGAAGTCGGGTATGAAGTTGCTTAAATTTCTAATAAATATTCATTATTAAGTAGTTACAGGGATATGAGAGTGGTATGTGCATTTTTGTTTCCACTAAAGAACATGGAGAACGAGATTTTACAGTGAATTAACTTTTCTTTTGGTAATTTTAGGAGACGGCGAACAATCTCAGAAGTTGGAATAAAATAGAACGATACGACTAGGATACGAAAGTATCTTTTTATATAATTTAATTTGGATTCGATAATAGAATTAATGTTAATTTGCACTGATTCTCCATTTATCCGCTTCTTTTTCTTCTCTCTAATTAGGGGCGGCGAAAAGGGGGGGCTCGATCTCCCAGTGTTCATCAAAATACATTATTTTCTCTAAATAACACTGCATCACATAATCTTTTTTAACGCCTCTTGAGCCCCATGAGTTTTTAATTGCTACGCTACTGTCTCCAATCTATTATACTTAGTCATTCCCTTAAATAAATACCGTATATGCCCGTGTATAAGCCCACTTTTTTGGACGAAAACTTGACTTAGAAGTGGTAGGGTGGGGCTTATACGTACACGGGTCAAAAACATCAAAATTTGATCAGCCGAAAATTCGATGTTCAGGGTAACTCTCATTTGACTTTATGATAATAAATTTCAATTTAAAAGGCAAAATATTACAAAAAAGAGACACTTTATTCCAAAGAATTGAGATTCAATTCGTCGTCGGAGCATCCTAAAAGTTCTTCAAATTCGCTTAGAGTCTTGACTTCGTCATTATATGTTATCAAAAGTCACTGGGGTTTCTTCCATACTTGATATCTGCGAAATGTCGAATCCTTGCTTCTTCCGTAAGCAAACAATGTATTTCTATCACTGAATTACCTTTCCTTCCAGCGCTTTGAAAGTTTCTGGGCAATCTTTTTTCTTTGTCTCAACGTGAGACGCCTCTCCATAAAGCGCAAGCCCCAGCCAGTAAAAGCACAAAAATGCGCATCATAACTCTCTTTAAACTCGTTTCTTGCGGAGTACAGAACTCTTATACGTATCGATATCCTTGTGATAATCAGGACCTTACATCGATTCTCTAGAACCCAATAAAATAGCTTCTTCTCCTCCATCTTAGGAAGCTGTGCAGCTTTTCCGCGCAAAAGTTGGGGATAGGCTTATTTATGCACGGGTCAGTCATTTTTTAAAGATTTTTTGCGGGAAATTTGGGGGGCGTGCTTATACACGCGTATATACGGTAAATAGAATATATTTGGGTTGTTTTGAAACACTGTCTATGTGTAACTTTCAGAAACAGTCATAAAGAATGCACATCGCCTCAGATTTTTTTCACATGTATATCTTTTGTGTTTATACGTAATATGAATATTTTACGTTTACTAAGGAAAATATTTTTATCATACTCTTTTATCTGAATATGACAGGCTAATATATTTTTGGATCTAATACGCCAATGTATTTTAGAATTTTTGATCCAGGAATAAGAAAAAGATTTTCTTTTCTTGACTGGTAGTGCTGGAATAATTATAAAGACTGAAAACCTAACGAGGGTTTGGAGAAAGAGAGATGAAAGGTAAAAAAATATTGGAATATTGGAGGTGGTTTAGTGTAAACCAAATGAAGGTAAATTTTAATAAAACTAAAATACTTATCTTCACAAAAATAAATATAAATATTTAACAAATAATGCAAAACGATAATATTAAGATGGAGGATAAAAATATAGAAATTATTGTAAAAAATTTTTTAGTTGTAACATTCACGAATAAGTTGAATTAGAATGGACATAGTCTAAAAGTTAATAATAAAATAAGCAAAGGGATTGGTTTAATAAAGAGTTGCAAATACACTTTGCCAAAAAAAAATAGATTTATTATACACTTTGATATAGTATATTCATATGGTGTATTGCAATAGTATATGGGACAATATGGGAAAAATTGATTTCAAAATAATCGAAAACATTCAAAGAAAATTTTAGTATATTAACTTGGG
>QLNU02014802.1:173669467-173680511 GCA_006491805.2 Dysdera silvatica | reverse complement strand
GGTGGCAAATAATCTTCACTATTTTTTATAATTTTATTTATCTATGACCTCTCACAACGGTGAAGCGTTGCTAATTTTCGGGCACTTACACCTTCTTTACTGTTTGGGATTACTTTGATTTTCTTCTTTAGACAAGAATTTTCGTGAATTACTCGACGTGATTACAAACTGGCGTTCAGATGAGGAATTTAAGTTGATAGGACACTGCTCAATGATAAGTAATAACTATAAAGAATTGGAATTGTAAAAATCAATTTCTACTGCATAGTGGTTATTTGCGCAGACAAATTATTGGGAATGTCTGTCGTAAAAAGTGACACCGTATTCACAGAAAAAGATGTACACATAAAGCTACAAAATGAACATATGTTTCAATGAAGTACTTTGATAGAAAGTACCGTCGAGAAAATTTTACTTCACTTTCTTAAAAATTTGGGTATATTTGGACATATTTGAAAAATTTGAATAGTTGAATGAAAAAAAGTTCGTGATGCGTACCGAGTGGCCGTTGTTCTAAGGTGACCAAACATCCTCGAATTCTGGGGACAGTCTTTGAATTACATACCTTGTCTCCAAAAGCAACAAAACTGTTTGGGGACACAAAATGTCTCCAAATTTGAAAGAACGTCTTCAAATGTCCCTGAATTTGATTTAATTTTCAAAAAAGGTTTTTGATGCTCACAGATCATTATTATTTGCATCATAATAAGTTTTATGTCTTGGCAACATCTGCTACAGGAAAGCATCAGCGCTGCTAAACTGAGGGAAATTTCTTGCAAACGAAAATAAATAAAGTAAAATTTTAAGAAATGGGAGGGGGGGGGGAATTGCTGAAATGAGGGTAAAATTCGCCATCGTTAGAAATTTCGGACAGCAGGAAGAGAATTTTGGGTAGGATTTGCTGGCAACACCACCGTGGACATATTTCTTTATGGTATATGATCGCAAGGTTGTCTCAAAGTAAGTGTTTTTAATGAACATTTACAAAAGGATTACCCTTTTCTTAGAAAATCAGCTATTTCGATTTATCGTGTGTTTTGTACTGTTTGTTCATTTGATTTTTCCATTGCTTCTGGTTGAAATTCACTTCCTTTTTCACATTTGAAGTCTGAAAGGCACAAGAGGATTATTAGATGTGTTGCTAAAAATAAAAGTGTAACACCTTTCGTGCGTGGGGGTTTGGCAGATAAAGCAGCATTATTGGCAGCTGCAGAAGGCATATTCACTTATCGTAATGTGCAACGTAGTAACAGCTTTCGCCTTATGGATTGTACTTCTAAAATCATGAAAAAATTCATGATTCTTCGTTTACATGTGGACGTACAAAAACGGAAGCCATTACTGAAAATGTTTTCGCAAAATTTGCAGCTGAAAACGTTCTTGATGCAGCGATATTCGTTTCAGTATATTGTGATGCCTCTAATCGTGGAAATCTTAAATTATTCTCTATCGTAGTAAAGTAATTTAATTCAAAGATTGGGATCTGTGTCAAACTTTCGGAATTAAAAAATCGACGTGGGAAAACTGCTGAAATAATTAAAAACTATATTTTGCAGACTATGAAATTTTATAAACTTTCAACCAAATTTCTCGGATTTTGTGCTGATAATACTAATAACAATTTTTGTGTCTTTTTGCAAAAGGGGACTAACAATGTACTTTGGAAATTGTAAGTAGAATTTAACCCGAACATTGTAGGAATTGGTTGTGGGTCTCATACATTGATGCCCATATAAGTGGGCAGGGGGGATCGAGCCACCCCTAGCCGTTCAAAACTTTGATTTGCCTGCTTCTGCTATGCATTTACTTTAAACAAATTTACAGTCACATTTTAAAATAAGGTACTTTTTTAGTTCATTACTAATTATTAAGCAGTATCAATTATTTTTGTAGCATTTTAGTATCTTGTATAATCACTAAAATGTTTAACAGCCTCGAGAAGGAGGTAATAATTTTTTCCAGCACCCCCTAAAAGTACTCATATGTGCGCCCGTGTGTTCATATATTATAAAAACATGAATAATACTATAAAAACAGCAGCAAACACTCTTTCATTTGATATAGAATCTGTTTTAATAAAAATACATTCCCACCTCCACATATACACAGTGCGTGTGGAAACTTTATAGGATTTTTGTACTTTTGTCGATACAGAATATCACCAAATTCTAGGATATCGTAAAACTAGATGGTTGGCATTTATTCCAGCTGTGGCACGGATGACTGAAATTTTTTCTCCCTTGAGAACTTATTTATTATCACCACTGGATAAGTGTCCTACTATAATAAACATGTTCTTTGAAGATGAATTTTTAGAAGCATGGCTATATTTCATACACAAGCAAGCACCTGTTTCATAATGCAGTGAAAGTAGAGGTGAAAATGTCCCATAGAAAGAATATTCTCTGCCATCAATAATATATGAATAAGTGAAAAAAGCATTATATCGCACCCTTGCGACAAAAGTGTTACAACTCAAAATTCGGTGAAAATGACTTAATGTTATAGCCAGATGTAAAATACAGTGCTGCATCCTTCTGTGGAAAACGTTAGGCCATAAGTTATTCGAGTTTTCGATAGTTGGCACATGTCGTTAGATGAACATAACATCCTTAATTCAGCCAGAAACAGCTTTTTGCGTTTTCCGAAGATCCAATAATTCACTAATAGTGTTAAAAATGCAATTTTAGTTAGTTTACGAAAATTAGTTTGGCGCATTTTCATGCAATTTTTTTTAATGCATCCATTTCCATGCTAGCTGTACACCCATAGAGCTTTTTTCTCTCTCCGAACTCGAACGCTGACATTACTTTACGACCTTTTCTATTGATGACCAATAACTAGGAAAACTATTTCTGTATCTTGGAGGGTAAACGGGTGTTCAATAGCCCATCCCGTCCAACACACACCTGAGGGAGTCGCCGTCGAAGGAGAGATCGCTTTGAACTAGAGGCTCTACTTTGAACGCCCTTAAGTGAAAAAACACCATATACAGATATCTGTGGTTGTGTTGTATCTTTTGCATTGCTCATCTACAATGGAAGATACTTTTTGACCGGAAAAAGGGGGTATGGCCGTAGCTAGATACTTTTTACAGAGGAGAGGGTCTAAAAAGGGAGCTCAGAGAGCTAAGGAGAGCTTAACATTCGTTAATAATAGTAATAATAATAATAATAATAATAAATTTATCAAAATCCAACAGGTTACAAATACTCTTACATTGGGAGTAAAACACAGAGTTACAAATCTTCAATCGGAATACAATAAAAATACTTAAATAAACTTAAGGGGCACAAACTAATAAGGAAATAAACTCACAAAATATGACAGATCAAAGACTGCCTGAGCCCGATAAAAAACAACGAGGGAAGGCAATGTTTTAATACATTTTATTAATATATTTAAGGATACTGGGTATCTAAAACTAATATATTTAACATTAATGAATAAATTTCTTAACCCTAAATTTTGCATTAAAAATTTAGAGATATACTAAAATTTATATTTTCTTTCATCCCACCCATAGAGTAGGTGGAGACTCAAATCTTTATAGCAAACATGGTGTACACAAAATCTACGGTAGAAAGCTATTTTGAATACATTTTTAACGTCAAAGAACAATTTCCATTGTCATGTACAATTTCGTACAAAACAAAAATCTACCATAATTTATTTATTTTGAGAAAAAATATTTTCGGGGTGGAGGTGGGGCTTAGCCCCCTCTAGCCCCAGTCTGGCTACGGCCCCGAAAAGGAGGCTAGCAAATTAGGATACCTAATTAAGACAGGCGTAAATATGTAGTACATATTCAAAAATGCGTATGTTATGGAAAGTCGAAAATATTTTGTGAAATTCAAACTTTGTGAAAAAAAAAAAAAATCGTGCCAATTTTTTTTATTACGTAGCTGGTAAGAATTCTAGCTACAAGTTAAAACTGAAAGTATAAAATAAAATAAGTATAAAATATGTATAAAATAAGTTTTGTAAACAAAACGTATACAATGGAATATGTGCAAGTACACGTGTCTACCTTTTTATTGATAAATAACTTTAATTTTCACAAAAATTGATACAGTTAAAGAATCTGGATTGAAAAACGGTTTTATTACAGCTAATAAAGAACTCTAATTTTTAAATCCCTTATAAATTTCGCTGCAAAAAACTGCAAAACTTTCTTTAATGGGTGATTTAAATTATTTAATATGTATCAAAAATGCCAAAAATATTTATATTTTAAACTGTAAATTTATAAAAGAAAAAAAGTATGACTATGGCTATAATTATCTATAGATAGATGATTAAACTCCAACGACTCCGAAGTCCTTTACAAGTGAATCCGACAATAATAACTAATGAATAGGTAAGAAATGGAGGTTGGTTGGTTGTATTTTTATGGCATAAGGACAGCAACGGCCATGATGCGCCAATCCGGATAGAAATGGAGGAAAGCAGAAAACTATATCTTGTTAGTTACGAGGTTCCCCTCCAGATAGGAAACACGCTACATAAATTTTATTTTACAAATTGATTTCTTTGATTTCGCATTTTTATGAGTTTAATAACGTAGACAACATTGATTTCGATTTCTTTAGACTGCGAAAAAGAAAATGTCTGTTATAGTCTAATTCGACTAACTGTGATATTGGGCAGGATGAGGCTTGAGTTGACGTATGTATTTTAATTAAATAGAAGTTATAAATGAATTTGGGAACCACATTTCTTTTTATATTGAAATTGCGACATTGTTTTGACATGATTTTTAATAAATTATTGCTTTTATGCCATGAAACTATTATCCTATTTTGAAATTTTTTTAGTAATGTCGCTGATTTCGCTTTCATTGAAGTTCCGAGAGAATATTTCTGTCATAGGATGAAACTTGTTGCTTGAGGGGGGTTGAGGTTGCGGACCAGTTTTAAAATCCTTTCCATTGTCCGGCTCTCGCCCCTTTCCTTCTCCTAGGGCCCAGGAGCATGATACATCTTTTTTTTGGATGGTACTGTTCTTCAGTGGCTCGATGATATTTCTTTTGAAGAAACCTTGAAATACAGTGCGTGGAGTTGAGATAGAAGTGCTTAAGCTGGGAGGGCGGGTGAGGCTGAATCAACGTGGATCTCTTTTCCTAAAGCGGCCGAGAGTTATTTTTTTTTACTGTAATACTTGAGTGGTTAGGATACTGTTATAATGTGTAGCAGCTCCAGCAGTAAACGGTAAACATGCTTATGGGGTTTTACTTTCTGATTATTTTAAAATCATTATTATGCTAACTAATTAGTTTTTAACTTATAAGTCTAATAAAAATGTGACCATGGATACATATTAATAATCAAGTATTGACCAACTCCTCGCCATTTATAACTGGAACTGATTCACTGAGTTTCAATAATTTAAGTTTCGATTTTCTTTTTTTTGGAAAACCTGGAAAATCAATATCGAAAGGTTTAAAAGCTACATAAAGACGAATTTACTCGGAATTTAAAATCCAGACGGTGAAAAATAGATGTAATCACTTATAAAAAGTATCATCTATTAAAGATCTGCTTATAGAGCTATTATTAGGTGTAATTTATACAGTTTTTTTTATATAGATTTTCCTTAATATATATGTTCATATACAACATATTAAGGTTATAAAATGAACAGTGATTTAGCCGAATACCGACTATCTTAGCTTTCGGGCCGAACATAAACTTCCTTTAAAATTCACTACAAATATTGAAAAAAAAAAAGTGTTGGTTTTACGGTATAAAGAAAGCAAAGATCATGCTACACCGGGGCCTACAGTTTTCCGCGGAATTCTAGCCTCTTTTTGCCAAAGAAACCAACTTCTTGACTACAGTGAGCAGATAGTAGGTAAGATAATAGCAATGAGGCGGGCTCATCTGACGGATACAATTGAAGCCGAAAACTGACTTTTCAATATCGAAATTCTCCACACAATACAATTATGTGATTTGTTTTCGAGGATTGTAAAAATCTGCGTGTATATGAAAATTCGAAGGAACTTAAATAGTGCAATGCAGCCAGGGGCCGACTAGCATATGACTGACCACTTTTTAATAATAATACTTTATTTATTCTTCTTGGAACAGTCGTTGTGACAATACATGACCACACAAAGAAAGGTCCTAAGTAAATATCTATGATGAATATAACAGACTTGAGGACCTCAGACTGATTCAATATAACAATTCACCCAAACAATAAATTCGGCCATCAGGCTATTTCCACATATTTCAACACCCCTCACTCTTTACTAAAGATCACGCATATGTAATGCACTTCTTATGTGAGTTGTTTTTATAATTTGTCTTTAATTGATTGGTTTTTTTAATTATCGATAAATTGTTAGACATTACTGAGTATCAAGTATCTTTTAAGCTTTTTTTTTAAATTTTACTATATTATTTAACCGCTTTAGTTTATCTGGTATTCCATTCTAATATTTAGGTCCTATGTAATTTATGTTGCATCTTCCCAATTCTGTTCTTATTTTGGGTAATATTAATTCGTTATAGTTTCGATATCTACTTCTTTTTCGTTTAATTGAATTTTTATAAGATCTGTATGTTTATTTTTTCTTATTCTTTTAAACATTTTAATTAGTATACAGTATTTATGAATCTATTCAATTTGCAATATATTAGAATTCATTAAAAAATTCTTTAAGTCTATTCTATTGTCTCTATTAATCAGTTTGATTGATTTATTTTGCAAATTTTTTATAATATCATTGTTAACAATACACAAATTATCCCAAACGCAGTAACAATATACTAGATGGCAATTAATCAGAGAATTATAGAGTTCATTATTTATTTTTGGGGATAGATTTTTACTTATCCGTCTTAGAATTCCTACACCTTTACATATCTTTTTTGTTATTTTGTTTATATGACCATTCCAATTTAATTTATTTGTAAGTTGAACTTCTAAGAAATAAATTTTATCCACTATTTCTATTTTCTTATTATTAACTGTTATAGATTTATTAATCATATCGTCATCTATTTTTTTATTTTTACCTGAAAAAATTATTAATTTTGATTTGTCTACACTTAACTACAGTTGATTAATAACAAATCATTTTTCATATTTTTTTTATTTCATTAATACCTGTTTCCATTACCTTATTTAAATCCTTATCAGTAATAATGACACTTGTATCATCAGCAAATAATGTGATGTTTCCTACATCAGACACGTCGAATATATCGTTAACATATAAGGAATACAATAATGGCCACAAATTGGAGCCATGAGGTGATCGGTAATTATTAACGATAATTTATATTTCGTTCCCTTCCCATATACAACTTGTTTTCCAGCCTTTAAATAACTGCTCAATAAATTTTTGATCTTCTCCCTTAATTCGCAAATTTTAATTTTTTTAATTAATATTTCTCTATTTATTACATCAAATGCTTTATTCAGATAAAAAAATGCCAATACCCTGTTCCTTGTTTTCTATTGCCTCCTATATTCTTTTTATTGTTCTCAATAGCGCCCCTGCAGTTGATTTGCCCTTTCTAAACCCAAATTAGGAATTATCTATTATATACTCATTGTCTATAAAATCAATTATTCTTTAGTAAAGTAATTTTTCAAATGATTTCGCGAAGACGGAGGTTATTGCTATTGGTCCATCGTTTTTTTTCTTATCTTTCTTACCTTTCTTATATATATATATAGGAACTATCTTAGCTGTTTTCATTTCTTCAGGAATTACTTCTGTATCAATTATTTCATTAAATATCACCAACAGTGGTTTAACCAATACATTAGCACATTCCTTGATTATCCTAGGGTGTATGTCATCATATTCTGCACCTTTTTTATTATTAATCTTGCTTAATTCATTTAGTAACTCTGAGTGACTTATTTGACTTACATAAATTGATTTACCAATATTATGACACATATATTCATTATACTCATTGTTCATATTGACCTTTCTATCTACTGTATTCTCTTCAATTTCCACAAAAAATTGTTAAAACAATTTGCAATTTCATTATTGGAAGTTACTTTCATGTTATTGTCGATTATCAACTTATCATTTGTTTTAATTACCCTTCCCAGCAATTTATTAATAAAATTTCATTTGTTTTTATTGTCAGTTGACAATTTTTTTTAAATGAATCTGTTTTTATGGAGATCAATTTTCCTAACTATATCATTCCTTAGTTTTTTAAATCTACATTATAAATTACAATTACTTTATACAAGTAAATTAACCTTTCAGTTCTTATAAGCCTGTTGAAGATACAATTACTTTTCGTTATGAAAATTTTTAATTTATTATTTATCCGACCTTTTTTTGTTTATTTTTTCCTTTATGAGTTTCCATTTAAAATTCCTATCATATATTTCCTTGATTTTATTTATAAATACATCATATTTATTAAAATCGCTAAATTCTACATTCCAATCTATAGAACTCAATTTCTCTTTAAACTTTTCAAGATGTTTTGAACTGAAATCTCTGACTTTAATTTTATTGTTTATCATGAGTTTAGTTTCCTCTTGAACTTCGATGAGTATAGCTTTGTGATCTCTTATTTGGTAATCCAAAACATTTGAATGAATTCCCAATACGTTCGTAAAACATAAATCAATCGTTGTAGTCGAATTATCGGTTATTCTTATATAGTCACTAATTATGTTTTTTAGTATCATCATTTTCATTGCATTTATCAAATAATTTTTATGACTAGATTCTTTACTTACATCAATATTTAGGCTACCTACTATAATTATATTTTTACTTTGTACTTCTTCAATTTTTAAGTATAGCCAATCTAGTAGCTTGTGAACATTTCTTCTTGGATCTCTATATACAATTTCTGTCCTAAGTTTACCTCTTTTTACGCCTATTATTTCCCAATCATCACATGTGTGATAATTCAGTCCATTTTTTCAAAATCCTCGTGAATATTCCTTATATGTACCGATACCCCTCCTCCCTTTTTTTGTTTCTCATCAGATGATAACCATGCCATCCATAGATTTCCATGTGATCATTTTCTCTAGACCATGTTTCACTTATTCCCATTATGTCCATTTCATATTCATTATTCTATATCAGCATTTCTGTTTCACCCATTTTGTTATTTATGCTTCTCGCATTTATATGCATAATTTTTAATTTATTAAAATCACTATATTTTCCAGGTTCCCCTCTTTTCATAATTTTAGCTTTTTTAATCTTTAACCTGCAATTTGCATTACTATCAATATCCATACTACCTTGTTAACTTCACACAAATTTTTCTCTATACTTATATTTTTCATATGATTTGTACCATTTACAGTGCCCACACTATTATCTGTTATACCAAGAGTTGGTTTGTGGAGAGTGGAGATGGCGTTAGGGCGATCATAATCGGATGTGTAAATAGCTGCATCATCAGCATGTAGGGCTAGGGAGATGTGATTAGATTTGGGGAAGTCATTGAAGAATATTGAAAAGAGTGTAGGTGAAAGTCTGGCCCCTTGGGGCACTCCGGCTTTTATGTAGCTTATAATTTTATCTTTTAATTATTGTTTTATCTTTTAATTATTTATTATTATGTTATCTTTTAATTCAGCTATTACTATTGGCTCTAACACATTTACAATAATAGCTTATGTTTTAATACTAGAACATCTAAAATTCTGTTCAAAACATACTTGAATCAACTTACAAGCACAATCGTTGTACATCTTATGATAAGCCCAAGCGTCTTCCGTCGCAGCAACTTCCAAAATCTTACGAAGTCGGTGAATCCGTTTTCTTAAAAAAATTAAGCATCGAAAAATTCGAATCAGTAACAATATCGGAATTTTCATGTTTTTTCTGATCTTAAAGATTGGTTAATATCGTTGGCACCTCCATGGCATAGGCGTAGCCAGGGGGCGGTTTTGGGGGTTGTAACCCCCATCGCAATGAAATTTTGTATATTTAACATAGGAATATATGAGTTGTAGCTCTGTAACCTCCCCGCCCCCTTTATGAACTTTCTGCCTACGCCTATTCTACATGGACCATGCTAAATTCTGCACTATGTTTTTCACATCTGACGTCCGATGGAGTTAATTCTTTGGTTTATTAACGGGTACTTTCTTTGTAAGTTAACAGTAAGAGTGCACTTGCATTTGGACATTCTTAAAATGGAGGGGGTCAAGTAAAAAAAAAAAGATAAAAGAATAAAATAAAAAAAAATTTACTACAATAACACACGTTACTAAAAAAACAATAATCAATCGTCAGGAAAGATGGATCGACTTTCGCATTGAGTGCTTAAGCTTTTTGTGAATAGTTTTGGTCAAGTATTCAAAACTTTCTTCTGTAAGTTATTCGGATGTTGTGTCTAGTAATTTACTGAGTGTTCAGCATGTGTTTGAAATAGTTTGTTTTTGTAATTCAATGTATTCTCTTATTATTCGCATATATGTTATTTAAAACAAAAAAAATATCAAGTAAGAAAATTTGCAATTTTCTGCAATGCCAGAGATCATGTTCTTCTCTCCCATTTCCTTAGAATTCCATTCAATAATTATAAGAATAAACAGTGGGTCAAGATAAGCGGATCCGTTGTAAACGTTTCTATACATCATAAGACTTACAAATTATCCATTTTCCTGCATAAACGTCCTTTTCTTTGGTTTCTTACACATTCTTGCAGCGGCGACAAGTTCCCCTGCTCCTCAATAAACGAATAAACGTCTAAATTCCTACAATTTATGCATTATGGCATTCCATGTGCGTCTCGCAAAATGTTCTCACCACAACAAGCCTTTCCTTCAAAGGCAGACTTTGCAATATAACAATGAACATTTTTTAAAAGACGTTATTTCGCATTCATCTCGATTTTACATGTCCACGTCACCCCGATAATTCGTTAGCAGAAAGCTATTCATCGGTAGAATTTCCAAGAATGTTCTCAAATGGAACCATTTTTCCTGCCCAGCCGCATAGACATTACGTCCTTGAGAGCATTATGTTATTTCACAATTATATCATCTTCAATTTTTTATTTCAATAGTTAATTTAATATATGTT
>QLNU02014802.1:173657984-173669367 GCA_006491805.2 Dysdera silvatica | reverse complement strand
TTGCCTAACATCAATTTAAAACACATTTCCATTTTTTCCTTAATTATAAAAGCTCAGCAAATCTGTGTTATGTACATGAACTTTCATCCGCGGTCCAATTAACTACTTCGCAATTTTTTTCACTGGATGGCGCCACGGTCTAAGAGTGGGGCTTGTGACATCGAATGAAAAGCAATTTAATTCCTGCTTTCCAGGGGGAAAAACGTTAACTATGGATCTCTATGGACAAGTTTTCGTGAGCATTTTGATGTTAACCTATTTTTATTTCCCATTTTATCGTGTTTTTTGCTTGAAATCTGTGAGTTCGTCAAATTAAACCTCAATTAAATTTATAAATACTAATTGTTTTAATTTTTTAAGCCGCGTAAGAGTGAAATAATTTTAATCTGATAAGCAATTTTCTAATAGCTTATGTTAACGATAATGCTGCCATCTAGTAGCATCGACACGAATTTGTATTGCATTTTGGACAGCTTCTGGGTAAGAATTTTCGGATCATATATATATTTACATGGGCGCCCATATAGGGGGAAGGGAGGGGCCCGTGACCTCTAGCCGTTCAAATATTTGATTTCCCCGATTCTACTAAGTATTTACTTTAAAAAATTTTATAGTCACATTTTAAAATAAGCTACTTTTTAGCTTGTAAGATATTATTACCCTTCACAGGGATAACACAATTGCCAAATAATGGTCAACATGCAAAGTCACTGGGGCGAGTTTTTGTGAGTTTTCGTGGGGGAATTTATTTTTACTTAATAATTTTCGACACCTACATAGAAACAAGCTCAAACTAGAGCTGTTTTTGTTTAGGAGAAAAAGAGACACCGTCCCCATCCTGGATTCGAACCAGGGTCCCTCCGTTTAGCCCGGAGTGTCTTACCCTACTAGACGAACGATGACAAGAACAACGGCCTTTTTTTTCCGTATATAAGGTTGTGAGATATTATTACCCTTCACAGGGATAACACAATTGCCAAATATGGTCAACACACAAAGCCACCGGGCCACTTTTTGTTAGTTTTCGTGGGGAAATTTTTTTTTACTTAATAATTTTCGACACCCTTATTTCTACACATTTCCCCCAAAAAAGACCCGGTTCCCTTTTTAATTAAGGTCTTGCAATCAGCTCGTGAGAATTTTTCAAAGTGGTCCGCGGGTACAATTGAAGTGGAAAAATGGTCCGCGGCTTAAATTGAGTTGGGAACCACAGGTCTAGTAGTCAAGACACTCCGGACTAAACGGAGGGACCCTGGTTCGAATCCAAGATGAGAACGGCGCTTCTTTTTCTCCTAAACTAATACAGCTCTTGCTTGAACTTATTTCTACGTGGGTGTCGAAAATTATTGAGTAAAAATAAATTCCTCCGCGAAAACTCACAAAAATTCGCCCCGGAGGCTTTGTGTGTTGACAATTATTTGGCAATTGTGTTATCCCTGCGGAGGGTAATAATACCTTAACACCTTTACATACGGAGAAAAAGAGCGTTATTATCTTGTCCTCATTCGTCTAGCGGTCCAAGACACTCCGGGCTAAACGGAGGGACCCTGGTTCGAATCCAGGATGGGGAAAGCGTCTCTTTTTCTCCTAAACAAACAAGCTCTAGTTTGAGCTAATTAATACATGGGTGTCAAAAATTATTAGGTACTTTTTAGCTTATTACTAATTGTCAAGCAGTATCAATTACTTTTGTAGCATTTTGGTATCTTGTACATTCACTAAAACCCCCACAGCTTTGAGAAGGAAGTAATAATTTTTCACAGCCACCAGTAAAAGTACTGATATGGGCGCTCATGTATGTATGTATGTATGTATGTGTGTGTGTGTGTGTGTGTGTGTGTGTGTGTGTATTTCGAAGATATCCATAAAAAAACACACATTTCTTGCCTACAGGAAAATGTCACCGCACGCCACTGGTACGCACCCTAAGAAAAGTGTACAAAGCGGGCCCATTTACAGGATTTAAAAACAGGGAGGGTTTTTTGATGGAAATGGGGATTGATAGAAATTTATTTTATGGCCAATAACATTGGTCTGAAGATGGGGTGGGGCGTTAACCCCAAAACCCACTCTTTGATCATGGTCTTGGCACAAAGAATGTTACGATATGTGAAGTATAAGCGGATTCAAAAGGGTAGGTGGAGCGATCGCTTCCCACTCCCTTTGAGCCGGGATTATATTACGCAAAATGAAATGAAAAGTATCGGACCTTTGGCTGAAGTTAGGAATCGAAAACAAATCGCCCCCCCCCCGAATGATTTCTAGATCCGCCTTTAATGTGAAAAGCCATGGCATTTTTTTGGAGATCGGTGAAAAAGTTTGCTTTTGGAGACTCTACCAATCGCGACACCAGGACCATGAAAAGCGGGAGCAGCTAGCAGTAAATAAATTTCTAGACGTGGTCTTCTTCAGTTGGTGGTCCCCTTTGATCTACGGCTCTATGCGAGCACATAGGTTCGCCTATGGTAAGGCTCCTAAAATAGAAAGCCGGCGCTTCCGTTATTTTGATGTCATCGTATTACGTGATCTTATTCACTGCTGTGTTAAAGTCGAGCGATTTGCAAGTGCGTCACTTTTAATAAAATGTGGTGAAATGGGTGGGTTTGCCGTTGTAAATCGTTCAGATCACTCTAGGAATAAGCATAGAATGTTTAGCTTTGAAACGGATCCTGTAAGAAGAAGAAAATGGATTATTATATAATTTCCCAATCGGAAACGTTGTGTTATGAATTCGGACGTGTACAGCAAAATGGTGGGTGATGCGTCTGTTGTTTGTTTGTAAGGGTTTAATGGGAAGGGTGGTCGCCAAAGGCTGCGCTGTAATTCCGGACAGGTGTGACATTTAGTACCGACAAAACCAATAGCCCGAGAGGATTGGTAAAGGGGGGGGGGGGAACTAATTTGACCATGGCCGGCATACAGAGATGCACGACTTGCACTGATATCGTCACTTAACGTCTACCGAATTCATCGCACCAATCTGCCCCCAAAGGGCATTAGCGATCAGAAGATGGTACGGAAGAGTTAGATTTCTAGGGGCTCTAGCTGATGGTTAAAGCCGGTCCTGCAAGCTAGTGTGCAATGTACTTCTTGATAATACGCGTATTTTAGCCCGAAGAGTAAAATTTTACTTTGCATTTATATTACCTTTCGTAGGCCTTTCAAAGAGATCATTTTAAAAATAAGTCAGGACAACCGTTGTGGCGTTCATCAAATGGTTTTAGCAGTTCGTGAAGAAAAAGGAGGGTGGCTCCATCTATATTGCCCTGGAGGAATTGCTTGTGATGACGAAGGCGATCTCTGGAGCGCAATGGTAAGTCACTTATACATGGTGTATCTGACTTAATGGTCAGAACTTTAAGGGTGACAATACCCATCAAGACCCAACAATATTTGTTATAGAACCTAGGGTCGCAAACCACTCACAGCGCTAGTTCTAAAACCGTCCAGCATGCACAAGCCTTTAAAACCAGTGAATGAGAGGCACAAAATACAACTCATGGCAACCGACCCAGTTCATAGACGATTGGGGCCACTTACGGTGAGAAAAAAAATGTATTTGTGCACCTTCATTATGTCGCATAAATATGAGTGAAAAACAAATACTACGAAATGTTTTTTATCATTGGATTACTTTTACAACAAACATCCATGTCTGTATTTATTTTTTTAATAATTGCAAGAAAAAAATTTAAAAAAATCTTTTTTTTTTCATGCAAAAAAAAGTATTTGTACACCTAATAGAAAAACCAAAAACAAGAAGTTTTCAAAATCAAAAATGTCGCTAGTACTTAGTATGCATGCCTTTTGCTTTAATTGAAGGTTGTAATTGCTTGGGCATTGATTTTGCAATTTTTTTAGTTATTTCTACACTGATTTTCATCCATCTTCGCTTAAGCGTTTGCATAAATATGGTTTTGCTGGAAATTTTTATTTTTCCGTACTTGAAAATCTAAAAAAAATTTATAAGTTCTCAATAGAATTGAGGCCTGAAGATTATGAGGGGTATATTCAGTTAATTTTTCGCATTTTAAAGCAACCATAACCTTGCTTCTCTGTACATCATTGGTCGTCATCATTGTCCTGTTGAAAATGAAATGAACACTAATTCCCAATTCCAATGTCCTGTCCAATAAATGTCCTCGCAATATCTTAATGTAATGTCTAGCATTTACATTACCTTCAATAAAGGCTATATCACCAAATCTATTTAAAGCCATGCATCCACAAATCGGCCCATGGCCATCGCTGTATTTTACAATAGGTCTTAAGTTCTTTGTTTTAAGGGAAGTATTTGTCTTTTACCAAACATATTTTTTTCATCTAAACCTATAACATTAAACTTACTTTCTTTGAAAAATACCACTTTTCTCCGGAACTCTGCAGGTTTCTTGACGTACGCTTTGGCAAATTCAAGTGTTTTCCATCTCTTTCTTTCACAGATGTAAGGTCTGTTGTTGGGTCTTCTGACTCGAATATGTGCATAGTGAAGAATTTTGGGAACAGTTTTAGAAATTACTATTGCCCCCGGTGCTAAAGTGACATCAATATCCAATTCTCAATCATATACGGAGGGGCCCTTCCACACTTGCTTGATGATATTCCTCATCTGCTTTGCGTTTTGCTTCTTTAGCCGACTAGATCTCGACTTATTTTTCAAAATATAACTCTCTCTTTTCATTTTTTTTAATTACATACTGGACACTAAAGCAGCTCAAAATTATATTCCTACCTATAACGCGATAACTAAAACAACAGTTCTGAAAAATACAATCCTCCTCCACATTGCCATAGAAAACTGGCAAGTTTTTGGAGCCATGACAGCGCAAACTTACTAAATTGTTGTCCCAAAGCTCTTAGAACGTGTTTTTTGAAAAGTATAGACCTTAAATTTGCTGCAAATTTATATGGTAAATAATAATGTTTAACTGCTTTAAAATAAAATTTTGTTAGGTGCGCAAATACTTTTTTAGCACGAAAAAACAGATATTTATTTTTTCTACCGGATTTGGACATTGAAGTTAAGTTAAAGATTGGTTAAAGATTAAGCTCTCAAGGAATTATCCATAGGGTAGAGATAAGGAAGTATAGCTCAAGTTAATTGCCACTATTTGAATTGGGAAAAGCATTTGAAGAACCATCAAGTACTTTGTTCGACCATTTCACACGGATTTGCGACAGACTTTGGACGACAGATAAAAAGGGCAAATTTTCATAAGTAGTGAAATTTATGTGACTTAAAATCCTATAATTTCGAGTTCATTTCTTCTCTTTGATATGCATGCATATTGTACGTGTGTGTGTAAACCAGTATATACCTGATTATAAAATTGTGCATGTCTGCGATCAAGTTTGTACCGATTATCTTTTTGCTTATGGTTTACAGGTTTCATAGTTCTTTAAGACTTTCATGATATTTCTTAAAAAAAAATTATCGTTAAGCAATTTTTGTAGGACTCGTCTACACATCGGGTTTTTATTGTCACGTGATGTTTCCTATTACTGAGGTTATTATTCTCATCTAGTTACTGAAACTTATTACTGCGACCCCAGTGACTGGAAATTGTTACTTTACCCGGTTACTTAGCTTAGTAGTTGGATAACTGGAAAAAGACGTATGGTTTAGTTCAAAAAACATAGGGAGAGATCTGTCTGTTTTATTTTCTGACGATGTTCCTCACAGCACAGAGCGAAACGTCAAGCAACAATAAAAATTGAAGGGACAGTACATCCTGTTAAATTTTGTTTGTAACAATTTATGTTTATTACAATTACCTTTTCCCAATCTTATAGCTGGACAAACTGCTCTCTTGTTGCTGCCGGAGGCGTAGTTTCGTGCAGTCATTGGTAAAGAGTCTGGGCCCGTGTACGCTAAGAGCCTTGAGAGGTGACGAAGTATGCCAGAGAACTTTGTGCCTCATGTTGGAAATGGAGGTGATAGAAAATCCGGACATGAAGTTGCAACTGATTTCGACGCTTCAAAGCACAACAAGTGGCAAAGCGCATTACGCCGATCTTTGTTTGCGCCAGATGCATCTAAGACAATTGGTAGACAGTTTAATAAATTGATAAGTGTACAAAGCGTACCTGTCCAATTAAAAACCATCCTGACCTGCTTTTCTCAGAGGCAGGTGGAGGACATGTTTTATTCTCTAATTTGTTGAACCATTTTCTTTCCAGCAACAGAAGGGCGGACCGAAGAAACTAGCATTGCCATCTCGATCTACGGTAATTTTTAAACAAAAATTTCATACTTTTTACTATATACTGCAGAAATTTCCATATTGTTTCATGCAATATTGGCGTGGCATGACTGTCGTTAACACTTTTCTTGTTAGGATGCTGATGTTGCTCGCTTTTTAAGTAGTGGTGCCTTTGGTGATTTAGAGTGCCTTTCGTTAGCCTTCACACAGGTTACCAGCGCATGCGCAGAAGAGCTCATCAAGTTACCTTCTCTACGTTATCTGAACTTGTGGTCTACTCAGGTTATTACATTATTCATGCTGTTTAAATTTTCACTGTGTTTCTATGTCGTGCAGAAATACAATTAACTTGACAAAACCGAGTTACTACAAAAACCTCATTGAAGACACGACAAGCTGTGGTAGAAATAATCTTAAAAGTATGTTATGTACCCCCTGGTGTGCAGTGGCGTATCTATTGGGATTCTTTGTGTAATCTTTAACAGGCACCAGAGTATTCAAAGCATGAAATATGGTATAGTTTCGAGTGCTTAGAGATAAATGGTAGGGAAAAAAAATGTCTGTCTTGGTTGTTTATTATTTTTAGGTTTTCATACATGTTCATATTACACTTGAACCATTTTTTTATACTATATTATTTATAAATCATACTATATCATTCGTTATGAATTCAATTTGTCGTGACGCTACTTATAAAATTAAGTATGAATAAATTTTAGTCCATGCAAAAGTTTATCCTTTTCCCCTATAATATATTTGTTAGTGAATTGTTTGCAGCGCTCTAAGCTAGCCAGTTTAATTTTTTCCTTTATTGCTTTCGAGGTAAATTAAAAACGTTTGTCATCAAAATCAGTGACGTCAAATAACAAGTTCTGGCGCTTTTATTTATAATATAGGTATTAATATATGACGTAAGATTTTGAATTTACAGTATAAAATAGGTAAGAGATCTCATTAGATTCTTGGTGAATTGATTAAATCATAATTAAAATAAATCATCTTTTCGTTTTCCATTCAAAAGATGGAAATAGCTCCACTGAGATGCTGTTTCTCAAATTGACTGCCTAGTGATCGTTTACGGCGTGCCGACGCTCAATCGAACGCCATGTTTATTTACTGATTTGAGACGTCAAATGAGTCCAGGTTAAAAATCATAGACGGCGTTTGATTACGCCGATGCGCTGTTTCATGGTTTAGATCGGAGGTAGGGAACCTGCGGCCTTTCGGACTCGTAAGCGCGGTCTTTTGAATGAATTTGAATTTTGCAAATCACATCCTTTTATTTTTATTAATATGATTTTGTTAATTTCATTTTTTATTTATTTACTTTATTATTATTATTAAATAATACAGTGAAAATCGTTTATAACGACCAACCGCATATAACGACGGAATTTTTACAAGAAGTTTGGTTTGCTATTCTACTCCATACTAAATATATCGGTTATAACGACATCGTATATAACGACGAAACCTGCTATAACGACGGCGATTTTGTAATCTACGTAGATTCTAACTAGGGAAATTCGTATCGGATATAACGACGCGACTTGACAGTCATAAAGCAGAACCATGTGGGTTAGTTATTAAAATTTAAGTGTTATTCTAATCTTGTTTATTTACAAATGTCTGAGAAAGTTTTATTACTGCTAAACCTGAATATTAAAGATAATAAACTTAAAAAGTGATTTATTAATTGAATATCACGAGGGTCATATTCTTAAGGGTCTCATTCTATTTTTTCAGCGTAGAGCCCACAAAACTCTTAAACCGGCACTGTTCTGAAGTCATTAGTATAATATAATAAATATTATTCATTAGATTTGTTTTCTACATTATATACTTTAGTAGTATTTTCTACAATTTTTTCAATTTAAAAAACTAAGGAAGTACTATGTTTTTAGTGTGGTTATAAAACATAATATAAACGGAAATTAAATTCATTATAATTAAGTATATTTTTATTTAATTTTGAAACCAAAAAGTTTAGTACTTTTTACTATCAAAATAATTTATAAAACTCTAAAGTGCATTACTACATGCTACTATGATTTAAAAGGTATCGTTTACTGCTTGATTATTATCGATTAAAATGACCGAATTTTTCCGCAGTCCTTTGAAGGTCGTTATAACCGATTTTCACTGTATTTAAGTGTAAATAAATAATATTTAAGTATAGTTATGATAATTTAAAAATTCAATTTTTTCAAGTAAAGGTGCAAAGAAATTAAAATATTTATCCAAAAACACTTTTAATTATATATTTCTAAACTATATTGATAGTAAAGAATGCCACAAAGTACATGCATGTGTTAATTAAGATATTAACTGTTTTATAAGTAGTCTGATATCTATGTATATATATATCCGATATATACGTATAAAAGATATAAACATACTTTTGTTATTTGTTCAGTTTCTACTGTTTTGTATTGGTTTCTCTCTTTTGGCCGGAGTACATTAGAAAGTGAATATGAACGTTTTTACTGAAAGCACTGAGCGAGTATCTACTAAAATAGTAAATAACACATGATATGTACAGTTGGCCCTTTCTGTTAAACAGAGTACGAATAATCGGGATTCTGCTATATATCTCATCGATAGCGTAGGAAAGGGGGGGGGTCCAAGCCCTCCCCCCATCGGGTAGCAAAATGCATTTTTCCGTTTAATGCCAAATCACATCACCTGTTAAAAAACTATTTGAGACCTCTCATAATTTTTTAATTACTACGCCCCTGTATCTAATTGAAATGTCTTGAATGCGGCCTTCTTGGATTATGACTAACTTCATGCGGCCTTCCAACGTGAAAAGGTTCACCACCCCTGGTAGCAAACGTATCGAGTCCCGATTTGGAGAGCATTTCACACCCATCACAAGACTCGCAGACGATAACTCTACCTGAGACATCAAAAAACGACTAGTGGCTCAGTTGGATAGACGGCTCAGTTGGTTCCGCAAGTTTAAAGCTTCCACTGATGGAGTGGATTCTTGAATGTATTATTTAATATTCAAGACTCTTTATCGCAGAAGCGCGAAATTACGGGTGATTAACACGTGGCACGACCAGATCAATCGAACAGGCGGTATTTTCAATCACTACGATTTATGACGTTAAACAGGTTGGTACAGTTCGTGGTGAAAATATGCGATTAAAATTGATTGCATTGATTTGATATCAATTCGTCACCGAATAGAGAATAAAAAAAGATGATACTTTCTCAACTCAGCAATTATTAAAGATGAAACATGTCATTGATTACAAGTTTCTCGGTCTTTTGATTTTTATTAAATGCTTTCTCTTTTTCATACTGAGATAAATTTTTATTCATAATTATCGTCGACCACGTTATAAATAAACTTCTCTCCACTCAAGCTTTGATTTCGCGCCCCTTCCGGGACGTCCAGTAACCTTGAATGTTCCCTTTCCATGGGCAAACCGGACTTCCATAATATCGAGAGCTTCAGAATTACGCGCACACTCGTGTAATGTTCGTATTACTCATCCAAATTCAATTAATTATGTAACATATTAAGCTTCTGCATATACTTATACGCTTTGATTTTACTAAGGCTCAGAAGAGCAATGATTTGTTTTAACGTGGTTTCTAAATTCAGCACTTTAAAAAAGTGATAAAACTTTATTCCAAACAATATTTAAAATTTCTTCAGGATGAACGTTATTACAGAAAACATTTAGTCAACTAACGTGAGCGCTTCGTTCACGTTATAATAATTCAAATAATATATAAACTACAAAATGATTTATTATAATAATAATAATTCCGCATAGCACTTCATATCCGAGGGTCTGTAAGCGGGGGTTAAGTATAAACTTATGTAACGTTAACAAACAGTTATTTCGACACTGGCGTAAGGTTTAAAAACACGACGTTTCGGGAGCCAACTGCTCCCTTTGTCAAGTGAAGGCAGAATTTTTTTGTAAAGGCAGAAATTATGTAACGTTATGATAAAGGATCCAACGGTAGTAAAATTAGCACAAATAGACGAAATTAATTACACTGATTTATACTTATATGATTAATTTCTTCGTTTATTTTATTAATAATTTATATTAATAATAATGTCCCTTGCGAAATAGTGTCTGTATACACTGTGTGCTCCTTCAGTGCTTGTCTGCTACTGTAGAAAGGAGACTTGGCCCATTTTCAGTAAGGGAATGCAAAAAATTTGAATGTATTTCTTCAAGCATCTGTTATTGAAAATGGGTTAAGACCTGTTTCCACGGTAACAGATAAGAATAGACTTAGCAGCGAAGGAAGTTCTTACGTCAGAAGAACAGTATTTTAAGTAAATCAACATTTTAAGATGAAAATGATATTCTCGGCGAAAGTCGTTCGCATTAAATAAATAATAAATCATAGTTACATATGTGGTGTGACACGTTTAGTATTCTGCTCCATTCTCGAAGTTCAGTGTTTAACTTGTTTAACTTTCATTTCTGGGTTTACGTCAAGTTTTCCATCCCGTCTCATGATAAGCTGCTTCGTTTCTTAAGCGCTTACTTAAAGTTGATAAACTGCATGGGTCATCTGGATAGAGATCTGTTTGTTATCCTAAAGCATTGAGTCTCAATAGGCGGCCCTATGGCCAGATCCGGCTCGCGAACAGTATCTAAATATTGGCCCGGCTACAAAAGATCAGAAACTGTTATATTTTTTTCTAGAAGGGGCTAAAGCTCTTACCTCAATGCTATTTCATTGAATCAGAAAATTTCAAGGTGGGGGGATGAGCCCCATAGTCACGTCAATGTGTATATAGCGTGTAAGATAATTTTGTTTTATATCTTCTGACCCGCCGACTGAACAAAATGGTTCAAAGTGGCCTGCGATGAAAACTAATTGAGAACCACTGTCCTAAAGGAACAATGAAGGTGGCCATGTAATATGTAATAAAAATGGTATTGTACGTGCAATAATGGAGGTGGTATCCATATAATAATGGACAGAAGTACTTCCACGTAATGGTGGATGAATCGACAAATTCTAAAACATGGGGGTGGGGGATAATTGAGTATGCACATGCACTTTTTCTGTTTTGGTGTAAAAGGTTGGTTGGTTGTTTGGCTTTTTTATGGCGCAAGAGCATCTGGGCTATACTGCGCCAAGTTGTTTTAGTAAAAATGACTACACTTGTGAACAATGTTTTTTATTATACCGAC
>QLNU02014802.1:173611884-173653811 GCA_006491805.2 Dysdera silvatica | reverse complement strand
ATGTTATTGATGTTGTAGAAATATTTTTTGTGTTATCATGATTATTTGGTATAATGCGGTAGCAACGACAACCCAATTAATTTCCAGGCTGATGCCTGGGTTGCCGTCGCTACCGCAGCATACCTAATAATCATAATAATACAGAATAATAACATTTCTACAACAACATTAATAACAACAAATTTTTTTCCACCATACTGCATATAGTACGTAACGTGCCATCTGCACTTATATAATGAATGAAGTTTTACGGAATTACAAGAATGAATGATTGAAGTTAACATGAATTTTGAAAATTGAAGTTAATGATTGACGTTAAATCGGAATTTTGACCAACAATGGCGTTGCTGGACGGATACCTTTAAAACCTCTTAAATCGCAAGTTTTGACCTATTAAGGTGATGAAGAAAATATCGTTTCGTACTAACTAGCTGGTGCTTAACAACTTTGTAATTGACCGTTTTCGTCTATCTTGAATAGTTTTCGAGATAGCAGCTTTAAATTCTCAATTATTCCGCTAGGGACGCTGCACGCAGTCTCATCTTATAACGCATAGTCACTTTACTATACCTACACATCACGTTCATACATATAACTCTCTCCGTTCGACAGTTATCTGCGTGTATAAGGACTTTACTAACCACCTTGTATGTAAAATTGTAATTTATTTAAAATTATTGAGGGGCTCTGGCCCCTCAGGCCCATATAACTCTACGCCTACGAGTCCAGCTACAAGAAAAGATGGTCTTGCTTTGGCTAGACTTCGCATTGGCCTTACAAGCGTCTCCCGTCAACATCTGTTAAAGAGAGAAGACATCCCCTCCCCCCAGCTCCCCTATGTGTGGCTACATGTCTGGAACTGTTGACTATTTTATCTATTTGCGCAAATTTTAACCAGTAACGCTCATTAACTTTTAACCAAAATAATTTTACCCTTTGTGACATTTTATGCAATTCTTTTAATCATGAAATCATTTTTAATTTTTTTTTTTCTGCTATTGGTTTTTCCAGTCTCATCTGATTTTATTACATCATTTCGTTTCAATGCACTTTTAATATATTTTTACCATTTTAGTTTTAATTCGTTTTCCTATTAAAACCGCATGTACCGTCTCACCTTATTTCGCACAGAATGACCCTTGCTGTCCTTACGCCATAAAAACGCAACCAACCAACCAATTAAGAAGCGTTTATACATTTGGTAACAGTGCGATGCGTATACATTTTACGATATTTTATGGACATCATGGCACATATTTTGTAAAAACACAATATGTGTATCCGTTATAGCAATACACCAACCACCTTTATTCTCTGTCACACAAAGCTGGAAACAAACCAAAAGTTTCAGTAATAAAGCGTATTAAATTAAGATTTAAAACCGTAGAATAGATGTCCTTTTTTCCCCCCTTTCTTGGACGACTACTTGGCAAAACGGTCGCTGTTTCTTTTAAAGTGAACTCGTGATACTCGAAAGAGAAACTCCATTATTGATTAGTTTGTTGTATGGCACAAGGACAGAAAGGGTCATTCTGCGGCGAATGAAGTTGGAAATTTCATTATTAAAAATAACCGACATACTTACGATCTCCGATTTTCAAAGATGGCGTGCACGGCAGCAACGCTGATGGCGACGAGGTTATGTAGAACTCTCGGGTGAGGACAGCTGATGCCGTGACCATGCATACTGCGGAAAATCAATTAAGATAATTTAATTTTCTAAGGCGTTTCAGTCATATTACTGTTTTGAATCTAAGAAAACTAGTGATACGGAAGAGGGTTTTTTTTTTACCATTGCACGAAATCTCTAATAATTTTTTCTCCATTGTTTTGGCAGTTTACCGCTAGAAGATATTCTTGAACAAATGCCCTCGTCTGAGGATGTTTTCCGAAGTCCTGAAAGCGTTGTGAAGCAATTAGCTATTTCAATAAATATTTAAATGATAATAATGATAATAAACAAATAAAAAGGTACCAGATTATGCTTCAAGATTCTTTGAACTATAGAAGTGCAGAGATCTAATACAACTGTAGATCTAGGATTTTCTCTACAGTGCTGTAAAAAATGTTATTGTTATTTTAAAAATTGATACAATAATTGTCAATATGCAGATATAACCAGTAATTAATAATATACGTAGATCAACAATGACTAACAACATACGCTAAGTTTTACAGAAGATTAAATTTATTAGTGATATGATATATTAGTGATAACTTTTCACAAAAGACTAAAATTTCGCTTAATAAAATAAGTAGAAATTCTCGAAACGTTGCTAAACTTTCTTCTATTTAAGGTCCTTTGTTTTTTAAAGCTCTTAGCTCCTACTTTTTTCTTCTTCTACTCGTATATATTAGTTTCTATAATTTTATTGTCTTACTTTTCTTTTATTCTACGATTTCTTCTTTTCTTCTATCTTTTTTTGTAATTCTTACTTCATTTTTCTGCATACCATCCAATAATATCTTTATGGATTACGATAAAGTGTATTTCGTTATTATATTGATGTTATCGATCAAAAATAATTACTTTTATTGTATGGTGTTCTTACAACACAAATTCATAACAATGAGATTTTTTAGTTATAGTCATTCTTCGTAAAAGGCGAAGTTTAAATTGACTATAACGTGATTATATCTCAAGCAGTCACTTTTTTATACAATAGTAACAAAGAGACTATTCTGCAGTAGATACCTGGTTACTGTAGGATAGATAAAAACGATAAACCTGATTTTCCCCTGACCAAAGGAGTGGCAGCGATTTTCCAAACATCGAATTCTGAAATCCCATTGAATACCATCAATGCCGAGAAGTACAGTTTCACACAATGATTGTCTTTCTAATGAACTTTCTCGAAAAAATTCAAATAAAATGTGGTGGCTTAATATTTCTGATATTACTGAATGGCCAAGAAGCAAGCAGTCGCAGAATTCCGTCTTGGCATAGGCCATGATTGTCTCGTGAACATCACACATGTGAAGTACATCGCATTGGCAGTTTTTCTAATCCTTATTATTGTATACTCCGTGATCTTCGTGAAGAAATGGACATGGCCCATTTACTTCATCGTTTTGCGCTCACTTTAATTCCAACATGGAAATGGTACTGAGAAGCATGGAACCGAATGGGTGCATCATTTATTGGCGTACGCAGGGGGTGTTGATGGGGGTTGTAACCCCCATTGCAATGAAATTTTGTATATTTAACATAGGAATATGTGAGTTGTAGCTCTGTAACCCCTCCCCGCTTACGAACTTTCTATGTACGTTTCTGGGGTGCATAGACTTTTTCTGTAGCCTTCTTCGGTTGGCTTCAGATATCGTCTACATTTTCATCTTTCACAAGCCATTGGAAATTTAAAAAATACAAAAACTTAAGCATATAAAATTTTTGTCTTTGTGTTGCTTACCTCTGAAGTGTGTATTTAAATCAAGTATGAATGAATGAATGAATGAATGAATGAATGAATGAATGAATGAATGAATGAATGAATGGATGGACAAATTTTCCAGACTCTCTAATCGATGTTGTTTGAAGTTGCTTTTAAAATATATTGCAAAGAGAAAAAGAATGAGAATTTTAAAACTCTCTTGTCTTGAATAGCATACCAAGTTATCCTCTCATCGCTGTTGAGCTGTACCACACATCAGGATCATGAGTGGACTGGGTCTACTGAAAGGGCACATACCTTGACTTTTCGGAGGGCGCGAGCCCATTGGTCCATAGGAGACAAAAAAAAAATTCCCGACTATCATCACTAACGGCACACGGCCGACGGGCCAGAGGCTCAGTCCACCTATGATCAGGGTGATACCTTTTCAGTGATTCAAAAAAGGGGTGGGCGCAGGTGTCTTAAGCCCCCCATTTCCCAGCAAGACACGTTGTCGTACTTAACACCATACCACATGATCTGGCATAAAACTACTTGAGGCCCGATAATGTTTTAATTGCTAGGCTCCTTTACCCCTTCCCGAACGCAACCTAATTACTAGTTTCTTTAAAATTTCATTAAAAAGAGCTTTTTGCTCCATACTTGTTTACATCTTGCTCCATACTTGAAATAAAGTACCAATAGAAAAAAATATCAAGAGCCCGGCCTGACCAAAAAACACGCCCTGGCGCCACATGAAGACTAGAGAACCACATAATGATGAATTTGTTCCATAAATGAGAACTCAAACGCCGTATGATGGCCGATATCACATTTTGATGATACATAGAACATATAATGGACCTCTAGAACTGCCAAGTATAATTCGTAACGTAACCAATCTTATCCATTATTGCTTCGTAAACCATTTTGAATGTTAAAACAAAGAATTCATAATACAATTTTAAATTTTATATTTTAATGCAACAATATAAAGATTCGCGAAGAGAATCCATGATGATGACTTTCATGTTAACTCTGGTGAGTTTGAACGAATACTGCTTTTCGGGGGTTTACTACTTCCTTTTACAAGCAAGGCAGGTAGAAAAGACAGGAAAATAGGGAAACATGTGAATAGACGTATAAATATTACATCTATATCCTTGCTTGAAAAAGAGAACAGCCATCTCACAAAACATTGTATTTGTACAAACACACTAGCGTTAAAGTAAATGATATTATTTACATTTAAAGTCACACGCGATTTAGAACATTGAAAATCCATGACTAAAATGTAAAAATATATAAACCCCACGACTAAGAGGTAAGAACATATAAAATCAACAACTAAAATATAAATGGATATAAAATATCCATGACCAAATATAAGGGCATACAAAATATCATTGACTAATGTAAAGACATATAAAATCCATGGCTAAAATGCAAGGACATGTAGAATCTATAACTCAACAATCTAACTTACCCACGTCAGGAAATTGCAGATATCCGACGTCGGTGTGGTCCTCTCTAGCAATGGAGCTACGGTGGTAATTACTTCTTCAGCAACCGAACGGTACATCCACGAGTGACCCTGCATTAGGAAAAAAAATGGATTTCAAAACAGTGGTAACTGTGTAAACAAATTTCAGTTGTTTACACACTTTCATTTTAAACAAACAAAGTTTGTTTGGGTAGACTTATAAGAATCTTACGAAATATTAATGAAGTGCATGAAAAACTTACTTTGACCATTACGTCGGATATTATATCCATTGATGTTTGAAAAATTTCTTCATCTTGAAGGGGTGTCCACAAAGCAAGGTCAACTAAACTCTGCAAGAATTTGCAAATACATAAAGATTCATTTTGTTACACTCACGATATATTGGCTCAGTCTAAAACCCCACTTTAACTTGTACGAGTTGGGGAAAACAAAAGATAACAATGCACCAGGCTTGTCTGTAAATCAGCGGCCTTCATTTTGCTGCTATTATGCTCTGACTACTGAGCTACTGAAGCCAATCACGCATAGTTTTCTTCGCGTTGCTTTGTCTGCCTGGAGAGTTTTAGCGAGACCCCTCCACCCTCTTTAGTCTTATAAACTGGTATTTAAATCATGGACTAACATCGTGATAAAATTTTGTTTTAAACCATATTTTATATTAATAAACACGATTAAAAAACTATTAATCAAAATACCATTATGATTTAAACTGATTAATGATATGCTGCATAATGTCGGCTTAAAATCTTAATTGACCATATACAGAGTGTCCCAAAAAAACCTATAGCAGCTCTAATTTCTTAAATATTGATCCTAGACATATGTGTTAAATTGCAAAGTGGCATAAGAAAAGGGGTTGAATTTTATGAAATCGATTAAAATCGCAGAGAATTATTTTTTGAAAAAATACAAACTTTAAATTTTTATACAGTCCCTGTACACAAAAATTCCCAATGAGTAAAATGTGCCTCATACTCCAATAGGTCAATACAAAATTTCAGCATTCTAGTGGAAAAAGAACCAGAGATATGAAGACCCAAAATAACGTGGCTTAGCAGAATTTCCCTCTTCTCGGCATGTATTATATAATCCGTTCGTGGAAAATTGTCCATCAGTCCCGTTAGAATTTAAGGGAGCCGACGTCACAGACGGCTTGTTTCATTTCAGTAGAGGGAAGGGCGTCTTGCATAACTGGCTTTCCGGGCGCAAAAGCAACAGTTATACAAGACGCCCTTCCCTCTATTACAATGCAACAACCCGTCTGTTATTTCAGCTCCTTTGAATTCTAACGGGACTGATGGACAATTTTCCAAGAACGGACTATACCTATTCCCACCTTCAAAAAGTTGTGCAAGTCAGTTATTTTGGGTTTCCATATCTCTGGTTCTTTTATCCACTAGAATGCTGAAATTTTGTATATTGACCTATTGGATTATGGGGCACATTTCACTTATTGGAAATTTTTGTGTACGGGGACTGTATAAAAACTTAAATTTCGTATTTCTTCAAAAAATAATCCTCTGCAACTTTAATAAATTTCATAAAATTCTGCACCTTTTTTTTACGCCACTTTCCAATTTAATACATATGTCTAGAATCAATATTTAAGGAATTAGAACTACGGTCAATGTTTTTGGGACACCCTGTATAGCGCCCCTAGATTAGAGTGGTTTGCAAAAGAAGAAGAGGAAGGAAAAGGCAGAGGATAAGGTAAGAAAACGGAAAGAAAAATTCTATTCGAAAGTCCAAAATTTTGTGCCGAGAATTTTTTTAGCGGACTGCGTAATGTAACTTAGCAATTAAAGGAAAATTAGAAACATAAAGGTTCAACTCTTAAAAAATATTTACGTACACGATACATATTTCATAACGAACACAGGTTTGAAACAAAAAGAAATTTTTAATTCAGCTTTTGTAGTAAATGCAATAAATTTAAAGCTCTCCTCTCCCTTTCCTTTCCTTTCCTTTCTATCTCTATCTCTCTCTTTCTTTCACTGTTTCCCCACTCTAATTTTAACTTGCATGTTACTGATGTTCATCCCACTGCGTGTCAATATCTGGATTTCGTAATTGTCAGATTGAGTGCATTCTTTCGCTTACCGATAGTTTCATCTCTTATATCTCTTTTCCTGTTGTTTCACCTCCACCCGCCCGCATTTCTTGTTTCATACTGTCTTGTTCCTTATTGTAACAATCCATGTTTCACTTTCATAAAACAGTAGAGGAATTGCCGCTAACTCATGTTATTTTTATTTTGCTTCTTTCATTGCTTTGGTTTTAAAATTTCACCAGATAGCTATTGCTTCTATTACTTTTATATGGGAAAATCAAATTACCTGGAGTTCCTTCAGCAAAACCTCGTGGCGTGTGCAAGAGGCTAACATTTTCTTAATTCTTAGAATATTTTTCTAAAAGAGAAAACAGTTTAATCATCCATCACCATTATCTGTAAATATTCATTAGTAGTAATTAATAAAAATGAAATATTAGAAAGAATCAAATCAAGCAATAATTCCACATCAATTTTAGTTCCCATCTCCGTTTCAAAAACACTAAAAATCTTCGCATTTATAATAATAATAATAATACCGCTAGCATATTATTATAATAATTACGTTATAATTATTATATTATATAATATATCGTATTATATATTATACTGTATATTATATAATATTATATATTATAATTATATAACGCGATTCATTATTGCACGTATAAGCATGTATATAACCAGACCTGTGTTCATTTATTTAAGAAACTGCTTAGGAACTAATAATCACCGGCATACGCATACTTCTCGGGGAAAAGGAAAACTCTTAGATTTACAGGTATAATTTTCATTGAGGAACAACAGTTTTATTAACAAATGATGTGTTTTACCCACGTTGTTCTTAAATATGCGCATATACTAATAATAAATGTTAAAAAGTAAGGGAATTGTGACGGAACTAAAATTGAATCTTCAAACATTGAATCATCCTTTACACATCTTGTGGAAGATGTGAACAATATATAACAAGTTGTAAAAGGAAATATTTTTCAGAGCATAAAGTAAATATTTAAAAACAAAAAAGCATAAAATAGTACCATGAGATAGAAACCTTGGCAGTGAATATATTGCATTTATAATACAATAACTTTATTCAGGTAGAAACATGATAAATCTATTTACAAAGCTTATTACAGATTGTCTACCTGGGCCACAATGGGAAAAGACCAAGAGGTCTGACGGAGCCCATGCTGCCCAAAGTAAGAAGATGATATTTGGGAGGAAAAAAAGTATATGAGCTGAAAGATGAACAACAGAAAATTAAATATTAAACAATAATTAGAGAATATTTAATGAAAAATAAAAGTAGCCCAAGAAGTTAAGATGCCATTAAATATTTGCCAAAAGAGTGTTTAAAAAGTGGGAGTGAATTTAAAGTTTTTAGTGAGTAAAGTAAAAGATTCCATACCCTAGGACCAAAACAGCCCATGCGTGCCAAACAAAGAGTTGTTCTAGAAAAGTCAGGTATAAGGTAATTTAAGTTCTTTGTTATACAATTCCACTTTGTCATAATACCCTTTGTTCTTTGTTATACACCTCTGTTCTTTATTATAAATTCTTTGTCTTGTTATATAATCTCTGTTCTTTGTTATAATAATTCTTTGTTCTTGTTATAATAATTTTTCTGTCTCATATAATACCCTTTGTTCCTTGTTATAATAATCTCTTTGTTATAATACCCTTTGTTATAATAATTTTGTTATATAATTCTTCAGTGTTCTGTTATAATAATTTGTTCTTTGTTATAATAATTCTTTGTCTCTGTTACAATAATTCTTTGCCCTTGTTATAATAATTTTTGTTCTTGTTACAATTTCTTGTTATAATATTTTGTTCCTTTGTTATAATAATTCTTTTGTTATAAATATTTTGTTCTTTGTTATAATAATTCTTTGTTCTTTGTTATATCCTTATTCTTTGTTATATTAAGTTCAGGAATAAGGTAATTTAAGTTCATTGTTGTGGACAAGACCTGGTGAACGTGAAGATATTAGATTTGGTATATTAGATTTATGGAGCACTTACTAAATATCTTTCAAGTGTACCTTCACAAGCTTCATATTCCTAGCTTATTTATGAATTATACACAAAATAAATTTCTTCAGGTCCATAAATGTTCAATTTGACCCTAGTAACATATTTTAAACCATATCCTTTTTTTTAATTCGTCTCTATATTCTCCTTCTTAAAATATTTGGTTACGTTTTAGTAATTATTTGTTTCTGCAGAAAGTTCCGAAAAGTAATTTATTTTTACAATTGTCATAAAATACAAGTGGTATGTAGTCATAATATATAGTAGTATTTAGTTATAATGTATAGAAGTATGTAGTTATAATGTGCGTATGTGTGCTGGTTGTGTGTGTGTGTGTGTGTGTGTGTGTGTGTGTGTGTGTGTGTGTGTGTGTGTGTGTGTGTGTGTACCAGTATATAAATACACTCACTTTCCAAAGCAGCGACTGGAGCCACTGATCCCGTAAGTAACTATTAGTAACCTAAAAAGGAATACTAAAATGGTCAATTAGCATTAAAAGAAAGTACGAAATAAATGCAAAAGTTACTATTTTTTACATTTCTAAGACACCAGATGCTTGTTAAAAGCAAGTCAATGAGTGCTAATATAATCGTTAAAATATAAATATAGCCAAGGATTTACTAAAGATGAGGTTTGATTTATTTTTTATTCCATTCACATGTTTTGCTTCAAATTAGAATCATTTATTGAGTTACAGAAAACGGTGAGAAAATTAAATGCCCACGTATGTCAAACTGTAGTCAAACTAGGACCTTCATGTTGCCAATAGATGACATGACGACTAGGCTAACGAGGCCACACAGGTATATTTTAGTGCTTCATCAAATACGACCTACTTCAGCGGCTCTTTAACATTCCTAGACCCCGGACCTTCTTCCAAGATCACTCGCCCTTGCAGACTACCAGGAATGAATTCAAAGCTTAAAGTCCGGAACTGACATCACACATATTTATTTCTAATGTTTCATCACTGATTTTCACCTTTTAATGAAGGAATTTTTCGTTCCCTCATAATTTATTCCTAGCATTAAAGAGTAATTGCTCTTGTTTCGGTATTTTTTCGAATCTTTGTGGAACACTGGGAGGGTCTCGTGGACCCCCTGATAAGAGCCCGAGGACCACAGTTGAAAAACCGATGATCTACTGCATTAAATGAAAATTAAAATTGCAAGGGAAGACCTAGATCATAGTATTGAAGACACCGGTAACTCCAAGTAACAAGCCGAAAGAATGTACTGTGCTGCTGAAAAAAAAATTGCTATGCGAGTGCATTACTATGTCTATAATATGTGAATTTGAATTGTCAATTCCAGTGCATTCTGTAGATTGTGAGAAGAGGTTTAGCGAAATGAATACAAAACAGATATTCGTAATAAACCCCATGTCACCAGTGTAAGCCCTTTGATGAACATATCAATGAATGAATGAGCCAGAGAGAAAGGAATTCGATTTTGAGGCTACATACCTTGCCTGGTGTATGCACCGGCATCGAAGAATCAAGTCAAAGTATAAAAATAATTAAATACCATTGTGTGGGGTTGGTTGTTTCTGACCAAAAATTCTTGTAAACTTAAAAACAACTTTTCAGATTCAGCAACAACTTTTCCAATTCGGCTAGAATTTTTAGGTGCAAGTTAGCCCAGAAGTTACAAAAATATATTTGACAGGTTGATCCTGCCATGGCTGCTCATATGGACGGGCGGAGGGCGGCTCGACTCCCCAGCCATTTAAAAATTTTATTTGCCGTAACCTGCTATGCATTTACTTTCAAAAGTTTTACAGTCACATTTTAAAATAAGGTACTTTTTAGCTCATTACTAATTGTCAAGCAGTATCAATTATTTTTGTAGCGTTTTGGTATCTTGTACATTCACTAAAATTCTTGACAGCTTTGAGAAGGAGGTAATAATTTTTCTTATCCCCCCCCTCCCCTTAGAAATACTCTTATGGGCGTCCGTACTCCCTGCTTATAATTCATCTCAACTGAGTGGAGTGTTTAGATTGTCAGAAATTATATTGAAAGGTATATTTCACAATATACTCTACAGGATTAGGATTTATACTTGCTTTAAATTTAAATTTAGGAATTATACCTGCAGCAATAGAGATCCATCCGGGATGACTACACGAATACAAAACCTTCCACAAGAATCCCACCGTGCTACAGGATAGACGTCTTGGATTGAATTCAATTGTACTGATTCCTCCATGAATCCAGAGAGCTAAAATTGAAAAATATCTTATATGAAAAGGGAAATTCGTAAGGTTTCAAATTTTGAAAGCGAAACACAAAATAAAAATTAAAAGTTCGTAATAAAAATTAAATACCGTAATAAAAATTCAGTATGTAAAAATTTAACACCTGAATTGAGATTTGGCGCCATGTTGAATATATGTTAATAAAATGAAGAAACTGACACCCTTTCTCTCCCCATTTCCTGTAAACGCTTCTGCGCAGAAATGAACAGCTGTTAAAGCTATATGCCGTACACCATCAGAGCTTACAGTGATAATAAGCACAGCTGAACACACCGTTGTTATCAATACAAAAATATTTCGTAATATAGTTAGAATATTTCAAACCTCCATACTAATGTAGCTGCACTGTAAAAAAAACTCTGTAAATTAACAGAAAAAGTCATGGCAGCTGAGTTACCAAGAATTTTCTGTTCATAACTCTGCAATATAACTGATTTTAATCTGTATTTTTACAAATTCTCTGTTTAATAAAAGTTTCGTAATATAATTGATTTTAATCGCTTTTTTTTTACAAATTCTAGTTTAATAGTAGTATCATCATCATATTCAACCATTATCTATCCACTGCTGGATGAAGGTCTCTCCAAATGCTTTCCACACAAGTCTATCCTGGGCCATTCGTTTCCACGTCACCCCAACCTCTTTTCTTATTTCATCCACCCATCTAGTTTGAGGACGTTTTCTAGGTCTTCGGTGGTCTCTTGGAATCCAGTTCAGAATTTCTGTTGTCCATCGTTGATCAGTTCTTCTTGCAATATGCCCAGCCCATCGCCATTTCAGTCCTTTTACTTTAACAATGATGTCCTCTACTCTAGTTTGCTCTCTCACCCAAGTGTTTCTTTTTCGATCTCTCCTAGTTATTCCAAGCATGCACCTCTCCATGCTCCTTTGCGTTGTCTGTAACTTTCGTATTGCTCCAACTGTTAGACTCCATGTCTCTGATCCATAAGAGAGGACTGGCAATACACACTGGTTGAAGACTTTTCTTTTTAGACATAAAGGCAATTTCCCCTTCAGGATAAAACTGTTTCTTCCAAATGCACTCCAGCCAAGTTTAATACGTCTGTTGAGTTCTTTCATAATGTTGCCATCCATTGAAATCAGCTGGCCAAGGTAAATATATGAATCAGCAATTTCTAGCTCAGTGTTGTCAACTTGTATTTTTGTTTCCTCTACAAAATTATTGAACATGATCTTAGTTTTTTGTAGGTTCATCTTGAGTCCAACTTCTTCACTTCTAGTTGAGAGCTCTTGTACCATGTCTTGGAGTTCCAATGGGTCCGTTGAAAAAATAACAATGTCATCAGCAAACCGCAGATGATTTAAATATTCACCATTTATTTTTATTCCCTTGTTATTCCAATTTATCAGCTGAAAAATCATCTGTAAAGCAGAAGTAAAAAGTTTTGGAGAAATGGTATCTCCCTGCCTCACCCCTTTGCCAAGTTTGATAGTTTTGGTATCTTTATGTAACCGAAATTTTGCACTTGCATTTTTATACACACGTTTCACCATGTCAATGTACACATCCTCAATGTCTGTTGATCTTAAAGAGTTGATGACTGCTGATGTTTTTATAGAGTCAAAGGCCTTCTCATAGTCAATAAATGCAACACACAATGGAAGTTCATATTCATGTGTTCTTTCAATTAATTCTCTTAATACTTGAATATGGTCCACTGTACTGAATCCACTTCGAAATCCAGCTTGTTCTCTTGGTTGAGCTGCATCTAATTTTTTCTGCAGGCGATGTGTTAGAACTTTTGTGAAGATTTTATAAATAGCAGGTAACAAGCTAATTGGTCGGTAATTTTTCAAATCCTCTTTATCACCTTTTTTATGCAAAAGAATTACTGTTGCAGAATCCCATTGGTTTGGTATGTTACCGCTGTTAAGACATTTGGTAAAGAATTTTGCAAGTATGTCTTCTACATATTCTCCAGCTTCTTTTAGGATATCTAATGTAATACCATCATCACCAGGGGCTCTTCCTTTCTTCATATTTTTTATTGCAAATGAAACTTCTTCTTTTAAGATTTTAGGAGCTGTTCCTTCGACTATTTCAATGTCTTCGTTTAATTCACTGTTACTTTCATATAGTTTTTTGTAGAATTCTTCAACTCTTCTAAGTATTTCTTCCCTATTTCTTGTTACGGTGCCATCCTCTCCTTTTAATGCAATGATGTGTTTCTTCCCAACAGATAAACTTCCTTTAACAACCCTAAGGCTCTTGTTATTTTCAATGGCTTTCCTTACTAGCTCACAGTTGAATTTTCTTATGTCTTCTTTCATGCTTTTGCGCAGAGTTTTACAAAGTTCTATGTACTCAATCCTGGAACTGGTATTTCGATTGTCCACCTTCATATCTCTTCGCCTTTTCATGAGCTGTTTCGTCTTCTCAGATAATTTGCTATTGTGCTTTTTACAGGTTACACCACCAAGTAGTATACGGGTCACTATAGTGCCATCCGAGAAGCACTGAGAAATCCTGACCTTTGACCTTAAAAAAAACCATCCGGCTTTATCAAGACAACCCTTAATTACGTACACCGCTTGGTGTTATGAATTGGCACTTGTGTTATTGATAGATAAGCCTTTAACTAGATATGCCACATAGTGGTATAAGGTGGCACTTACTCACATTATCATTACAGCCACTGTGCTTTCCATGTTAATACAAAGGTGTCTTTTATGATTTCTCCTTTTAAACGCCAAACCAATTTTCCACTGCCATCGCCATTACCAATGCATATTCTTGACTCATTGCTAAATATCACTGTGCTCCAGTCCAGAACAGTCCATTTTTATTTTATTTTTTTCGTTTTGCCCTTTTTAATCTAGCTTGTTTATGTTTCTTTGTAAGTGTAGGTTTAACCTTGGCCTTACAAAAGCGAAAACGCATACCACATAGACGATTTCTGGCTGTTTTATCACAAACGTTAGCTTTAGAAATTTTTGCCATTGATCGTTTATTTGTTTTGATGTCGAAAATCTCGTACCTTTACATATATTACTTTGTGTGTGATCCTGACGAGTAGAAGTTGCACGAGGCCTGTCACGACGATGAACGTTCATCACACTTTTCGTTTCTTTATACTTTTTTCACATTTTTGAAATGGCGGATTGAGAACAGGAAAACGTTTTTGCAACTTCTCGTTAAGTTTTCCCTTCCGGAAAGCATTTAATTAATCTGTTCTTAACTTAAACATTGAGCTCTTTTATTGCTGCTAGTTTCCTTTGCAAGCTAAAGATATGAAAGCAAATGATGCTGGTTTTATATATTTACCTCCACTCAGAATTCAACCATGCATATTACATAATCATAACATCATTTGCTCACTTAGAATTTGCATAAACAAGCCTTTGATTTCATACTTTTTTCCCCATACTTCAAATGATTCCACATTTTTTTCCATGGTGGTGTTAGTTAAAATTAAATAATTTCAAAAATACTGCTAATTTAAATGATATTTTCACATGTAAATTTTAGAAACAATGTATATTTTTGGAAAGATATCAATTTGGTTTAGAAAATTTATTTTCTTTAGACTACTTTATTGATTTTGATAAAATTTTGTAGATCATATACGTTGATTCCAAACTTTTTTCCATGGGTTGTATAATTACGTATTGCTTATAGAGTTAAAATTTCGATGATCCCTTGAATGTCGTTATAATGGAGCTAGAATAATAATATTGTCTTAGCAGAAGCCAATTATTTTTATCTAACCATTATTTAACTGCTGATATTTAACCATTACATAATTATTGATATTTAATTGGTGTTAAATAATTATTATTTCATTAACACTATCTAATTAATATCGGTTATTCATTAAAAAGTTATTATAACTTCTAATTATTTCATTAATATGATACAATATTATACATATTACGTAGAATTCATAATGACATGGAATACATAATTACGTAATATTATTTAAATACTCGTGATATTATCTAACTGTGGTCTAATTTATATTGCATAATGATTATCAAGTTCTAACAAATTGCTTTCCTTTAAATTTTATGTACTTCTTTCATCATCGATTGCGATATGTTACGCTGGCAGTTTTGGTTTAAAATATTGGCCAAGTTTTTGCTGCTTTAAAAATTTTCAGAGGGAAGAATATATTTAAATATATATAATTTTATGATCCTTCATATCTAACCTGTATCGTTCCATGTATAATTTATATAAGGGAAAGAGAAAAATTATATATGTACATCTAAATTGAATATTAACTTACCGATTGTGTGGAATTTTTTCACATCTTTATTTGCTCACTTCAGGTAGCTGAGGAAAAAAGTCATTTCAAAAACCATAACCTGCTTTTATATTTCCTCGCCATCTGCACGGCCATGAAATGCAAATAGCGTCAGAAGATTTCCTTTACAAAGAAGAAATATCCCTTAACGTCACCTGTAATAATGCCCATTAGGGAGGATACCGTCTGGGAGGATGTAGCCTATTAAAGAGTATAATCTTCTAAAAATTGTCGGTTACGATCTTTGCCATCTTGACGATTGGCAACTGCAGATGTTATCAGGTAAATGGAACTGGACTAATAATAATTGCACATCGCCCTAAAGTCCGGATGCACAGACGATTCTTCCTTACACTTCTCGCCGAGTAGACGAATGTATATCCCACGTGGAATTCTAATTATCTAGAGTTTGAGGCTACATTCAGATACTCGTCGTACTTCGAATGCTTTATTTTTCGCCCATTACTTTATTTTTAAAATTATTTTGTACCTAGTTCTACTTGTACCTCTATGGCGATAATTAATTCAAACGTATTATGTGCAAATTTACAACAATAAAAATTATACTTAAAGACAGATCGTCCTACTAAATCAAACTCCAGTGGCAATAGCGTTTTTTACTGTCTAACAGAACCACATCGACGCGATTTGTTTTTAATACAAACCGTTTGCTAAATCTTTATCAACAATAAACCACTTACATTAGTAATACGATCGGTTCCAACCTTTCCTGGTATAAGGCGTACTACTGTTAACACTAACAAATTTTTTGCCACCGTGAGTATTTATGTAAACGAGGTTATACTGCAATGTGAATTTAATGTAACTCATGGGCAAGCAAAGGACAAACAGTAGGAGAGATGTATCTTATCTAATACCAGTGATATGAGGAATGCGAAATAGAAAAACCTGTAAATAAGGAATACATTTTCATATTAAATTTATTTGGTTATCGGTAATAATTAATTCATCTTCAGCATGTGTACATCTCTCTCTCTCTATTTAGTCCCTATATCTTTTCTCAAACAAAAAAAAGGGAATTCTTTAAAACGCGGAAATATTTTTACAATTCACATAATGAGAACCACGGACACGAAGCCTTTCTCATTAAGAAAATTCATTTGCCGCAAGAGCATCCTTTTCACGAAATCTACTGAGAACAATCTGACTGAGAACTCCTTACATGCTAATTAAAATTGCTAATTAAAACGATTCTACTGCAGTTGCCACCGTGCCTTCTGAAACCAGCTTCGCCGGCAACATCCACCTACACACTTGATTTTCCCCCTATTCTAACAATTCAGAGTTTAGCCAATGAGCAGCTCTTCAGTCTGTTTCTCTAAAGGCAAATAAAACAAAATATACGGAGCGTTCTAAAAATAGAAACAGGTCTTCGGCCACATGTTTTCTCAGCTCTGGGACGAGTTTTCGACGCCAACCTCCCGTTTCCATGACGATGGCCAGGTAGTCCAGGTAATATGGGAAACCGTTGACTAATCCTGGTTAACATGACAATGAAAGTGACTCCTTCGCTTTCTCATCTCCTGCATTCTTAAATTGATTTCCTCATAAAAATATATTTTAGCGAATACGATATCATATTGGAAATTTTTCCATGATTATAATCATAAACTGCAGAGGTAGATCTTATTCTTATGAGCAGGAAGGTTTTCGTAATTTTTTTATTTATTTATTTATTTTTTATTGATTTTATTTTTATTTTTTTGTAATCAACTATTTCAAGTTGGCGCCCTTGAATCTAGGAAATCAACGCAAACCGTTCTTTCTTTTTATTAAACCGGTTCACTTTTTAAATGGATGTTAGTACTCCTTTCTTCATCAAATAAATATGTACTTCTTCACTATGTTCTTTATTTCTGAAATTTGAAATATACCCTGTGTCTTAAAATTCATGAAAACGAATTCCTTATTTATCCTTTGTAAGATTTTCGAGTATAAGAATCTTTAATAAGATATTCGTTTACCCACACTTAAAAAAGGGGGAAAAGTATTATAAATATCGTCACTTTTATATTTACAGGATATAATTTCTGTCATTTTCTCTCCACTCACACACCCACCCATGCAAAAAATTAGGATACAATTGCTATTGATCCTCATTATAACATGTAGAAAATAAGAAACGATGTAGAATCGAAGGCAGATTTACGATTATTTCGCCTGTAAGATCTATATATGTATTATATATCTATATATCGTATTTTGCCTCCTAATCTTACTAAACCTAACTAAAGGCATAACAAAAATTTGGGCGCTTTTGTAATAGTCTTAGTTCGACGCTCCTAGAAGTTATTCAAAATTCACAAGCATTCGCGAATTTGGCGCTCTTTGGGGCTCTCTCTCTAGGCGACGCCCATGGCAGCTTTAGCTTTGCCTAAATCTAGTTACGCCTCTGAGCGTAACAATTCAAAATTAATAATTCAATTGGTTGCCAAAAAATTCAGCCCCGCCTTTACAAACTTCTTGGCGACACAACTTCTCGAAAAAAATTTGACACCGTAGGTTTCAGGCTGCTTAGCCTATTAGTGAATCCGCCACTGCATAATACAATTACTAATATTAATACCACAACCAACCACTCCTGGAAACACAGTGCCGCTTGCAGGGCCAACTTTTCCAATAATTACCACATGCACACAAACATATACAATATTAATACCACGGAAAATTTAATATTTACCATTTATGTATCATTAGACCATTTATGTAGAAAAAAAACTACGCTGTGTTTCCTTTGAATACTGCGCATTATATTTGCTCTAAAAATGCTAGTTCCCTTTGTTAAATAATAATTTAGTTGCAATATATATATAGTTTAGTTCCATCGTAACACGTGTTTTTATGACGCAAATTGGCAATAACAAAATTAGTTAATTGTGGACATTATTCATAAAGCGATATTTTTGCATTAGCTATCACGTGATTCACTTTCCCCATTATTTAAATTTTTTAATTTTTTACATTGCTTATCTCTTTGGGTGTGCCTTTTTCAGTCAAGTAAGAAAGGATGGATGAAAGGAATGTTTTTCAGACTTTTTAATCTATGTCCTCGAAAACGATTTTAAAAACGTTGCGAAAAAAGAATATAGTTAATAATTTTCGACACCCACGTCTAAGCAGCTGAAGCTAGAGCTTTTAGGTATAGGAGAAAAAGAGACGCTGTCCCCACCCTAGAATCGCACTAGGGTCCCTCCGTTAGGCCCGGAATGCCTTGACTGTTAGACGAACGAGGACTGGAACAACGCTCTCTCTCTCTCCGTATATATATATATATATATAATTCAATTGTGAGTTAGTAAGGAAGGCCATTGAAAATAACAAGAGCCTTAGGGTTGTTAAAGGGAGTTTGTCTATTGGGAAGAAACACATCATTGCATTAAAAGGAGAGGATGGCACCGTAACAAGAAATAGGGAAGAAATACTTAGAAGAGTTGAAGAATTCTACAAAAAACTATATGAAAGTAACAGTGGATTAAACGAAGACACTGAAATAGTCGAAGGAACAGCTCCTAAAATCTTAAAAGAAGAAGTTTCATTTGCAATAAAAAGTATGAAGAAAGGAAGAGCCCCTGGCGATGATGGTATTACATTAGATATCCTAAAAGAAGCTGGAGAATATGTAGAAGACATACTTGCAAAATTCTTTACCAAATGTCTTAACAGCGGTAACATACCAAACCAATGGGATTCTGCAACAGTAATTCTTTTGCATAAAAAAGGTGATAAAGAGGATTTGAAAAATTACCGACCAATTAGCTTGTTACCTGCTATTTATAAAATCTTCACAAAAGTGCTAACACATCGCCTGCAGAAAAAATTAGATGCAGCTCAACCAAGAGAACAAGCTGGATTTCGAAGTGGATTCAGTACAGTGGACCATATTCAAGTATTAAGAGAATTAATTGAAAGAACACATGAATATGAACTTCCATTGTGTGTTGCATTTATTGACTATGAGAAGGCCTTTGACTCTATTAAAACATCAGCAGTCATCAACTCTTTAAGATCAACAGACATTGAGGATGTGTACATTGACATGGTGAAACGTGTGTATAAAAATGCAAGTGCAAAATTTCGGTTACATAAAGATACCAAAACTATCAAAATTGGTAAAGGTGTGAGGCAGGGAGATACCATTTCTCCAAAACTTTTTACTTCAGCTTTACAGATGATTTTTCAGCTGATAAATTGGAATAACAAGGGAATAAAAATAAATGGTGAATATTTAAATCATTTGCGGTTTGCTGATGACATTGTTATTTTTTCAACGAACCCATCAGAACTCCAAGACATGGTACAGGAGCTCTCAACTAGAAGTAAAGAAGTTGGACTCAAGATGAACCTACAAAAAACTAAGATCATGTTCAATAATTTTGTAGAGGAAACAAAAATACAAGTTGACAACATTGAGCTAGAAATTGCTGATTCATATATTTACCTTGGCCAGCTGATTTCAATGGATGGCAACATTATGAAAGAACTCAACAGACGTATTAAACTTGGCTGGAGTGCATTTGGAAGAAACAGTTTTATCCTGAAGGGGAAATTGCCTTTGTGTCTAAAAAGAAAGGTCTTCAACCAGTGTGTATTGCCAGTCCTCTCTTATGGATCAGAGACATGGAGTCTAACAGTTGGAGCAATACGAAAGTTACAGACAACGCAAAGGAGCATGGAGAGGTGCATGCTTGGAATAACTAGGAGAGATCGAAAAAGAAACACTTGGGTGAGAGAGCAAACTAGAGTAGAGGACATCATTGTTAAAGTAAAAGGGCTGAAATGGCGATGGGCTGGGCATATTGCAAGAAGAACTGATCAACGATGGACAACAGAAATTCTGAACTGGATTCCAAGAGACCACCGAAGACCTAGAAAACGTCCTCAAACTAGATGGGTGGATGAAATAAGAAAAGAGGTTGGGGTGACGTGGAAACGAATGGCCCAGGATAGACTTGTGTGGAAAGCATTTGGAGAGACCTTCATCCAGCAGTGGATAGATAATGGTTGAATATGATGATGATGATATATATATATATATATATATATATATATATATATATATATATATATATAAGATATTAACTGCTGCAGGGATAGCAAAATTAATAAATAATGGTCAACACACAAAGCCGCCGGGGCAAATTTTTGTGATTTTTCGTGAGGGAATTTATTATACTTAATAATTTTCAACACCCGCTTCTGAGCAGCTCAAGCTAGAGTTCTCTAGGTATAGTAGCGTTTCAGGGTAATAATATCTTTCTTACATCCTTAAATACGGAGAGAGAGAGAGAGAGAGAGAGAGAGAGAGAGAGTTGTTTCAGTCCTCGTTCGTCTAGCAGTCAAGGTACTAGAGGGATCCTAGTTCGACTCTATGGCGGGGACAGCGTCTCTTTTTCTCGTATATCTGAAAAGCTCTAGCTTGAGATGCTTAGATGTAAGTGTCGAAAATTATTCAGTATAGTAAATTCCTCACAAAAAATCACAAGAACTCGCACCGGTATCTTTGTGTGTTGGCCATTATTTGGCAAGTGTGTTATCCCTACGAAGGAAAATAATATCATACAAAAGAATATGGATTTTGAAATTCTTCCACATTTATACGATAGAATCAAGCTGTTCCCCGCTTCCCCATCCTTAAGCTTTCGCCACACATCAAAATGGTGCCTTTATCACAGAACACTACTATAAGCAATATATCAGCGGATTTATGCCAACTTTAAAGGCCTGTTGTTCACGGAGCATATATTAAAAGTTTCCTATAGCCACAGAGCATAACCAAGCAAGTTTAGGTGAATTTCAAGAGAATTTGAACATTCTAAAAGGCGTTTACATCATTATGAAGACTTGAGGTGACGTCAGAAAATGAAACATTCAGAGGCTGTTTTTGTGAATCTCCCACCCCTCTCTGCAGCCATTTCTGCTTTTTTCTGCTATTAAATTATACTAGACTAACCTTTTTTCAGTTAAATAAACAACTAAACTATACGTTCAAGTCCCTTGTTTTTTCCATAAGTCCTGTTATTCTTAAAGCGCCTACTTCTGTAACGCAGACTTCTGTACGAACACAACCGTTATGTTTTAATAGAAGGTAGTGTGTTTATTTATTAAATTTTTATTATTAAATTTTTTAATAATCTAAATCAATAATAGCTAATTCCTGCATATACGCTGGCCCAGATATGTGATGTGTGTTGGTATCGCGATCCACACAATATATTTTGTTTAACCGCAATTTAAGTTTAAATTCTGCACGCATCAGAAAATCTATAGTCAAATATCTAATATTAAAAAGGGTATTTTCTTTTTTAATTTTTAGGCGAGTTATATGAAATCACTTCAGAAACCTCAAGTGTTCCGAGCGCCGCCATTTGACCACCACTTCTATGGGTAATCATTATTTAAAATTATTCGAAATCTTCAGGGCAAATTTTAGAAATTCAACTCCATTGGTGTTTGTTTCACCGCACGCTTTAGATGTATGCCGTGAAGCTGTCCACTCCCCTGTTCGATCTGCACCGCACTCGCACAAAACTTCTCCTTCTTCTTTCGCTTTGCCATTTTCCCATGTTTTATATGGGGATGGCGTTATGGTCCTTTAATCTTCTCTTCCACAATCTTCTATCCAATGCCTCTTCTCTACTCCATCCATACTCTTCCAGATCTTCCGTCACTTTATCCTTCCATCTCAGCCGTGGTCTTCCCCTCTTCCTCTTACCCATTACCACCAGCCTATCCAATACCTTTCCCACATATTCCTCATTTTTCCGCTCCATATGCCCAAGCCACCAAGCATTCACACAAAACTACTGGTAAGAAATAAAAATTGTCATTTTAATGAAGAGATATATACCTTCCTTGATATCTGCAGCTTTTAATGTATTTTAGCCACTGCAGTTCAAAATTGTGTATGTACATCTTTGGAGCTGAGCATAGGATAATAGAAAGAGGGCGTGTTCCAAACTTATAACCACAATCCATAGGTAGAATTTCTATCTATAACAAGTATAATAGAGAGGATCAGAGAAAGAAGACTTTTGTGGCGGAGGCAGGTTTTGAAAAGAGAACTATCTACCACAAAGTGTGAAAAAAGAACTATCTACCACAAAGTGTGAAAAAAGAACTATCTACCACAAAGTGTGAAAAGAGAACTATCTACCACAAAGAGTAAAAAAGGTAGTAGCACATCCTATGAAAATACCTTTGATATCTCAAGCCCTTGGGAAGGGCCCGATATTAAAGAATATATCCAGTCGTTAAATTTAAAATGCACGGTGCATATGCTTAATAATAAGAAGAAGAAGAATGCGGCAAAAAGAAAATCAGTAAATGCGTATCGCCCAAAAAATAATATTGGCCTTTAATTTATTTACTTTATTGGTCTTCTATAAACTAATCAATAAGCAAAGGTAATTTTTTTTAAAGGTTGACGTCACACTGATGAAAATATACTAACTTCACCAAAATTGGATGAATTTTACACTCTTGCAATTACGAAACAAATATCCTGCGAGTAAATGAAATTTTATTAAAAAAAGAGGGATATTTCCAGTTAATGAAAATTATATACGCGAAAAGTGTTCAGGGTGTTGATTATAAAGGTGCCGCTTATAATACATTCCTTAATATTTAAGGAATTTTGTTTTAAACCTTATAAAGTTTCATCACAAAAAATATCTCGTGAGTAAATTAAATTCCCTTTTTTGTTTTAAATAGTTTAGAAATTTTTAAATGCCTAGAAATTCCTTTAAAAACTTTAGTTGAAATATAATATGAATCTTTTTTTTTTTTTTGAACAGACTATCGTTCCACTAGTCATGAAGATAAATTAATTATTGCAAATGTTATTTATAAACTATAAATAAAATTAGTTTATTACACATAATGTTAATAGTTTATTGCATAACTTATAATTACAATACTTCAGATTGTCCTCTTTTTTTTTTTTTACTCTACGGTGGCGCAGTGTGGTAACGCGTTCGCCTAGTGCGCCGTTAATCCGGGTTCGACTCCCAACAGTGCAAAGAACGCTTACTCAGAGATCTCATAAAGATCGCACTGCTCACTGTAGTCCGGGGTTTGGTTCCCTAGGCCTTAAGAGGTTCGGATTCCTCGGAAAACAGTAAGCCATGATGCGGAATGACCATTATACTCCTTGAGTCGTAAAACCACAAAAAAACTATATTCTTTTCTTTACTGTACTTTTTTCAAGCAATATTCTCATTTTAAAATACACAAAATCACAAAATGCGTTATAAAAATAGGATTGTAGACGATATATAGTGCAGTCTCATGATTCGACATAAAAATAAGCATAATATTTAAATCATAAAAATTAAAGAAGCATAATATTAAATCCAAATTATTGACAACAAAAATATAAATGAAATTTGTTTTAAGCGCTAAACAATTGCATGAACCATCTTCTCAATAGTTCCCTAATCCGCGAAATAAATTATATGTATCATTTTATTTGTATTTTTAATTTTTATAATATATTACTCTGAATATATTATAAAATATAATAATATATCATCCATGCCGCATTATGATGATGATAGTTAAGGGAACGCGTGAAATGCGCGGAGGTGGTTAGCAAACTCCACGATATAAAAGTAAAAAGAGAGAGAGAAGAGAAAGAGAAAAAAAGAGGGTTATAAAGTATTGTGAAGGCTTCACAGGAAAAAGTTTTATTATTATTATTATTATTATTATTATTTTATATGTGTGTTGCGGTATAGGCTTGAGAAGAATAGTGCCAAGTATTCAAGACTCCTTTCGGTTTATAGGCATACACAGAAAATTCATAAGTGGTGATTATAAGCTCAATGAGGGTTACATAGCCACAACTCATATATATCTATATTAAATATAAAAAACTTCATTGCAATAGGAGGTTGCAACCCCCATCAACACCCACTGAGTTCGCCAGTATTTCTATCATTCATTTGTGATAATTAGAAACTTCCTAACTGTTCAGCATGTGTTTAAAATTGTGACATTTTGTAACTCAGTGTAAACGTTGAGGTCAAACTAAAGTATTTTCAGACTACTGTGAAGTATGTTTGGCATTAGGACTAAAAAATTATTAGTCATCATTAGACCTGTGACTAACAAAATTATAGGTAGAATGCGGACATTTTCATATGCCACACGTCTTTGATTTTGTATCTGAGATCTTGATATTTGGTAATTCTTTTGTGTCTGTTGTCTGTATGTCGTTTATGTCAGGAATTGCAAATATCTATAATTCTAGATGCTTTGTTAGTTTTATTAATGAGAATTATATATGGTTAGTTGTGTGGTGTCGTCTTATCAGTTATCATTATCCTATACAACAATTGTGTTTCATTCTCTAAAATGTTTTTTGGTTCATATTTGTAATAGCGTAGTTAATGTCACTAAACCAGTTCTGATGGCTAGTTTTTGGTGCATTATTTTTGCCACTTGTTCTTGCCTATGCTTGTAGTTTGCTTGTGTTAATATTTTAGTCTGATTTTATTATTAATATTATTATATAATTATAGTATACAAATAGATAAACATAACTTTCTAAAGTTTCATGTAAGAATTAAGATTATTGTAGCGCAGGATTTGAGAACCTTATAACGCAGATTTGGGAATCTTACGGCGTAGTTTTAAGAACTTTGTGGTGCAAGGTGTGGGAACCCTTTGTCACAAGGTTTAGAAATGTTTAGCACCGGATTTGAATGCATAAAAACTTTATCCAAAAACATACATAATTATAAAAAAGGCATCGTGTTTCCCCACGCCCTAATAATCTTGTCGGTATGAGGCTTTCGTCCATACAAAGTGGCCACGAATTCGGCAATGGCTCAGGACTTATTAAATTTTTCTCCTTTACATCCCTCCAAGCTTTGCGATAGTGGGTTTACATACAGCTCTAATTTGAACTGTACACATGGATGCTGAATATCCTTCAAGATATTAAGGATATCTAACAAAGAAATATTGTACTTACATGTTTTGCAAGGATGCAAGACTCTGTCAGTTGAAGATGGTGCAACTCCCATCGTCGGAGGAATCTCGAGCTAAGCAGTTTACTAACCAGTGTTCTAGTGTGGTTGAGCCTGCAGACATGAACAGGGCCTTCTCTCATCAACTTAAAACGTGGACCATGTCCCAATAGGGGGCTATTGGGTGCTGATCGACTGCCCTGAATACAAGTTTCATGTGGAGAGGCTGATGTACGTACAGCTAGCAAGAACCTTCTATTTGCACCAACAGGATGCTCGTCTTGTTCGTCTAAGCTAAGACTTGTGTCAGAATCCCGAAATCCAGTTGCAGATCTGCATCTCATTGGTGACACTATAGATGGTGTAGAAGGAACACTGTCTTCGTCGATGCTACTGGTACCTTGGAATGCCATGTTATTGTCATCGCTCGCCATCATGATACAGATAATGGAAGGTACTAGTGTAAAAAATCTACAAGTGCATTAGAGTGAATCTACTATAACATTTGTGTAGGGATCTGTGATGATATAAGCACAGTGATTACGTCATAAGTAAATTCAATTTGCAGGAGCTAAATTAACAGTTCATAATAATGATAATAACGTTATATGTAACTTTTTCTTGAAAAGTTAGTAAACTGTTCTTCGTCACAACACAAATTTAAACATTAATCTACCTACGGATATTGGGATTATGGGTACTCTATGAGCAGAACGAAGTGAAACCTCTGAATTACTTGATATTGGAGCCAGCATATTTTGATAGTTTCCGAACGCCTACATGTATCAAATTTTTATGCATATTCATTTGTGGTTTAATTATAACGCTGACGTCACCCGAGTTTCAGAGTTTAAAAAGTTGGAAATTTTCATTCTTCTCCATTTGTTGAAACTTATACAAATAGTTTTTGTTTCTTTAGCATGTATCTCAGCGTGAATACTACTGTGTAAGCTTCCAGGTGTAGATTTACCATCATCATATATCATTCATCATCAGTCATTATTAATCATCCTAATCCATCATCATCCCAATGTCAATAAACGTATCGGAAATGGTCGTTCTGTAGACTAAATTCAGTCAGAAAAATAAAATGCACATTATATTTGCCTACTTTCAAAATTCCAAGTGAATATGGTAAAGGGCGGTTGTGCTTTTTGGCTGTACAAAACACAATTTTCAAATAAAAATCCACTGCTTCACGTTTGGTTCCGTAATTTTTCTGTTACCCATCTCACCTATGCAAAGGTACGTCTGGCACAAGTATGCAACCTGGAAAAAGCTGGTACAATAATAACGGGATCGTATTTTTCACGGAATTACGAAAACTATTATTTACCACTCAAAGAATCATTGTGCCAAAAAGTACACGAGCGATATTCTTTCAAGCTGATTCTACGAAACACTACCGGGTAAATATACGCTGCGGGAGGGGATAACATCTTCTGGAAGTTGTCCTGGAAGTGCTGAGAGAAAGAGAGAGCGAGCGGTGTGGAACAGCTGAAAATCGTATTCGAGCTAACCTTGACGGAAAGTCGCCAAATGCCGCCAACTGTACTCCTACACTGCCTGCAATCTCCAGTTCGAGCACTACTTGTTCTATTGACAAATCCAGGGCGGATTAAACTTCCGTGGGGCCCCTAGGAAAATTTTTTCCGAGCCCGTTTAAATTAAAACAGTTTAAATTAAAACTGTGTAATTACAGTAGAACCCGTATACAACGAGTACCTTGGGACCAACGAAAATATATCCACTATCGCTATATCCACGCTAGAATTTAAATTTTAAACTTTGAAAATAAAGCCGGTACAGGTAACATATTTACATGCAACGTACATACAAAAAACTCCAAAAATCACGAATATTCGCACCGCGATAAAATAACTGACCAAGTCTAATGACTGAGGTCTAATTGGCCACGATTTTGAAGTGGTCAAGCAGGTGGCCCTGCGGTGGCGCAGTGTGGTAACGCGTTCTCCTATTGCGCGGCTAATCCGGGTTCGACTCCCAGCAGTGCAAAAAGAACGCTTACTCAGAGATCTCATAAAAGATCGCACTGCTCACTGTAGTCCGGGGTTTGGTTCCCCAGGCCTTAAGAGGTTCGGATTCCTCGGAAAACAGTAGGTCCCGGCGCAGCATGACCACTGTAGTCTTTGAGCCGTAAAACCAAAAAACAAACAAACAAGTAGCAGGTGAGTCTTCACCGGGCTGGGCACTTCAAAGGGAGCCCTGGACATTTCTTTTATTTGTCTATGCTATAATCTAACCCTGGACAGATCTATAGGGGGCAATAAGAACTATGGGCAATATAGGAACGTTTAAATAATTTAAAAAGCAAACCATAAAACGCCAAGTATTTCATTTTGGAGCAGTCGAATTAACTCATAAGCAAACGATATTAAAAAATTACACGATTATTATCAAACGATTGCGCATCATGGTCACTGAAACATGACTATAGTATTCAAGATAATTTGACGTAGAAGTGTGCAGATTCGATTCACAAGCAGGAGTCTACAAGCATATGGTATTGACTTCTACTTTATAAACGATAGTAATTAAATAGCAGAATTAAATATTCAAATTAATCTGATTAAAGTAAATAATTAACTAAGGAACAAGAACAGATAATTAAATTTTAAGCAGAGATGTTAAGAACGTTCTTAAATATAATTCTCTTGTGTATATATAATTTGTAAAATTAAAATTTGTTTACAAACAATTTTATTGAAAATTTAAAAGTTCTATATTTAATATTTTTTAAATTGTTTGGTTTTTACAAATTCCTTAAAAATAATAAAATAATAATGATAAAATAAAAATAAATTAATAATAATAATAAAAAAAATAATAATAATAAAATAATAATAATTTATTTTGAGATAGGTAAGATTGAATAATATTTTGCTGAAGATATAATTATGGACGTGCGGTCCGAGAAAATGCTTCATAGAGTTACACACATTCCGATTAGCGAATATTTCTGTTTTGCGACGTTTTTTCGCCATTCCTTGAAGATCGTTAGTTGTGGAAACATCAACGTAGAATTTCCAGAATTATTAGGGGAGAGTGCGAGCACATATTATGCACATTTATACATTACAATATATGTAAAATTGCAATTTATTTCAAATTCTGTGGAGATAGGGTCCCACTGGCCAATGTAACAGAAGACCTATGGGGAGAGTTTACTCTACCAAACACTATTCGACGTACAATCAAATTTCATTGGTCAGATATTGCTAATTATATTACGTTCATTATATATATAGAGAGAGAGAGAGAGAGAGAGAGAAAGGGAGATTAAAATGTGACGTTAAAAGTAACATTATTAATACTATGCTTACGATATACACTCTATAACAAAAAAAAATCGACGCACCAAGGAGGAGTTGTCCGATTGCGATAAAAATTGGTGGATGTGAAGAACATACATAGAAAAAGAAACGATTAAAATTTCAGAACAATTGAATGATTTATTGCAGAGTTTGACCGTTACAAAGGGAGGAAGTCAATAAGGCGTTGGTCCACCTCTGGCCTGGATGCAAGCTGTCACCCGGCGTGGCATAGACTGATAAAGATCCCGGATGGTGTCCTGCGGAATTTCTTGCCAAATTGTCTCCAACTGTCGGGCTAAATCGTCAACATTCCGGGATGGTTGCAATCGCCTTCCCATAGGGTCCCAAATGTGCTCTATGGGAGAGAGATCAGGAGACCTAGATTGCCAAGGAAGTGTTGGGCAAGCTTGAAGACAATTCATAGCAACACGTGCCGTGTGCGGCCGGGCATTGTCTTGTTGAAACGTAAGTCCAGGGTGTCGCAAAAGGAACGGTAACACAACCGGTCGTAGAATGTCGTCTACGTACCGCTGTGCTGTAAGTGTGCCAGAAATGACCACCAAAGGGGTCCGGCTATCAAAGGAGATGGCACCCCAGACCATAACGCCCTGTTGTGGGCATGTGTGGCGTGCGATAGTAAGGGCAGGATCCCCACGCTGCCCTGGACGTCTCCAGACACGTCTGCGGTTGTCGTCAGGACACAGTTGGAAACGGGACTCGTCACTAAAGACTATACGTCCCCAGTCAGCGCAGTTCCAAGTTGATCGAGCCCGGCACCACTGTAATCGGACTTGACGGTGTAAAGGCGTGAGAAGTAAGCGGCGTAACGGTCGGCGCGAGCGTAAATTCCGCTCTCTCAGTCATCTGCAGAGGGTCATGTTGGACACATGTGCAGTGCCGTATTTCTCAATAGGCTATACTAGGCTATGGACTAGGGCGGCAAAATTTTGTGTATTGAGTCTGATATAGCTAAATGTTTTGCCGAGAAGAAAGCTAGACGTCATGCTTTCCATTTAAATATAAGTGTTCGATGGGCTTTTATTTTTTGCTAAAATTAAAATTTATTTCAATAAAATTGAATTTGATTTATTATATACCAAGAAGAGATAATACTTCAATATAAGTTAATATTGTTTAATGTTTATGTTTCAATTTATGAGTTTATTTTTCAACATATTTGTTGTCAATGCAAAAGTTTTTGGCTTACATTGACATCAGCCGTTCGTCGTCGTCGTATTGTGCAAGGAGATTATTGGGAAGGGTGGCCGCCGAAGGGGGCAGCGCTGTATTCCCAGACAGGCTTTTGTCATATGATATGACGACCAGTGGACCGAGAAGGGACACTGGGGGGGAGGGAGCATTGCAGGGGATTGTCGATCGAAACAGGCGTACAGAGACGCACAGCTCACATGATTGTCGTCATTCAACGTCGACCGGAGGCCATCCACGATCAGTCCGCCCCGAAGAGTGGCCGAAATAGATGGATGGCGCGGAAGAACACCCCGGGCCAGCCGGTATTCCTACAGGAGACCACCGGACACCGTTGAGTGGGTGTGGTGCCGCGAGCGGCAGAGAACAGGAGAAAATCATTCCCCGCAACCAGGGCGCACGAGACCAGCATAGTCCGGACAGGCATCACATGCCAAAGTATCATCCACTGTTTGCGAAAGCTGGCCCCCAAGCGATCGCAGCGGACGAAGACAATGGCGAACGCCCGTCATGGACAGAAGGCCAAGCACGGCCCTAGCGACGAAGTCCGAATTACGAGGGAGGGCGGAGTCCGGTCCCAGAATAGCAGAAGCAGGCATCCATCCAACTCCGCCCGGCGGCCAAAGTGAATATCCCAAGCACTCCGTCTTAAGCGAGCTGGAACCAACACCCGCCAGCCCGGACAGACATCCGCACGCCACCAGAGCTGAGACCGAACTCCGATATCTGCCGTTGTTGACCCACTCTTGCCAGCACCGTCCAATCGCCGCATCGCTTCGACCCACATGTCCAGCGATTCTTCGATTCGTCCAACCAGCCTCTTTCAATCCGATAGCACGACCTCTTTCAAACTCTGACATATGCTCGTAATGAGCACGAATCTTTCGGCGAGGCATTGTTACAGTCGACGTAAGATATCCGCAGTCAAAATGCAACAGAAATTTTGACCACATATTGAGAATCGCTCCTTATATACACCTGCTGAATGCGCAGTTCCGATGCGCTGGAGTTCCCGCTATTCATTCATTGGACACCAAATTTTAATCATTTGCATGTTCGGTCAAAATGTCTTTGCATACGAAATTTCATTACAATCGGACAACTCCTTCTTGGTGAGTGGATTTTTTTGTTATAGAATGTAATTCTAATTGTGATTATACACTACAAACTGTAATGAATGAACAATGGAAGAAATGAAGTAATTATGTAATAAGCATTACATGTAAATAAGCAAAACACAGCAAGAAAATAAATACATAATGATAATAAAACACAGAAATAAAGAATAAAACTAAAATGAATGAAGAAATAAAAAACAGAAAAAACAAAATGGAAGAAATGAACCAAATTGCCACGACCTTATAAAATTCGTCATCAGGAGAACCATTTTCTGGAGGTCTGAATAATGGGATGAGCAGAATAAAAGCTTATCCAGTTTCCCCAGGGATTAGGGAAAACTGATAGGCTTTTAATTTGTGTATTGTAGTTTTTGTACTTTTGACAATCAGTTACAATGGGAGGTTAATGACCTCCGCATCCATCCGCCACCGCAATCCTTCAGTTGTTAGCAAACAATGAAATCCGAAAGCGTACAATAAACAACGCTGGCATTTTCCGTTTTTCAAAATTTATTGAACATTGCATGGCTATCATATTTTTTTAATTGACTTTCGTGTCCACTTGCTTAATAACTCCTCCCAGAGCGACGTGGACCACTATGCAAGAGGTATAGCTCCATTCGTTTCGGTTTTCGATGGGCATTCGAACTTCCGTGTGTTTTGACCTCTTCTTTAATTTCGACAGCTACAGTTCTCCCCCCATGTGCCTCTTTGTCTACCTCTCTTTCACGCTCCTTGGGGGTTCTAGGCTAGGGCTTGTCTGGAAACGTTGTTCGGTTTCTTCGTGGACGTATATCCTAGACAGCTATAATTTTCCTATCAAGATAATATAAAATTTCGTCAAGAAATTCTTTAATAACTGTTATTTTTATTATCACTGGTGCACCGCTTAAATATCGCACCAGTGTCAAAATAGCAGTTATTTATTAATTTTCGTACGAGGGAATCGAGAGTTTGGCCTCATAAATAATTATTTCTTTACAAGAAAAAAACTTCATTTCCCCTAACAAAAAAAATAATAATTGTATGAGAATACAATGATTCTAGAAACCAAACAATGGTTTATAAAAGCGAACATTGCTCACATGAAAACGCTTGGCGCATCCTGACCTTTGCTGCCCCTAAGTCACGAAAATAAGCTAAATAAGTTAAAAAAGAACAACCCAATATTGTAAATATTAAAACTGTTTAATTAATGCATTTATTAAGAAATTATTGTATAATTGCAAACTTGCATGTGATTTTTATGTTTTACAGCGCAAGAGAACACGGGTGAAAACGTGTTGTTCCAGGGACCAATGGCGAATTTAGATAGCGATCGCCCCCCCCCCCCCTGAATGAAAATTTAACATTGAAAAGGTACAAGGTAAAGGTCCAATGAGGTATCATTTCCAAAAATCAAGTCATTAATCGCGCCCCCCTGTCCACAGTTTTCCGAGAAATCCAAAACATTATCAGCAAGAAAATGAAACCTCGGACTACGGTTCTTTAAAATAAAAGGTACGCGTTTGGCGCCATCTAGATTCAAACCTAGAATTTCTGCACGAAAGACAGAGTCGCTTTATCATTGCACCTCTGTTTCAAGTGCGTCACGATTATCGATACAAAACTTGACCGAATTATTGCCCCATTTCCAGTGCCAATATTTCTATCGTTATTGTTCCTCACGAGACAGTAAACCCCCTTAACGGACACCCCTAAAATACGGTCACCTCGTTTCCCCACGGTCAGATAAAACATCCCCAAGAAAAACACTTCCGCAATAATATTCCATTTTTTACAGATAACTGTTTCTGTCCAATTGAAAAATCACCCCGATTTTCATTTTGGAAAAACCAACCTGGTCTTTGTATTTGAAGTTCGCCTTATCTTCATTTTGGAGTTCGTCCAGTAAGTGTTCGTTAATAAGCGTTTTTTTGCTGCGTATTGTTCAGTCATTAAAATAGAGTTACTTGTTAACAGTTACCATTGTTAGGTAACGCTTAGTAACGCCGTTAGATTTTTAAGGAAATAACTGTAACTGTTTTGTAGTAACGGATTAATGGAAAATTTCGTTACCTCTCCGTTACTTCACACGCCCCTACTTAGGACAACCCTTCAAGTCCACACAACATGCTTATCTCAGAACCTGCAAAAACCCTATCAATTTGCCTCACATATCCAACGATCGTAAGCCCCACACATGTGCTCACTTCACAATCCAGTGCTTCAAATGTCCCTGCTTAAGTGCCAATCAATGATGATGATGTTGTCTTTCTCTCATTCGCCAGAAGTGTAAAAAAATAAAAAATATTCACCGTACGTCGATAGAAGATGAAGCGCATCGATTTTTGTCAACTGACAACACTAATCTTCCGGCATTACATGGGTTTAGTAGTTGGAAAGGGTTACTTATTAAGCATAACACTGGATGACCAACAAGTGCCTCCGTTGCGAGAGTATTTAGTGTAGATGGATTAGTTCATTCTTGGCATAAGGAAGTCTTTTGAATCAAGACTTACAGATGCAGCCACTTTTAAAGCTCAATAGAAAGTTCGTTGAGTAATAGCAATGTTTTATTAATACGCATATGTTTCATCAATCGTTATCCTCCCTTAAAAAAGTAAAATGTAAATTCTAAAATTACATCGTTTACACTTGGAACTGCCAAAAGTAACTGTAATTGTAATTATTTACTTTAAAATATAAGTAAGTAATGTAACACAGTCACTTTTCAGAAGTAGCTGACCAATGACTGGTATCATTACTCTTTTTTTTTTTTTTCACCGAACGCAGAAACATTTCTTTTCTTTCGAACGTTTCACCATCTTGCCGCGTCATAACATCGGCGCTGGTATCACTACGCCAATAAACGTTGATTTATATTGTTGTTTGATTATTACTCTTTACAGGGGTTTTCCAGGATTCACCAAGGATGGTGCAATTACCAGAGAGATGACACACACACACAAGGACAGTGTTGTTTACGTAATTTTCGTGGGGGATTAAGAAGATGGTTTTGGCACCCACGCTCCTTTACAACCCATTAGATCTTGTAATGACATTTCAAATGAGCTCTAGATTGAGCAGTGAGGCGTGGGCGTCGAAAACATCTCACCTCATGTCGTTGTTATTGCTCATTTTGCCACTATTAATGCAGTAATTTAGCCCGTTAACGACTCTCAAGGGACGGAGAAAATTGTCTTTAAGCAGGAAAAGACGTTAATTGGAATTCGTGTAATTCTAGGAAACATTTGTCCCGGCAGCAAAACACCGTCGTTAACCATTTCGCTACCAATTTTTTTCCTTTGGTTGGAACATATGTATCCCGTTGGTAGCAAAAGGGTTAAACAGGAGAAATTCTATGAAGCAGTTGCCCGAGCAGCAAAACGCCGTCATTAAACAGGAAAAACCATTAATCGAAATGGGTGTAATTTTATGACGCATTTTCCAGGGCCGTAAAATACCGTCGTTAAACAGGAAAAGGCATCAATCGAAATGGGTATAATTCTATAAAGCATTTGCCCGGGCCATAAGACACCGTCGTTAAGCAGTAAAAGAAGTTAATCGGAATATGCGTAATTCAATCGAGCATTTTCCAGGGCCGTAAAGCACTGTCGTTAAACAGGAAAAGATATTAATCGAAGTGGGTGTAGTTGTATAAAGCATTTTCCCGGGTCGTAAAATACCGTCATAAAACAGTAAAGGACGTTAATCGGAGTGTGCGTAATTCAATGAAGCATTTTCCAGAGTCGTAAAACGCCGTCGTTAAACAGGAAAAACGTTAATTAGAAGATGTTATTGCGAGAATTTGCTGTATTATTTTCTAATGTTCCTTCTGCCTCATTATTAATGTTACCCATCGTTAACGTTAATCCTTTCATTATTAATGTTAATTTTTCTATTGCTTCCTTTTATTTTTCAATTTTAGCGTTAAATTCTCTGAAGTTAATATTAATATTACCTAATAACGTCACACTATAGCTTTTCGTTAATTCTCTGTACCAATTACACACTGGCGTACGCAGGAGGAGCTTGGTGGGGTTTTAACCCCATCAAGCTCTCCATATAATATATATATATATATTAAATAAAAGACCCATAATGGGAAATTATTTAACATTTGGAAATGAATCCAATTAAGCTAATTACGCAGATCCTGGCGCACAAAATCTGCGCAAAATCAGCATAACATATTATAAGTTATTATATAAGTTGTTATTATTGTAAGGATTAGAAATAACCGCAGTGAAGTACATAGATGACATTATAGTCTTCAATTGCAAAGACTTCAACAAGTTAAGTGCTGTATTTACCCGAAAAGTCTAAAGCTCAAAGAAACTAAAAGTCCAGACTACATTTCATTTCCAGATATTAAAATATTCAAAATTGAAGACAAAGAACTACAATGCTGTATATGTGATAAAAGAGCAGACTTCAGTTTCCAGGTTGTGCTACTGTCAAACTTCGGATCCTGTTTAAGCAGTAAAGTGTTTCAAAATATCATTATTTCGCAAATATGCCGGATTAGGGGTATATAAAAATAGCTGCAACTTCTGTAAAGTAATTTTAAGATTCGTTAGGATACTTTTAAATAATGGCGTACCGATTGGTTTAATTAGTGGTATTTTGAGAAGGTTTAGGCGGATATTGGATTTGAGTGTCTAAACAGGTTGTCTCTGTTGCGAGACTGAGAACGGAGACGGGTAGGCAGTGACACGTTTGTAAATATTTGTAATTAGGGATCTGGCAATGGTAGAATAATTTTTTTTACTGTTAATTGTGTCCAGGGTGTATAGAGCACGTAATGTTTACTCCATTTTAATTCTTTAAGGTAAGTTTGTTAATAAGTTTGTAATTAATTTTGTATTTATTTATTTTGTAAATATTGATTCTAGATGTATAATTCAGCTATTAATCGGATCCAGAATTTTAGAAACACGTGGGGTTAAATGCTTGTTTCTGTATTGATTCTGGAAGTTTAAGCAGTTTGTAAATGGGGACTTAGCAAATATGATTTTGTTATTGTTAAAGTATTATTACCATCCGCAGGGATAACACAATTGCCAAATATAGTCAACACAGAAAAAGAGAAAAAGAAAAAAAAAATCCTTAAACGGAGGGACCCTGGTTCGAATCCAGGATGGGGAAAGCGTCTCTTTTTCTCCAAAATTACATAAGCTCTAGTTTGAGCTGTAATTAATACGTGGGTGGCAAAAATTATAGTATAATAAATTCCCCCACGAAAACTCACAAAAATCTCGCCCCGGAGGCTTTCTTGTGTTGACCATATTTGGCAATTGTGTTATCCCTGCGGAGGGTAATAATACCTTAACATCTTTACATACGGAGAAAGAGAGCGTTGTTTCCTGTCCTCATTCGTCTAGCGGTCCAAGACACTCCGGGCTAAACGGAGGGACCCTGGTTCGAATCCAGGATGGGGAAAGCGTCTCTTTTTCTCCAAAACGAATAAAGCTCTAGTTTGAGCTAATTAATACGTGGGTGGCAAAAATTATTGTGTAATGGTTTTGCTAATTTACGTAATGCTTAGTTGTGCCCAGAATATTAGCAACACGTGAATTTAATTAACGTTTAAAAGAATATTTTTTATATTAATTCTGAGTGCTCGAACAGTTTATAAATAGGGTTTAGGCAAATGTAGATTTTGCTAATTTATTTTATTTTAATTAATGTTTAGAAGCCGGTTTGAGGGACCGTAGTGAACAGAGAAAGCGGCATTATTAAAAAAAAAAGAGACAACATATTATTGCTCTGGGCATTTCGGAAAAAACTGGCTTGTAACTCGGCAATGCGGATGTGATACGGTTCCCTGATGAAGAATCATGTCCGTATTGCTAAAAACTGTGTAAAATGTGTTATATAATCATGAAAAGGTTCGCTTTTCATATTTTCATAGTGATTCTTACGATGTATTTAGTTCTTTTCCAAAACTCTTATATTTCTAATAAATCTTCCCTTTCAGCATGGAGTTTTCCCTAACAAAATAAAAACATCTAAAATCATTCCATTATTTAAAAAGGGTGACGAAACTCTTCCAGTTAATTATAGGCCAATCTCCACACTCTCAACATTTAGCAAAATATTTGAAAAGGCAATTTACAAAAGACTTAAAAATTATCTTGAATTTCATAAGCTCTTCTACAAAAAACAATTTGGCTTCCGTAAAAAACTTTCAACGAAATCGGCAATATTAGAACTCGTTGAACAAATCAAGCTCTCAAACGACGACAATAAATTCACATATGGGCTATTTCTGGACGTGAGGCGAGCTTTTGAGAATGTAAATCATAGAATTCTTCTAAATAAATTAAAAACTTTGGGAATAAGAGGGATACCGTGGAATCTCTTTGAGAGTCATTTGAGTAATAGAGAACAGTTTGTAACTCTGGGTGAAGCAACCGCTCGAAATAAAATAATACCCACAGGCATCCATCCCACAAGGTTCTTGTTTGGGTCCTTTATTATTTTTAATATTTATTAACGACCTCCCAAGTTATGTTAAACACTGTGACATTGTTCTGTATACAGACGATGCGACGCTTATCCACTCAGGGAAAAATATCCCAAACTTAGTAAGAGACATTAAAAGTGATCTTTATAATTTGGAAATTTGGCTCAAGAGAAATCATCTTGAATTAAATATATCGAAATCATTATATACAATGTTTCGATCCAGACAAAAACCACTTCCTGATTTGGCTCCTATATTATTTCAAGGCAAAACCCTCAAGAAAGAAGAATGTATCTCCTATCTAGGAGTACAAATTGACGCACACCTATCATGGTCTCAACATATATCAGAACTATCAAAATCTTTATATTCCCTCATATATGTATTTGCCAAAATACCATATTTTATATCTCCACATGTTTTAAGTATACTTTACTACTCGCTCTTTTATTCTAAGCTTTCTTACATCTGTGGAAGCCTATGGAACTGCAAACAATACAAACTTACAATCTATTTATAATAGATAAAAAAGAATTATTAAAATAATGACCTTTTCCAAATACAACTCGCACTTTCCTCCACTCTTCAGATATTTTAATCTCCTTCCCTTTCAAGAACTTGTCACCCTAAAAATTTCATTACTTATGCACAAAATCGTAAATAATAAATTCGACATTTTAGGACAATTCTCAGCCCCTGAACATGCATACCCGATAAGATTCTCCTCAAATTCTTTAGCTCTATGTACCGCGAGAACGAATTATAAACTTATAAGCCTAAGATACCTCAGTAAGAAGAAGTGGAATGAATTAAGTCCTGAAATCAAAAGTCTTCCATTTATATCCTTTAAAAATAAATTACTTACTCTGCTTTTAGAGCGGATTTGCTATTGCATCCTGTGTTCCAAAGCCAGTTTTTGGTTTTCGTTTCCCCTGAAACTGCACCCCTTCGCTTCCTCAGAATAATAGATTTCTTTAACTCTAACTCATATTATCCCTCTAAACGTAAAAAGCGCAACCCTCCCTTCTACAGTAAAACCTCCCAACAACGATATAACGATAAATCCCTCTACAACGATAATTTTTCTCGGTCGGCATAATAGTGTTGTAGAGAGGTTTTACTGTATAATGAACCCTCCCTATAGCAATAACTCTCTCCACAACAACGATTTTTCTTGGTTCGTATAATATTGTTGCAGAGAGGTTTTACTGTATTATTTAGCCTATCCTTCCAGGAAACAAAAACACATGTAATGCCGCCGGGGTGTCGGTGTAGGCCGGGTTAGTAAGGAAGGATATTTACTATCGTCTTCTTCGCCCATTATGATTTAGTAATGCCGTGATAAAGCTACTATCTAATTCTTGTGTCAAATGACAGATCATTGTTATTTGCCGACTGTTTCTTTTTCAGATCAGCCTGTACTGTCAACAACAACAGCTGTAAAGCCACGCTTATTCTGGTGCTTTAATTTATTGGGGACAGTTTGGCCCCCCAGCCTCAGAGGATTGGATCCCTCCCTTTTTCCCAGAAGGTCTCTACCGAAGCACGTTATCTCTTGCCGCCGCCCTCTCCCACCGGCGGGACGAAGAAATGTGACTTCACGGAAGAGGGAAGAAACAAACGGAACTAATTTTTTACAAATTGACTCGCATACATCGTTCCAATATTTTTCTATTCTTTCGAGCTTCAAATAATGAATATTGAACGACGCCACTAAAAAAAGAATTTGGCAAAATGCAGCTTATCAGTGAATATGGCTGTCTAGGTTTTGTTCCCCATATATCTTGAAATCTCAGATGCACAGCTATATCCAATTACAAAAGTTTTAACTGTCTGCGAATGTGCTTTTTTTCTAGACAGAACTGCGATATATTTGCAGAATGTAGCACTCTCCCTCCATTCTCCCGATATTTATTTATTTATTTATTTATTTATTTATTTTCTACTCACTAAGGTAGATGTGACATGATCTGAATCTAAAGGGCACAATCATACTAAAGAAGCAAGTCAATATGGTTTCACAAAATAATTAAATTAAAAATTCTCTACCCAGGCTCCATCCAGCGCACCTCTCTGTCTAAGTGGAAATACATACGTCAACTCAATGTTTTCATCCTGTTCTATATCACAGTTTCTCAAATGAAGCCATAAATCTATATAAAACAATGCTTTTTTTATAATACATTTAGATATATATATGCTGATAATAAAAATTTATTTTTTTTCCTATTCTTTAATACTAGGAAAGTAATGTGTATCGAGGTAACCTAAAACGAGGAAATTATTGATTTATGTAGTATGTATTTAACTGGTGAAGAGCCTCGAAACAAGCTTTGGCTCTCCTCCATTTCTAACCTAATCATATCAACAATATCTGAATCACTAGAATTTCTCTTAAAATAGTTTTGAAACAGATGTATCAACACTAACTGTATACAGGTTGAATAAATTTATTTCTTATTCTTTCTTCTAAATAACAGGGTGTCCACATATCGGAAAAAGTCAGGGAATTTGGCATTTTGGGAAAATTCAGGGATTTTGTCAAAAAGTTTCAAGAAATCGGAATTTTTCCGAAATTAAGCTGAAACTTTTAATTTCTACAATTGAAGATACACTGCTAACAAAAATACCAAAAACAATTGGAAAAAAAAATCAGAAAAAGTTTTAAAAAAGAAAAACAACAAAATTCAAGCCGCAAGACCGACCGCTAAACTTATCTAGCGTACGAGCGGATTTTGGCTTGGAGACATGCCAAATTCTGAATTCACACTTTTTTTTCTTCTTTTGTGCTTTATGGAAGTAAACCACGTGGTTTACGCTTTAATTTCTCAAAGAATTGTTTGTGATTCTATTGTTTCCACAGTTGGAGATGTTAAAGCCTTCGAAATTCCCAAGTCTCTTAAACATTCTTTTAGAAATGGTCGTTCCTTCTTAACAGAAGATGTGAAAAAACGGCAAAGCGAAACATTGCAAAAAGAAACTATTTGCGCACAAAAGAAAAAAGCAAAATTAGTTGTGAAAGAATTAGAGAAAAAATTATCAAAAATTAGAAGATGCAAACAGAGAAATTAGTTTTATTGTTGGCGAAATTCAATTTTTGAAACTGTAATTCCTTATATTTGTTTCTCTAGGTGTACATAACAAAATAAAACCATAAGATTATAGTTTATATATATATTGCATAAAATGTAGCAATTTGGTGTTTGTATCATGAAGATGTAAGGATAAACAGTACATGCATCGTAATTTTTTATTGTAATGGTAAGTTTGTATGTTCTTTTACTTGAAAGTTTTTTTGTTTGTTTTTTGTCTATAACTTATAATCAGAGAAAAAATTGGGTGTTACAGGAAATGATCGGAGAATTTCAAAATAACTTTTTTGTGCACACCCTGAATAAAAGTGGTAACCAATATTTAGACCATCTCCTCTATATTAAATTTAATTATAAATAAGATGCATTTAACTATTACAATATCCACTGATGTAACAAAGGATTGGATTTGCAGAGTTGCCAACTGCTCCGGAACTTCCGGAGTTTCTCCGCTAAAGCCCCGAAAATATTCACTGTCTATCTTTCCCTCCGTAATCTGTGTCCATGCAGGGAATGGGGATTTTACCTACAAGGGAAAATTTTTCCTTATGGAAAGGGAAAAAAATCTCCACTTCACAGGTAAATTTTCACGGAATTTCTTCCATAAGGATTGCGATATTTCCCCCTCTTTCGCAGGGGTACTAGACCCTAGAAACTCGAATTGTACTTTCCAAAGTGGTACACTGACATACCCACAGACTTAATTTTGATGCTTCTGAATATTTCCTTAGGGGTGGTATAAGAATTGAGGAAACATTGTATTTCGATAAAAATTAGAAACTCAAAATGCTCCAACCAAATTGTCAAGGACTTACCGAGAAAGGGGGCCCCCCGAGTCCCCATCCTTTTTCTAGGCTGCTATTGAAACTACTATTATATAATTAGAGTATGTAAGGGCACTTGCAATGCCACATATCAGGGCCATTTCGGGTGGGGGTTGTAACCCCCACCCCTTTTCTAGGCCGCTATTGAAGCTACGGTTACGGTATTATGTAAGCAAAGAGCATACTTGCAGGCACTTGGAATGCTGCATGTCAGGGCCATTTCAGGTGGGAGCTCGAGCCCCCATCCTCTTTCTAGGCTGCTGTTGGAACTACGAGTGTGATACTCCATATTCAGAACGTGTATGTGAGGGCACTTTAGATGTCGCATCTCAGGGGTGTATTGGAGGGGCCTGGAGCCCCCATCCTTTTTCTAGGCTACTATTGGAGATACGACTACAATATTCCGTATTCAGA
>QLNU02014802.1:173593114-173604843 GCA_006491805.2 Dysdera silvatica | reverse complement strand
TTACTTAGTTTCAAGCTTTCTTATGATAATCAGGCTCTTTTCAAAACTAATAAATCCAAAGATTAAATTATTATTTTGTTTACTGATTTTTTTTATGGTGCAAAGCCTGCTGAGATCATACTGCGCCAAACAAGGTAAGTTTATTACCAACCAGGAACCAGTGAGGGATAAATGTATTGTATCTACGGAAAGCTAATTTGAATTGCTGTGCTAATGACACAGGAAAATCTGTTCTAATTAGCCTGATTGAAAAGTGCGAGATCAAATTGACCCTGGCGGGTCCTTGTGTTTGGGTTTTGAACGCGATGCTCTAACCATAGGCCTAAGTTGGCCAAAATTATTATACTCGTTTGATAACAGATAATATATATTTTTTTTTCAGTTATTTTTCGTTTTAATTATTGAATTAAAAAAAATACAGATAGTATAGCTCTAATAAATAGTAGTAAATTCTAATAAATAGTTTAATAAACATTAAAAATTCTACTTATAATTACTTGTTAAAAAAAAATTATATATTCTATCTAATGCTTGGAACCATAGTCGCCGACTTTAAAAATTATCGAGGGTCCTGAAAATTTTACATCGATTGACCGGCGTATTTTTCAAAGGATTTAAGAGTAATTTAAATTTCATTATCAGATTATCTGGTACAATAAGATACTTGAAATATTTAAAATGAGGCAAATTATAGTTGATTATATAGAAATATTTTTTCTCTAGATAATTATTTAATGTTCCCCTAAACATATACACCCTTTAGTGTTTTACGATTGCTTCCAAAATACTCAGATGTGCCCAGCCCCCCCACCGTCTCTCTTTAAAAGAAATTGACTGAAATGAAAGCTATATTCTTCACGTGCTCAAGTGGTGCTTGGGAGGTAAAACCAACTAAAAATTAAAGAAAAGTGCGCATCCCCCAACTATTGAAAGATAGGGTGGGTCAGCTTACTGGGTAACATATTTTCGCCTTTGTCGCTTTGACCGTTAAAGGTCCTCGTCTCTGTGTGTAGAGCTAGAGACTGAACTTTTGTATTTTGTGTGAACCCAGACAAAACGAAAAATTTGCTTTTATAAAAGGTGCAGTGAACAGGGTATAAATAATGAAAATATTGAAGACTTGATGACGAAAAACTTCGTGCATGTATTTCCGTACGTGTATTTTCCCCACGAGCAAAAATATTAGGGGTTCGAGGAACCCACAACAAAATTATTGAGTGTTTTTCAAGGTGTTTCGAACCCACGAAGTAGGCGCGACGACTTGGAACAGTTACAGATAAGAAATGACAATAATTTTAAAATCTAAAAAACAAAAAATCGACAAATTGTACAAAAAAATAAAACTCCTTTCCGCTTGTTACATACATCGCTGCCAGCTTTCTGAGGTGGCTTTCATTTATTATTCAGCTTGCACGCGAGCCAGGAGGTCGTCATCGTAAACATCGTCAAAGATGAAATTCTTAATTAAATGATATTAAATTAACAAAGGCGACGATATTGTTTTCACATCCGGGCGGTCAACGATCCATGAATGGCTCTGCTTATGTCTATATTTGTAGCTATTCCTTAATGAGGAGTTCATTATTATCCCTGCCTTGAATTAATGAACTATATAATGAATTCTGTCTCACACCCATCCTCCCTTGAAAGTAGTTTACTAATGTTAATGGGTGAATTGATTTCGCTTGAAGCCTTTTCGATGAATTTAATTTGATTTTAATTATACTTACTGAATTTAATTTGATGAATTTAATTTCATTGAACATTTTGAATTTCATTTCACCGAATTTAATGAATTCCATTCCATTCCATTTCATCGAATGCAATGAATTTAATATATTTAATATTACTCAATGTATTGGATTACATATTACTTAATGAATTTCATTTCATTACATTTAATTATACTGAAATGGATTCATTTAATTTAGATGATTCTTAGCATATTCTGCTTCTATGCCAAACTGATCGTTGCTTTGATCAGGAGCAATCTATAGCATTCTGAAGTCCATGAGCAAAGACATAGAAGGTGTCTCCATATTCTTAACTAAAAGGTCATGGTTTTGTATGTGCAAAAAAATATTGGAGGAATTGGCTATAAGAACTCACCCCGCTGGCCTGACGGGTTGCTGAATTATTTAAACCTTTCTTTCCATTTCTATTCAGAAGTGAATTAAAAATTCGTTTCATGAGTAAAAATATCAATTAGAGTCTATATCAATTAGAGGTGTGGGTAAAGAAGAGATGTTCAAAAAGTTGGCGTGCTGGATTCTTTTCATTAACCCGTTACAGATCATGTATATTTCTTATAAATATAATATATATTTTTTTCTTTTCACGAGTTTATTTGACGTAAATATATTTTCTTTTTATACAAATATAAGAAGTCACCGACCAAGTACTTGTGGTGTAATGGTTATCACATCCGCCTAACACGCGGAAGGTCCCACGTTCGACCCCTAGCGGGTACAAGCTACTACTTTTTTTTTTCTTTTCTCACGAATTATGCAATTGTGAGAAATATAGAAAACACAATGCGCAAACACTTTTATTCAAATATATGAAAATAAATATGGTGATGTGGAATGAATCCTAGTACTATTTCTCGGAAATAAAAATTTATTCACAGAGTCTATTTCATTTTAGTGTGTGTTGGGGGAGGGGGGGATTCGATAATAGTTTCGATGCTAATAATTGCGGTGTCAAGCCTGGATTTATAAATAGGCACATTGGACAAGGTTCCAGGACTACAAAATTTTAAAGGCGTCGAACATTTTTTTTAAAATTATAATCGCTCAATCGTGGAATTCCTTTACTACTCCCTCACCCGAAAAGCTTGCCCCCACTTTTTAGCTTAAAAGTCTTAGAAATTCCGTGAACCGGTTGCAGGGCCGTAGCTAGGTCATGGCGTGGAAGGGCCACGCCAGAGACCCAAGTAAAGAAGGGCGTAAAAGCGGCAGAAATAATTCACAGGGGAGAATATGCCCGTGGCTAGGGGGAGCAATTTTGACGGTTCTGCCTGGGGTGCACGATCTTCCAGCTACAGTGCTGAACGGGTGCCCCCCGCTGTCTTCCAAAGATCGGAATTTTTTTTTGTCGTTAAATAGAATAAATTTCTTTATAAAAATATGATTGTCGTATCCTATAATAATGCACATAAGGCAACAATAAATGTCCCTTGCCCTGCATACCTCGCTATTTTTCGTTGCATCTGAGGGGGCGGATGGACGAAATTCGGTCGTGGACACCAAGAAGTTGCTGTGCCCAGGATACTTCTTGCCCTAAATCCGGGTTTGAGTGGTATTTACATTTAAAGAAACGGTATTCTAAAAAGAAAAATGGTGCATCTCAACATTTCGGTTTTGCCAGTGGTATTCAGACTTTGACAGATGTCAATAATTTTTTTACGATCCTCATAATAAGAAAGAGAGTGAGCAAAAACGGTGTTTTAAATGTCGCTCATTTTAAAAAATGAAGTCAAGAATTATGCATTTCAGGTGTGGAATAAATTATTCACTGTCGCAAATAGGATACACACTTCCATGTACATTCTTCTAAAAGAGTGCCTTCTGTTGGCTCATTCTCATTCTGATTCATTTGAGTCATGGATGTAAATTGAGGTTAAATACAGCACAAAGTGTGTGTGTGTGTGTGGGGGACAAAACACCCGAAGTTGAATGGGAAAAAGTACGGTTTTTCCTCTATTCTAAAAAAAAAAAAACTAAAACCAAACTGGGGGCAAGTGCCCCCAGTTGCCCCTCTTAGATTTCGCCTGGGATTTGGCTCATTTATTGATTGCAAAAATGGGAACCATCGTTTTTATTCACGGAATAAGAATGAACATTCTTTAAGTGAGTTATTCGCATTTTCTCACCCACTTCAGCAGGGTCATCCCTGTCCAGTTCAGGCAGGTCTGACTACTGTTTCGTGGGGTCCATAAACAATTTTTTTTTCAGAGCCCCCTTTTTGTATAAATTAAACCTGTGTCATTACGTAATTTCCTGTGTTATCAGGAAGAGTTTAGGTTCAATGAAAATGCTCGCTAAACAAGTTCCGGAATTTAATATTTCAAATTTTGAAAATGAAGTTTATATATACAGGTAACATAATTGCATTCAATGTACATACAATAATATTTAGCTTTGAAGTTGCTTAACAGTTAATGAACGGATTACATCACTACTTAAATTTTGATTCAATCAAAAAATACGATATAATGAAACTTACGTTAGTAAATTTTCTCAAATCATATAAGTTGTATTTGCGGATGCTCAAAAATTGCCCACTAAGATAGAGTTTTTCTAAAAAAGGGACTCTTTTTAGATTCGATCCACGAAAATTCAAACGAAATTTACTCTACTGTTGCTCATTATAACAGATTTTCACTCGCAGTAAAGGATATTTTCGATCGTTCTAAAAAAAGGGAGATTTTTTTTAGACCCGACCTACCAAAATTAAGGGGAAATTTACTGTACCGTTGCTCGTTATGAGAGATTTTCTCTCGCAGTAAAGGATATTCTCGATCTTTTAAAAAAAGTTTTTTCAGTCTCGACCTACGAAAATTAAGGGGAAATTTACTGATTTGTTGCTCGTTATAAGAGATTTCTTCTCGCAATAAAGGATATTTTCGACTTGTATATTTTGAATGCAACCAAACAAGTATTGTATATCAGGGTTCTCGTTGTAACCGAGCTTGTTATAATCAGATTCAACTGTATGTCAAAATTTCGGGATCAAAATTAGGATTCAAATAACGCTTATACAAATAATATCAGGTTTTCTGAAGGGCTCAAAATCGCGGGGCCCTAATCCGGGCCAAATGGGCCTGTACGTAAATTCAGCACTGAATACATGTCAATATTTAAGAGGTAAAGTGACGTTAAGGTAAAAGAGAACTATTTCAGAAAAAATGGAAATGAACATTAACTAGATGGCAATGAAAGCAACTGCGATAACGCGCTACTCAAATATTACCGTTCACGAAAAGAAGTCCGATGGAATAGTTAGAAATAACGGGAGGTGACGTTACAAACGGCCTATTCTATTACAGTAGAGGAGGGCTCCAATTTCAGAACTTGATTTTGGCGCCGACAAACGTTCACCAACAAGAAGCTTTGAAATTGTAGTCCTCCTCTGCTGTAATGAACTACCCCGTTTGTGACGTCACCACCCGTTATTTCTAACTATTCCATCAGACTTCTTTTCGTGAACGAACAGTACGTAAGCACATTTCTGGTCATTTTATATTCCGCCGTCCCGCCCATAAGAAAAACTAAGTAGATGCTTGTCCCCTCCTTCCTGCTTACGTAAGATTTCGATTTTCTAATGTTTTGGTATACGTTTTTGAAATAAGAATGCAACGTGTGATGCAAATTATAATACTTATTTACGTTTTTATTGTAACATTGAGCACTTATTTGTAAGTTTGTTATAATATTAAACGCTTATTTATAAATAGAGAGTAATCACAACAAACTCTCGGATTTAAAAAAGTTTTAAGCAAGTTTTAATTATTAAAATAAGTTTTACCAATTGAAAACGGTCATTAGCTATTTTGCTGATATACAGTATTTTGCCACATTTTTATTATTAATATTCCTTACATACGATATTATTACCCTTCACAGGGATAACACAATTGCCAAATAATGGTCAACACAGAAAAGCCTCCGGGGCGAGATTTTTGTGAGTTTTTCGTGGGGGAATTTATTATACAATAATGTTTGCCACCCACGTATATTTAGCTCAAACTAGAGCTTTTTTGTTTTTGGAGAAAAGGTCAAGACACCGCGGGCTCAACGCGGGGACCCTGGTTCGAATCCAGGATGAGGACGGCGTCTCTTTTTTTTTTCCTCTAAAATCAAAAATGCTCTAGTTAGAGCTAAAAATATACGTGGGTGGCAAACATTATAGTATAATATTCTTTATGTTCAGGGCTGTCCCCAAAGGGTACGCGCTGTGTGCGCCGCATTCTCTCAAGAAATTTTGAAAAATACCGAATATGTGCCCCATATTCTCAAGGTCTCAAGAAACTTTTTGTATTTTATGGTTTTCGGGCAACTTTTAACAAAGTTCAGCCTTCTTTTTCTTTTCTAGTCATTTACAAACTTGAATGTAAACAAATGAGGAAAACCCAATCACCCTCCCCTCCCCACCCCAAGCCTCAAAATAATATGCTGCATACGACCAGGAGAGGAATGAAAGAACGATGAAAGTGTCAGCTGTCACCTTGGGCTTGGATAGAAGATAGACGACCAGTCAAATGCCAGCCAGCGCGGCTCGCTGACGTCACTAAGTCCAACCATCTTGCAATTTCAATACTCTTTAATTAAGACAGCACTGCATACTCTCAATAATTTTCTTCAGGACAGCCCTGCTCATGTTGTAAGGACGCAGTTTGTAATAAATAAGTAGATTTGATAAAATACATTGATTTAAAAAGAAGTGGGGCGTAAAGCTTGAAATCTCATGTCTCATGTGGAGACCTAAAAAACAGGTAAATTTGTTATTCTTCGGGGGGAAGGGTGCTCGCTGCGCCCCCTATGTGCGCTTGATTATTTTATTACCTTCGATCTTTGAATCAAAGACACTATAAAAGATCTTCGTTTCGTTTTATGAAAGTAAAGATTACTAAATATTTCTCTTTTGTATGATAACTGTTTAAAACGATACACACCTAGATAAATACTAAATAAGATACCAAATTCTTAATTAAATAACATTAAGTTCATACAGCCGGCGAGACCGTTTTTGCACCTGGGCGGCAAACAACGTACGAACAGTCCTGCATTTCACCTTTCTAACTGGCGCAGTATAGCCCAGATGCTCTTGCGCCATAAAAAAGCCAAACAAACAAACAAAAAAAAACTTTCTAACTTCTAGTAGTTAGTGGGGGGGAAAAAGAAAAAAGAAAGAAAAGCATCGTCGTACTCGTGGCGGTGAACATACGAGGGTGGAAGTGATTAGTGTGCACGGGAAGTTCATAAAAGGGGAGGAGTTATATCTCCCGCCAACTCCCCCCCATGTCAGTGGGTGACGTCACGAGTGGAATGATTTCGCAGGACACATTTATAAATTTGCGTATGGCCCCTTCTGCCGCAAAATATTGGACATCACTGGGTTACATCATCAGAACGTGTTTGAATCGCGAGAGAGCAGGGGTCTTCTCCCAGTTTAACAACCGTCGTAAACATTCCAAAAGCTCTCATTTCTTTATCGGCTTCGTTATCGGTTACTAAATATGCATATTTACCGTGTTGTCAAACTGACATTGTTTTCGTTTAAAACGAACAAACAAACAAACAAAAACAGTTGAGTATTTTTAGAAGCTTTTGAACTGATTAAATAACTCGTTACGTCACTGCGCCAATTGGTGCGCAGTGAACTGATACCCGGATTGTGCCGAAAGTCTGCTTTCTGGATTTGGCTACTTTGTCTTGCTTTCAGGAGTTGGTTCAGATTTTGGCGAATTTCTAGCGCCGTTCAGCTAATATTGTATGCTTATTAAAGCACAATTTCACATCAAAACAATATAATTTTTTTACCAAAAAAAGAGGATTTTGTTATTATTATTTCAAAAGGGAACATGGATAAAAAAAAGGAGGTGGGGGGAAACGACGACGCAACACATGTACGCACATAGTCACACCCGTCGGATAATCAATTAAAAATAAATGAATTCCGATTATTTAATTTCATGTGTGTGTTGATTACAGTTCCATAATTTAGTTTGAATTAGCTTTAAATAATAATTATTATCCCAGTTGATGAGATTAGTACTATTTTCAGTCCCGATGCTCGTTAAATTATCCAGATGTTTTAGAAAAGAAAAGTTAGAAATTAGTCATTAATTACAATCACGTTTATTATAATATAGAAGGAATTATAATAATGCCCTTCATATTATAATGAATATAACGTTATTTGGGGGCATTATTACCCATAACAGGGTAGTCGTTAGATTCCATATTTTTTCCTTGTTTTTACAGGAGCCATTCTATTATTCTTGCGTAGTGTAACTTCTGCCGTCTTCGTTCTATTATGGTGTAAGGACAATTAATTAACTAACAATTTTAACTATTATTTATACAACCCCCTGCCCCAGGCTTGGCCTCTGCAAAATATTTGTAATTTTATTGAATTTATTTGAATTAACATAGAGTTAAAAAAAAATTAACACTGTAATTGCATTAGTGTACTCAGAAAGTTCATAAATAATAAGAAATAAATCTATTGAACCTGTATACAGTTAGTGTTGATACAGCTGTTTCAAAACTATTTTAACTATTTTAAAAGAAATTCTAGTGATTCAGATATTGTTGATATGATTAGGTTAGAAATGGAGGAGAGCCAAAGCTTGTTTCGAGGCTCTTCACCAGTTAAATACATACTACATAAATCAATAATTTCCTCGTTTTAGGTTACCTCGATACACATTACTTTCCTAGTATTAAAGAATAGGAAAAAAAATAAATTTTTATTATCAGCATATATATATCTAAATGTATTATAAAAAAAGCATTGTTTTATATAGATTTATGGCTTCATTTGAGAAACTGTGATATAGAACAGGATGAAAACATTGAGTTGACGTATGTATTTCCACTTAGACAGAGAGGTGCGCTGGATGGAGCCTGGGTAGAGAATTTTTAATTTAATTATTTTGTGAAACCATATTGACTTGCTTCTTTAGTATGATTGTGCCCTTTAGATTCAGATCATGTCACATCTACCTTAGTGAGTAGAAAATAAATAAATAAATAAATAAATAAATAAATATCGGGAGAATGGAGGGAGAGTGCTACATTCTGCAAATATATCGCAGTTCTGTCTAGAAAAAAAGCACATTCGCAGACAGTTAAAACTTTTGTAATTGGATATAGCTGTGCATCTGAGATTTCAAGATATATGGGGAACAAAACCTAGACAGCCATATTCACTGATAAGCTGCATTTTGCCAAATTCTTTTTTTAGTGGCGTCGTTCAATATTCATTATTTGAAGCTCGAAAGAATAGAAAAATATTGGAACGATGTATGCGAGTCAATTTGTAAAAAATTAGTTCCGTTTGTTTCTTCCCTCTTCCGTGAAGTCACATTTCTTCGTCCCGCCGGTGGGAGAGGGCGGCGGCAAGAGATAACGTGCTTCGGTAGAGACCTTCTGGGAAAAAGGGAGGGATCCAATCCTCTGAGGCTGGGGGGCCAAACTGTCCCCAATAAATTAAAGCACCAGAATAAGCGTGGCTTTACAGCTGTTGTTGTTGACAGTACAGGCTGATCTGAAAAAGAAACAGTCGGCAAATAACAATGATCTGTCATTTGACACAAGAATTAGATAGTAGCTTTATCACGGCATTACTAAATCATAATGGGCGAAGAAGACGATAGTAAATATCCTTCCTTACTAACCCGGCCTACACCGACACCCCGGCGGCATTACATGTGTTTTTGTTTCCTGGAAGGATAGGCTAAATAATACAGTAAAACCGCTCTACAACAATATTACACGGACCGAAAAAATTATCGTTATAGAGGGAGTTATTGTTATAGGGAGGGTTCATTATACAGTAAAACCTCTCTGCAACTTGGACCGAGAAAATTATCGTTGTAGAGGGATTTATCGTTATATCGGACATCGTTGTAGGGAGGTTTTACTGTAGAAGGGAGGGTTGCGCTTTTTACGTTTAGAGGGATAATATGAGTTAGAGTTAAAGAAATCTATTATTCTGAGGAAGCGAAGGGGTGCAGTTTCAGGGGAAACGAAAACCAAAAACTGGCTTTGGAACACAGGATGCAATAGCAAATCCGCTCTAAAAGCAGAGTAAGTAATTTATTTTTAAAGGATATAAATGGAAGACTTTTGATTTCAGGACTTAATTCATTCCACTTCTTCTTACTGAGGTATCTTAGGCTTATAAGTTTATAATTCGTTCTCGCGGTACATAGAGCTAAAGAATTTGAGGAGAATCTTATCGGGTATGCATGTTAAGGGGCTGAGAATTTCCTAAAATGTCGAATTTATTATTTACGATTTTGTGCATAAGTAATGAAATTTTTAGGGTGACAAGTTCTTGAAAGGGAAGGAGATTAAAATATCTGAAGAGTGGAGGAAAGTGCGAGTTGTATTTGGAAAAGGTCATTATTTTAATAATTCTTTTTTGTGTCTTTATAATAGGTTGTAAGTTTGTATTGTTTGCAGTTCCATAGGCTTCCACAGATGTAAGAAAGCTTAGAATAAAAGAGCGAGTAGTAAAGTATACTTAAAACATGTGGAGATATAAAATATGGTATTTTGGCAAATACATATATGAGGGAATATAAAGATTTTGATAGTTCTGATATATGTTGAGACCATGATAGGTGTGCGTCAATTTGTACTCCTAGATAGGAGATACATTCTTCTTTCTTGAGGGTTTTGCCTTGAAATAATATAGGAGCCAAATCAGGAAGTGGTTTTTGTCTGGATCGAAACATTGTATATAATGATTTCGATATATTTAATTCAAGATGATTTCTCTTGAGCCAAATTTCCAAATTATAAAGATCACTTTTAATGTCTCTTACTAAGTTTGGGATATTTTTCCCTGAGTGGATAAGCGTCGCATCGTCTGTATACAGAACAATGTCACAGTGTTTAACATAACTTGGGAGGTCGTTAATAAATATTAAAAATAATAAAGGACCCAAACAAGAACCTTGTGGGATGGATGCCTGTGGGTATTATTTTATTTCGAGCGGTTGCTTCACCCAGAGTTACAAACTGTTCTCTATTACTCAAATGACTCTCAAAGAGATTCCACGGTATCCCTCTTATTCCCAAAGTTTTTAATTTATTTAGAAGAATTCTATGATTTACATTCTCAAAAGCTCGCCCTACGTCCAGAAATAGCCCATATGTGAATTTATTGTCGTCGTTTGAGAGCTTGATTTGTTCAACGAGTTCTAATATTGCCGATTTCGTTGAAAGTTTTTTACGGAAGCCAAATTGTTTTTTGTAGAAGAGCTTATGAAATTCAAGATAATTTTTAAGTCTTTTGTAAATTGCCTTTTCAAATATTTTGCTAAATGTTGAGAGTGTGGAGATTGGCCTATAATTAACTGGAAGAGTTTCGTCACCCTTTTTAAATAATGGAATGATTTTAGATGTTTTTATTTTGTTAGGGAAAACTCCATGCTGAAAGGGAAGATTTATTAGAAATATAAGAGTTTTGGAAAAGAACTAAATACATCGTAAGAATCACTACGAAAATATGAAAAGCGAACCTTTTCATGATTATATAACACATTTTACGCACTTTTTTTTAGCAAGACGGACATAATTCTTCATCAGGGAACCGTAACACTTCCGCATTGCCAAGTTGCAAGCCAGTTTTTTCTGAGATGCCTAGAGCAGCAGCATGTTGTCCCCCTTTCTTTTAATAATGCCGCTTTCTCTGTTCACCAGGGTCCCTCAAACCGGCTTCTAAACATTAATTAAAACAAAATTAATTAGCAAAATCTACATTTGCCAAAACCCTATTTACAAACTGTTCGAGCATCCAGAATCAATATAAAAAATATGCCTTTAAAAGTTAATTATATATAAATGTTGCTAAAATTCTGGGCACAACTAAGCATTACGTAAATTAGCAAAACCATTACACAATAATTTCCACCACCAACGTATTGATTATAGCTCAAACTAGAGTTTTATTCGTTTTGGAGAAAACGAGACGCTTTCTCCATCCTGGAT
>QLNU02014802.1:173570762-173585671 GCA_006491805.2 Dysdera silvatica | reverse complement strand
TTTATTTTTTTTTGAATCGGATTAGATTTAGAGGTCGCTACTACGGTTGAAAATATTACCATATTACGCATTACTGTAATCTCATTGCATGAATTTGCATGGTAATATTGTATTGCATCCATGATGGCACTGTAGTATCCCACCAGCTGGCAATGAAGTCACAAACATGTTGCCCTAGGTGAGAACAAGGAGGCACTGCAATCAATTTACCAGATGGTGCTACAGCATTATCCAATTCAGTCAGTCAGCAGGTGACTATTGCATGGGCAGGATGTACCTACCATTCAGAGTTTTAATAGGAACGATTTTGTAATTCTATTCATTTTCAATCTAGTAATAAATGGTATCAAACACTTGTAAAACTTCTGAAAGTTCCACTTGTACTTGAAAATGTACAGAAGTGTAGTTGATTGGCCAAATTTTGTCATCGCTTCATCCTCTAAAGCTTCCATCAATTAACAAAGTAATGGCTTTATTTTTTTTATTATAAACTTGATTTGAAACAAACTGTTAGGGAATCTTCAAAATCAACTGCATGTGATGTTTTATAGATGCGGGAAAGGCTTGAATTTCTACTAAATGAAATAGAAATAATCATGATTAAAGAAGAAAAATTGTTCCTTATGGCCCAATGGGAGAAAGGACGACAAAGTAAATTAGGAAATGTTGACTTGGTGCTAGCAGAAAAAAAAAAAAAATGAAAGCAATGTCTGATGAAAAGCAGAAAAATGGAACATGAAGAAAGACGATCCAGGGAAGAAAAGGTTATTCTTTCTTCATCGGATTCTGAAGAAAAAGGATGTCCATCGGATATTTGTACTGCTTCTGAAGAACTCTCCACTATAGAATATAAACCGAGTAAAAGAGGAAGAAAGCAGGTTTTGGATAGTAATTTATCAGCTAGTGTTGATGTGGCAAAAGTAAGTAATCAACAGGCATCTTTAATCCTGAGACCTACAATATGGTATCTTGGACTAGCTCCATCGCTTTAAAATGCACAAGTAAATTCAATTTGACAAAAAAGAACAAAACACTGTCGAACTGTTGCAACCAATTTAAAGCAACAGGTTACTGATCAGGTCTCTTTAACTATTAATTGGGATAGCAAGCTGCTTCAGTACAGTGTTGGAACTGAAACTGTTGACCGTCTTACTATTTTAATCTCTGGAGATGGTGTGGATCAGTTATTGGGGGTGTCCAAACTATTGCCAGGAACAGGAGAAACAATTGCATCAACTACGTATGATACAGTACAAACGTGGGGAATTTGTGATAAAGTACATTAGCTTTGATAATACAGCAACAAGCAGGAGCGAAGTCTGGGGCTTGCATTCTTTTCAAGCAAAAACTAAAAACTGATTTATTATGGTTACCTTTTCGTCATCATGTTGAAATTGTTCTCAAGGCTATTGTTTTTCATTCACTTCTTCAGACCCAGGAATTTCACTTTTAAAACGTTTAAAAATTGGCAGCCTGCTATGAACTACAAAAAATATGAAACATCATCATCAGATGATAGATGTGCTTCATTTGTTACTGATATAACCAGTGATATGGTAAGTTTTACAAAGGAGCAGCTCGAAATCTTTCAACCTCGCGACGATTACAAAGAGTTCTTAGAACTCACAATACCTTTTTTAGAAGAAATTCCTCCAAAAGAATATCATTTAAAGCTCCCGTGGATTACATCGGGCCAGATAGATGGCGAAAGTTATATACTCCTTCAAAAGCTGGATGTTTCGGGATCAGTTTAAACTAATAGTTACTGAAAATGGGGAAATTATAGATATTTGTGTGTTTTTAGTTTGAATTTATATTAAAATCTGAAAGCTACATCAGCAATCTGTCCTCCACGTAATAATTTCCAGCTGTTGATGAATTTCGACAATTACAATGCTCAATTAAATGCTGACAATTAAATGAAGCCATATAAAAAATTGCCTTAAAAAAATCTTACAGCATTTATGGTATTTGTCCGAAGAACTCATTACCTTTTCTTTTTATGATGACAAAGTTTCTGACAAAACTAAAGAAAAATGGTCAAAGCTATGGAAACAGAAGAAATAGAATACCCTCCAAAGAAAGCAGTTGTCGATCCAGATGTTTTGCATTTAAAGGCACTAAATCATTCTGTTACTTCTGTACAATTTTCAGGTTTGTGTTCATAACTGATGTAGTCGTTTGGTATTATAAGCCAATTGTGCAGCCTATTATATTCACTTTCTTTACTCTGTTAAAAATAATTTTATTATGCAAAAATGGAGGGAGCGGAATAAGGGGATCGCTGATCTTCTGGTTACTATAAAAAGGGGGTCGCAGATTACTTGGCTACTATAAAAGTGGGTCATGGCTTGAAAAAGTTGGGAATCAATGGCACATTTTTGTTTTTGTTAAATTGTATTTTTAACTATACGTATGAGCATAATTTCTATATAATATGATTCAATTTATTTATAAAGAGGATTGCTGTACCAACTGAACTAGTCTACACACATACACATGTTCACCTCTCTCTCTCATTGAAGTTTATATAGACATACAAGTTTATACATACATTTGCACTAGTGAATCCAAGCTGCAATTTATGTAGGCCGACTAAATTGAGACAAATTTAGCATTAAGTTTGGAGGGGGGATCCATTTCTAGAAAAAATGTTCGTTAAAGGAGGTGGTCATTCAAAGAGGTTTTATGGTATAGGCTGGAACTAGTACAGAATTCGTCCCACAGTGATTTTTAGTGTAAAGTGTTTCCAACATGCATGGCAATAGTGTCATGACTTGCTGACATGTTGTTTACATCATATTACAAGGTTCCGCTTCCTCGTCCCCTTCACACCTGTTTAACTTCATCTCTTCCCCTTCCCTCTTCCTGTAACTACCCTCTTCCCCCCCCCCGGGAGCAGAAAATTCGAGAGGAGAGATGGATGTGGGAGATTTTTTCAGCAGTCTGCGGATTATTTTACAAAACTCGTGACAAAAAAGTGTTTTCGGTGTTCAGTGTTTTCGGAACATCCTGTATATAGAAAATGACATTTCAACCATAAACGTAGTTGACATTGTTGGTAAACTACCTGAACCCACATTAGTTGAAAAAGGACCTGTTCTGAAGAACAAGTTTTCTGGAGCTGTTGATGTTGTGGTGAAAAATATGGACAGAGACAAGGGCAGACACAGAGGGGTAGTCACAGGGGTCATGACCCCCAAAATATATTTTTTCACTGTAAAAAATTCCAACTTTCATGATAAATGAAGGGTGTTATTCCAAGACCATGGAAAAATTCTGTACTTGGACTCCCAAATGAAAGTCTGTGTCCTCCATTGGACAGAGAAAGCTAGTAACATGACAAAGACATGTAAATTTGTATTTGTTTCCTCTTTAAAATTATTTTCAAACACAGATGGTCATAAATGGGGAAAAGTGGCCATAAGTGGGGAAAACGTCAGAAAATTGTTAAATAAATTATACAAAATAAAGAATGAATTTAAAAATAGTTTTGGCTATACAGGATTGTTCTGCACACTTTGAAATATATTAGATATTATTTTCAGAACATTGTGATATTTTTTTTAGTACTGAAAAAAATTTGTCAATCTTTAAAAATGCTTAAGGTTGCCAAAACTGAGGACATATGACCCTACATATATTTTAGTTTTAGTATTTATTATATTTTATCAAATTTCTATGTTTATGAAAAACTAAGAAATTTTTGACAAAATGACGCATACGGTGCCTGTGTATTTTATGCAAACTTCAAAAAACAAAAAGTTAAATTATGCTGCAGATTATTTTCAAATACCAAAATCAACGTCGCCGACTGGCAGAAAGGTTTCTCTTACTGGGTACCTCCCCTACGATCTATCTCCTCCTCCTCCCCTTCCTCCATTCAGTGGACATAAAAAAAGGGGTACTAACCTTCATTTATTTTCTCAGTCCGACGTTTGTGGTGGGAATAAATTTTTTATAGCGCTTCTTACCGTCGTCTTGTATATCCACAAATATGTCACAAACAATGCCTCAATCATATTTAAGTTGCTTTCACCGAACCTAGCTCTATTAGATGCATTTTCACCTTTTTCCCTATGCCGCCAGTGAAATGGGTCATCCACATTAAGCCTAGCACCGCCTTGGAAGACAACATGCGTGTGACGTTCCGTCTGATGTCACAGAGTGTCTGACGTCACAACCCCACCCACAGCGACTTTTGGACTCTTTTCTAGAGGAAAATTGCACTGCGAGACGACTTCTGTACTGTCACCGTATAGGCCTATATATATAGAGAGAGAATCATCATCGTCTTACCTTAGAAGTTATTTGTCCAAATCTGGCCATAGCAACGATTCTATTTTCAAGGAGCCTTCCATTCTCGGGTTTTGCAAGGCATATTGTACTTACTGCAAAGGTATAGAATAAATATAATTATTAACAACAACATAATAATTTCATGTAACATGAACGTCACCTTGTTCATTCTCATCAACTCCATTGGGCATTATGCTAAAAATGTAAATAGAAATACTTACGACGACTACGTGCTTCTTGTGTGAGCACTTGAGACAGAATCTGATTTTTTATTTCTTCCTCCCTAGATTTCTGTTCCGCTACGGCTTGTTCCCTCTCCTTGGAACCCTGAAACAAATTAAAAATATGAATTAATTCCAGAAATTAATATCAATTCATGGAATTAACAATTAATGTGACATTAAACAAATGGATGGATCACATTTTAAACCCATGATTCCAAGATAGAAAAATAGCATATAATATGCCTTTCACAGTGAAGTTCCATTTAAAGTGAGCTATGTTCGTGAAAACAATGCACTAAAAAGTTTCTTATTAGTTTGTGTTTTATGATGCAAGGACAGCTATGACCATACTGCACCAGAACCTAGTTTCCTAAGGTCCCTATTACCCAAAGAATAAAATCTTGAAACTGCATTGGTAGGGAAAACTCTGTACTCGATATCGATGGGATACAAAAGACTGGATTTTCCATACCACAGACAAATACGTTACTTCTACATCTCATACAGCATCGAATGAAATAATAATTACGAAAACATACATAAGTCAGAAATTTAATAAAACTAAATTACATGGTTTCTTTCTTTCTTTTTTATTTTAAATACATATCTCGGAACTGTTTGATGCAAAAGTGATTTATGGTACAAGTTTGTGTTTATAGCACAAGGACAGAAAAGGTCATGCTGCACCAGGACCAATAACTTTTCAAGGGATCTGAACCAAGGTCACAGCAAGGTTTTAAGTTGGGGGGGGGGAGAGTCAATTTTTTTTTTACAAAACGACAGTGAATAAAGGTGTGTCACCTATTTCATAAAAAAAGAAATATATAAATACATCATACAAAAATAAATAAGAAAATACTTATTTTGCCTTCAGACATCATTGTAAATTCTTACTTGTAGTTTTTCCATCGAAGTTAAACTTTTTATAATGCACCCTCCCCACCCCACTTTTAAAGAAAATGGCTTCTATATTTATTTTTTAAAGTATTCTCAGATCAGTGGTTTACAAAATGAGATATCATGGTCAGAATTTTGATAATTAATTATTCAATGTTTTGAAGGTTTTCATCCCCCCTTTTATATGTCTGAGGACCAGTCCCTAATATGCCCCCCCGGATATAGGCATGATCTGAACTTCTATTTCCTACAGTAGTGGTTCACAAACTTTTTATCCCACAGAACCCTTCCACAAGTGTTTAAGAAAAACCAAAAGATCTATTATTCATTTCTCTACTTACTATTAGACATAAGCATAAAAACAATAAATAAATAGATCAGTATAAAAGGTAGGTGTAAGGGTTGCCCAAATGAAAAATGGACACATGTGATAGCATCAAAGTACAGCAGCGATAGCAGTGCCACCATTCAGGGTTATAAAGGAAGGTAGAAGATGTGCATCTCAGATTGGGTATAACTGATTAACCAGTTCGCATGAGAGCATTTAAAGTGAATGTAAAGTCATGATAAATATGGATGCGTCTAGAACAGAATGCGCAGTAGTACAGTTTTTAGTGGAAGAAGGTGAGTGTAATGAGGGCATTTATCATCCAATGGTGGTTGTTTATGGCGAGTACTGTCTAGGACGAAAGCTGTAAACAAATGGTGTAAAAGTTCTCGTTAAGGACGGACATCAACATCGGATCTGCAATGACCAGGGCAAGCAAACATCGCGATCTCTGATGAATCCATTGCTGCTGTTGATGAAATGATTAGAGGTAATCGAAGAGTTACGACTCGTGACATCTCTGCAGCACTCTGAGTAAAGGAACGGTGCAATCAATCATACACCAATATCTGCAGTACAGTAAAGTGAGTGCACAGTGGATACCAAAACACCTTACCCCTGATCACAAGAAGCAACAAATGGGCCTCAGTCCACAGCATTTGATCCGTTATAACGAAGATCACGCATTTCTGAAAAGCATTGTTGCGGGTGATGAATCGTGGTGTCACCACTACACACCCGAATCAAGAAGAACGAGTATAGTATGGAAAACACCAATCATCTCCACCAAGAAATCATAAGCAATGCACAGCTGCACGAAAAGTGATATTAACGTTTTTCTTCGATTACTGTGGGCCACTTTTGATTGATTTCCTGCCACAACAGTGCACTATCAATTCATCAGAATACTGCAGCACTCTCTCGCAACTATGCAAAGCAATCAAAAGCAAATGGTCAGGCCTTCTCTCACAGCAAGTGATCCTTCTTCATAATAATGCCCGCCCACAGGTCTCCCGTGAAATTCAGACGACCATACACAAATCCCTTTGGAAAGTGTTGGAACACTCAGCGTAAAGTCCAGATTTGTCCCCCTGTGACTATCACATATTTGGACCGCTTAAAAAATCTTTACAATGGAAACATTTTCATTAGGACGACGAAGTGAAGGACGCAGTGCAGGACTTCCTCAAAAAAACAACCTCGATCATTCTACAGCAATGGTATTGACCTGCTGGCGAAACGATGGGACCAGTGTTATAATGCTAATGGCAATTTCTTTTAAATTTCCAATAAAGGTATTACTTTTATCACCTTGTCCACTTTTGGCCAACCCTTATAGTTTTCTATTGTTACTGGATATTAATTATGGTTAGTTTACTGTAAGTAGTTATCATGAGGGGAAATTGGAGATTTTCTGGGAAATATCAGCGGTTTCAAATTGCATGCGACACTGGCAGATCCAAGGAGAAGGCGATAGGGCAATCACCCCAGTCATGAAGTTTGCTAAAGTCGGAATATGACTGATGTGGCTTCACTCTGTTGGATAAATATGTCCTGCTTTCCTTTAATCGACGTTACGACCACATGTACAGAGGCAAGGTTTTTTTTACTGGTGCAAGCTCTCAAATTGCAGGAGAGTACATCCATGCTGTACTAATGTTTTTTGATGACGGGGATGTGGGAGGCATCCCCACCACTACCCACTAGACTTTCACTGATTTAGGAAAGATACTGATTTGCAAAAAATTCCCTTGCATATGAAACAATGATGGCCAATGTCCATTCTGGCACCATTCCAAGATACAAACTACGCTTTACACATGCTGTGATTCACACGCAGGCACGATGCTTAGAATTCTCACTCATTTTAAGAGTATAGCATAAGTTTTGGCAACGAAAGGAGCTTGGCGAGCGGGATACATCTGGAGTTTTACCAAAATTTGTTTCCATCGAACATCTCCCCCCCCCCACACACACACACACTTTTTTGGGCTGGCGTTCCACAGTAGTCCTTCTTTGATGCTAAAGAATCCTTATGTTATGCCAAGGGGCAATCATACGCCAAAGCAGTAACCATACTTGCAACCTTACAGTATAGGTAACCAATAGCGACAGAGAGATAGGAATAATTGACTTCACTATGCGAGAAGGTGGAACTGAGGTTGAAAGTGGCTGAGCTAAAGACATACAATTAGGGCGAAGTTTAAAAATTCGAAATTTTGAGTGACATAATCAGGATAAAATGGCCTTAGCTAAAATGGAAGACCTACAATTTGATCGGAGTTTAGAATTTCGAAATTTTAAGTGGCATAATACGTTGTTAATTAATTTTTAAGGGTTTTCAAAGCCGATTATTATTATTTAGAAATAAAGAGAGGGAGGGAGACATACGCCTGATTAAATTAGCCTTGAAAGTCACCCATCCTAACTCCACCTCTACACTCGAAGCTCCGCCTCCACGCTTATACCGGAGGAGTTCTTCTTCAGGATGGGAGCTGGCGACAAATTTGGCGAGGGACACACTGCTATGTTGGCGAAGGACTATCGCGGAACGCCAGCCCTTTTTTGTAACCCTATGTACTGGATTGAATTACAACACACGCTTATCTATTCAAAAAATTCTAATGCTTCACAAAATAAATCTCAAAGTTCTCCCACATGTGACAATTTTACGGAATTTTGGGAAAAGCAAAACAAGAAAAATTATGAAATAAATTAGCCTTTCTCAAACTACGGTTCAAGGGCCCCTGCGAATCTTCCAACTGGTATCCGAAAAACTTTTGATACACCTTACCCGCTTTTGGATACATAACACCAAAAGTCCCATGTAAATATGAAAATCTTTGGGATCATCGATAATTTTTAAGAGTATAAATGGGTCCCCTAACAAAAAAGTTTGAGAAAAGCTGGGATATATAATGATATATACGAAAGGATAAACACGTTTACGGTATTTCTCTGTTGTTGTTGTTGCAGTTCCTGCAGTCTCTTTGCTCTCAGCTGCCCAAGCTCGTCATCGTCCATATCTAATACCTTTCAGCGCACAAGTCAGTTCCGGATAAAAATAAAATCTGAAAACAACGAAAAGGGAATGTGAGCCTTGTTGCCATAGTAAAAAGAATATTCGAAAATCGTTTAAATTTTAGGAGATCTGGAAAAGCCACTGAGCTAAATAGTAACTGGAGACTCCACATTCAACAGCCCAGAAGCACCTGATGCCGATTTTTTGTACGGAAGAATACACTGCGTAAGCGAGTTAGGCAAACACACGGCCGTGGGCAAACAATTCGTGAACGATACCTAAACTAAACCCATTAATAATACTGACTGTTAAAAATTTACCTTTAATTTAAAGATACAATATTTCACAACTAACTAAGTAGCTTATGGGGTTAAATATAGCGTAAACTGGAGAGAGGGGGACAAAAACCTAAAATTGCAAGGGTATGATTTTGCCTCCTTTCTAAAAATATTGAGGGAAGTGCCCCCTTTCTCCCGCCATATTACGCCTATGACTCTGTGTGTTTTATATTGACCTTTACATATGCTCTATGATGTATATTTTCTGTTTAAATTCGAAAATTATAAGTTCGACTTTCATATACCATATGTATGTGCGGTAGAAATTTTTAACAATCTTCTAAACTAACTAATCTTTGAAGGTTAATTAACTAAAGCATACACTAATGATCATTAATTTATAAATTTGTAGAAAAACACAAAAATAAGCGTTGAATATCGGTCTGTTAACTGAGTATATAGTTCTCAACTAAAATCCAAATTATTCTTACTTCTTAACACAATTTGAAAATAAAAGACATTTTCACTAAATGTCTTGCGCTATTTCTTTGATTTACATTAACTTAAAATGAAATAGTTCCTTTATTTTTTATCCTTAAAAGTATCCGTTAACATCACAAGTCCCATTGAAGCTGGTTGTTTGCCTACCGCGTATAAATAAAGGAGTGGTGCAGTCCTTGGGACAGTGCACGCTCAGTCTGAACTCCACTTCAATATAGCTCAGTGGGAAAAACTTATTTTTTTAAAGTAACCCAAATTTCTTAAGTTTTCTTTGAAAACATTAATTTAAACGTTTTTTTACTTCACAAAATTATATTTCACACATGAAAAACTTTGATGATTTAGTTAAAGGAAGTACTTATGTGTTTGTTAATCTATATTTATTAGTCCAATGTTGAAATGGCAATGGAGTTTCAGTAAAGATCAGTAAGTTCAGAGATGTGGCAAATCTTCTAGCATTACAGCTTGCTAAAGTTAAGGAAATTTTTCAACAAAAAATGCTACAGTACTAAAATATAAAAAAATTAAAATTATTTTGGAAGAGTTGCGTTTTTAAATATGAAACATATGTTCAAATTAAGCTTGCAATGACATTTACGAATAATTTAGTGCCTGTTTATCCATCATCCCATGAACTACAAAGTCCTCAAAAACAGAGCCTACTTTCAATAAAAGTAACGGAAGTAACCTGATACACAAAATGTAAACGAACAGAAGCGTTACAGATCTAAAATTATATTATCTCAAATGTATAACAAGTTATATGGACACCTTATCCCCGTTTATGCATGTCATAAACGGTGAACTATCAACTTGATTTAATGGTTTTGCATACGTTATATTACAAAAAGAATAATTTCGAAATTATTAATGTAATATCTAATATGTAACAAGCTATATAGTTTTATAACAAGTTATGTATACAGTTTATCCCCGTTTCTGCATGGTATAGGCGATGGCCAATCAACTTGGTTAAATGGTTTGGGATACGTCATGTTACAGAAATAATAATATCGAAATTATTAATCGTGAATACATGTTATAATACAAAGAGGACATTATTAATAACATTTCTTAATTATCCTAGTTTCAAATGGGAGTTTTAGGACTGTGGCAATTGTTAGCACCTGTCGGACAGCCTGTAACCTTAGAATCGCTCGAAAATAAGACTTTAGCTGTAGACATCAGTATATGGTTAAATCAGGCGATAAAAGGCTACCGCGATGCCACCGGTGGCCCTGTCGGAAATGCTCACTTGCTTAGCTTATTTAGCAGACTGTGTAAGCTGTTGCATTACAGGATTAGGCCAATCATAGTTTTTGATGGAGGTGTTCCTGAACTGAAAAAGCAGACAGTCATAAATCGCCAGCAGAGAAGAAATGCTCTTAAACAAAGCTCGCGTGATGCTGGCCGCAAAGTACTGGTGAACTATATGACAGCCCAAGGGTTGGATATCGAGAAGGCCAGTACGTCTTTCAGAATCGATCCTGTACTTTCAACAAAGCCTGCTGTTGATGATGACATATTCGCTTTACCAGCAATCCCAAAAAGCTCGGAATCGGATGAGCTTCCAGAAGCTGAATCATTCTTTAAACATGAAGCGCTGTCTAAAGAAGATTTGAAGTATCTCACACAAATTGATATAGATTCTGATGAATTTCAAGCTCTTCCACCCGAAGTTAAACAAGAAATCCTTTCTAATCTGATAGAAAGTAGGAAGCATAGGCATTGGTCTTACTATGAAAATCTCCCGGAGGAATCGGGAGAATTTTCAAACTATCAAATGCAATGCCTACTGAAACGTCGTAAGATGAAAAGTAAGCTCGAAGCTGTGCACCATGACATACATAAGAAACACTGTACTGATATTATTTCTCTCTATGGGAATAAGAATGAGATATATGGGGAGCCATCAAAGGTTATGTCAGATGATGTTTCTCATTTTGTATTTTTAAAAAAATTGGTAAATTCTGAATCTACACTACTGAATAATGAGGAACGTGAAAAAGAAAAAAATGATCGCTTACATGAAAAACCAGTAAAAACAAAAGTGGGTGTTGAAAAATCTTCAAATCAAAGCACCTCATTAACCGATTGTGACAACCCACCATGCACATTTTATGAAGGTATTAATGATGCATATAGTAATGATGAAAATGTTGATGATCCGACTAGTTTTGGAAATTCAAGCATTTCGGAAAATGATTTTATTGGATTTAATGGGGACTTTAAGGTTCCTCATAACGAAGATTTTAACTCAAAAGTAATTGAAATAGAAGAAATTAAAAATTGTGACAATAATCATAGTAAATCTACAATTGCATCAAATTCAGGTATTTCAATGCTAAAACAAACAGAAACTTCGCAAAATAAAGAAGTTAACGTCGAACCTGGAGACAATAATTTTAGCTGCTTAGCAAGCTCATGTGCAGTTGAAAGTGTACCTTTTATTCAAAAAGAATCTAAATCAATTTCTAGCAATGTATCCCAAGTCATTTCTGATGTTGAATCCTCCGATGATGATAGCTTAGAGTCTGTTCCTGAGATGGATACAAATCATGCTTTTGAAAACTTTTTAGCAACAAAGAATTTTAATAGTAATTCATGTGCCGGAAATATTTTAAGTAATAGTTCTAACGGTTTAGACATTTTGCATCAAATTAACGAACCAGAAACCAATGTTGATAACTCAGATGATGTGCCTTCCTCAACACCAAACAACATTTCTTCAACAGGATCACTCCCTACAGAAAACGAAGTTGTTACAAGTGACATATCAAAAAAAGACTCGGAGCAAATAGAAATGCTAGCAAATATTCAAAAAGAACTGGAGGATGCCAATGTTCTTTTACAAGCGGAGCATGCTAAACAACAAAGGCAAGCAAGTACGGTGCAAGAACACATGGTACAGGAATGCAAAGATCTCTTGAAGCTCTTCGGTGTTCCATACATCGTTAGTCCCATGGAAGCAGAAGCACAGTGTGCCTTTTATGATTTATGTGAGCTTACACATGGTACCATAACTGATGATAGTGATATATGGCTCTTTGGGGGAAAGCACATATACAAGAATTTTTTTGCCCAAAAGAAATATGTGGAATTTTATCAGGAGAAAGAAATTGCATCCCACTTCAATTTAGATCGAGCAAAGCTTGTTTGCTTTGCCATGCTTACTGGCAGTGATTATACAGAAGGTATCGAGAATGTGGGGCCTGTTACTGCAATGGAAATTCTCAGTGAGTTTAGTGGAAATGGTATTGAGATTTTGTCGAAGTTCAAGCAGTGGTGGGAAGAATCGAATAAATGTGTAAGTCCCCCAAAAAACAAAGTCAGAGCTAAGCTTAGAAAATTGTCCCTTAGTGATGGATTTCCTAATCATAAAGTCTTTGAAACCTACTTAAATCCTGAAGTGGACAACTCTACCGAATCATTCTCATGGGGTCTTCCAGACTTGGATGCAATCAGAGACTTTGCCAAAGCAAAATTCGGTTGGGATAAAAGCAAAGTTGATGATACGCTTTTACCCGTTATTAAACGATTAAGTGAAAGGACTGCACAAACACATCTTGATAGCTTCTTCACTGTAAACTTAAAAAAAGAAAAGAATTTATTTCCCAGCAAGCGGATAACATCTGCGTTGAAAAAGATAAATCCTGCAAAGACTTTTATCGATGAAACCAAAGATAGAAAGAGACAGGTCTCACAAAGTGATAGTTTTAAAACTACTAAAAGAGGAAAGCGACCAACAAAAAACCTGGGGAAAACTGTTGCGAAAAGTATTAGGAAATCAAAAGTAATGGATGTTGTGCAACTTAGCGAAGAAAGTTCTTGTGATGATCCATCGGATTGAATTTTGTGCTAATCATTAAAATATGTGATCAATAAGATAATCTACACCAGTCATGTTTTATGTATTAGATCTACTTTGGTACCTCGAAAGTAATTTACAGTTTCATAGGAAAAAATGTTTCTGTATAACGAATATTTTTTCATGAAACCGTCCATTTCATTACATGGAAGTATATAACTGTATAGGTACTGTGTATTATAATGAAACTGTTATTTTTTATCTGAACGTGCATATAAATGACTGCCTTTATACCTGAATTTCTTATGAAGCATGAAAAAAAAACCAAATTCTTAAAATGATACTTATTTCGTAAGTACAATGAATGTTGATATAAATTTCCATGAATACCTTGATAGAAAATGAGAAAGCACATTTTAAAGACGCATAACAGATAACATTAAACAAGTGTGGTGCTTGGAGCAAACTATTAATATTGAAGGAGATGTTGATATAACCTCACTTTACCTTCAACTACCTTTTTTTTAAGATTAAGAGAACTTGATAACAGTAAGAAAGAGAACAACCTTTATTTGTTTTCATTCCTTCAAGATCTGAAAAGTAATAGGGTTGCCATTTCACAAAAGATAAATAGTTTTTAGAAACAATATGGAAGGCGCTACAAAAAGCCAAATGTGATAATGAAATGTTGTCTAGAAAGATAAAAGCAACGTTCAAGGAATTTCATACACAACAAAATTACATGTTATACTGGGAATGTTTGGAAATTGTAATAATCAAAATTTTAAAAGTTATAAGGCACCATTTTTTGGGAGGGCCGTGGTACTTCAATTGAATTAGTTGATGCCTAGGTGGAGACCCCCACCCCTTCTGGATTCTGGCACTGAACCTAGGCTCCACACTCCCTTTATAATCAGTAAATCTTCCAAAGGTATAAAATAAATTTATTACCCTTCCAAAGTTGACAAATATTTGACAAGTTACCATAATCTGAGGTAGCCTCCAAAATTATATGAATTTAAGAAAATGTGTATGTGTGCTTGTAAATAATCATTTATGTCTGCTCGTGGTAGCACTTTAGGAAGCTGAGACACGGGCTTTGGGTAAAGAAGATAGGAAAATGTTAAAGACCATTGAAATATTGTATTATCAAACAGTAAATAGGATTTTAAGTAGAAAGAAAAACATGTTTTGAAAGAAGTAAGGGGGAAAAGGAAAGTTAGTAAAGAACATCGAAAGATCATTGCAGTGGTTTAGACATAATCTGTGTCACAGCTAACTAATCCCGAAGGTGCTAGGAGGCATACCATGATATGTAACGATTAAGGAGTGCCAGAAATATCTTTGATTTGCAACAGTGTATTAATTTCAACCTCTCTGATAGCCTTAAGATTGCATCAGCAGAAAGAGCTAATTGGACGAACATGATTCTGTTGGTACAAAATCTGTCGACAACTAAGCAAATGAATTATCTAAAAATAGGCATTTTCAATTTACTTCATTGTTTGTTAATATTTTATGTATTGAGATCTTGGAAAAACATTCTGTATAT
>QLNU02014802.1:173524999-173570662 GCA_006491805.2 Dysdera silvatica | reverse complement strand
GAAAAATTCACAAAAACCTTGCCCCAAAGGCTTTTCTGTGTTGACCATTATTTGGCAATTGTGTTATTCCTGTGAAGGGTAATAATATCTTACATAGGATAAAAGGTTACCATCAGCTCAAAAACTTAAGTATCTTGTAGCATTTAGAGATGGAAATTTGACTAGACACACACAATATAGAATTCAGTGTGGGTGGTTAAATTGGAGAATAATGAGGGGAATGTTATTCAATAAGAGAGTAACCTGTAGAATGAAAGGAAAATTGTATAAAACTGTAATGAAACCTGGCCAATTACAAAAGCACATAAAAAGGCGATCGTAGTGGCTGAGATGAGAATGTTGAGGTGGATGAATGGTGTTACAAGGAGGGATAAAATAAAGAAGAAAATCAAAAGTACAGTCAAGATGGGACCCATGGAAAGAAAAATACAGCAACATAGGTTAAGATGGTGTGGACATATGAAGAATATGTGGGAAAGATAATGTATAGGCTTGTGGTAATGGGAAAGGAAAAGATCACGGCTGAGGTGGAGGGGTAGGATAGCAGAAGATTTAGAAAAGTATGGATGGAGTAGAAAAGAAGCCTTGAATAGCAGATTATGAAGAGGAAGAATGAAAAAGAGCATAATTCTGACCCCATATGAACAGGGGAGAAAATGGCAAAGTAAAAGAAGAAGATCTTGAAAAGTATTCGCACATTATCCATTGCATATCCTTTATATAAAGTTTATGTAATTGTCCACATGGCCAGCCATATTATGGAACTTCAGTTTTGTGTTAATTATATGTGCTGAAATATCAACCATATCATTTGCTGTTAATAGGAGCAAGGAGTTGTATTTTGTTCCCTGCACATAGCAGGCTAGAAGATAATGAAATTTCTGATCAGCTGGCCAAGAAAGGCACATCTATCTTAAAGAGGCCCTTTGGTGCCATGACATTTCATTCATCAGAACGTCTTAATTTGCCATCATTTTAATAAAAGCAACAGACTGAAGATTACAAATAATGCTTTAAATAAACCTTGGGATCAAACAACAATATCAATCAACGTTTATTGGCGTAGTGATACCAACGCCGATGGTATGGCGTGATTAGATGGTGAAACGTTCGAAAGAAAATAAATATTTCTGCCTTCGGTGGGACCTGAACCCACGACCTTCCACTTGCCGGGCGGAGGCTCTACCCACTGAGCTACGAAGGACAATATATAATCTCTTTACGAACGTATATAAAGACTATTTAATGATTTACATATCACTATGCCAATAAAGGTTGATTGATATTGTTGTTTGATTTAATCTACATAATGTTCAATTTATATGAATATATATATACTGTAACGTGCATTTCGATCAATTTAATACCAGTCTCTTTGCAATTTGGTTTAAATAGTAGTCCATGTACTACACCATTCTGCGAAATAACTGGCAACAATATATATACGTTCGTAAAGAGATTATATATTGTCCTTCGTAGCTCAGTGGGTAGAGCCTCCGCCCGTCAAGTGGAAGGTCGTGGGTTCAGGTCCCACCGAACGCAGAAATATTTATTTTCTTTCGAACGTTTCACCATCTAATCACGCCATACCATCGGCGCTGGTATCACTACGCCAATAAACGTTGATTTATATTGTTGTTTAATTTAATCTGCGTAGTGTTCGATTTATATAAATACATATGCTGCAACGGACGTTTCGATCAATTTAATACGTCTCTTCTTAATTTGGTTTATAAAGTAGTCCATGTACTATAGCATTCTGTGAAATAAACTGAAATCAGTAAAAATCTTTATATACGTTTGTAAAGAGATTGGATATTGTCGTTCTTAGCTCAGTGGGTAGAGTCTCCGCCCGGCAAGTGGAAGGTCGTGGGTTCAGGTCCCACCGAACGCAGAAATATTTATTTTCTTTTGAACGTTTCACCATCCGATCACGCCATAACATCGGTGTTAGTATCACTACGCCCATAAACGTTGATTGATATTGTTGTTTGATTTAATCTGCGTAGTGTTCGATTTATATAAATAAACCTTGGGGTGTTCTATTTTTCTCTACTTTAGTCCAAGACACTTCCAGAACTACTGCCATGGCAAAGTTTCACATGTTAAAGGGACATGGTTACCTACATGTATTCTTATTCAGCTTTGGACTGGCAGAAACCCTGATTGCAATTTGTGACTGTCAACCTATGACAGTGAATCACCTTAACATATGCAATGGACTGAAAACTTCTCAAGATATTATTATTCACAAGTGTTGGAAATCTTTAAGACTAATGACTACATGGTCAAATGCCTGCCATGCACAAATTTTGTATAAATGGATTTTATCAAAAACAGATCACTTACAGGTTTAGGGCTTAATCCCCCCCCCCCAGTTGAACAACCTCGTTAGCTGTAAAATAAAGTTTTTGATAAGATTTGTTTTTATCAGAACACCCCTCCTCTTTTTCATCATAAACATGTCCGTTTTCTAAAACCTGTGCACAACCCTAATCATTTAATTTTATGGCAGACATGTTGTTTAATTCAAATGAATTCAAATGATGTTTTAATTCATTAAACTGGATTTGTTTATAAAGAGCGTTTCAATTTTTATCACCAAGCTAAAATATTGTTTAGGAGAGAAATTTTATCACTGGATCAATAATTTTTTATCACAATATCACTTTTTAAAAAGAATTTTAATATGTATTGGTGTATGTATTTATAAATAATAGTAGTGTCTCTATAAATTAGCTGTATGGTTAAAAGCATTGAGTATATTTTAACTACATTGTGCTAACTATGTATAATCATATATTTATATGTCATTTTAAACTTATATCATTGAATGTATCGGTCATGCCATAATGATAAGCATGTTGTTGCCATTTCTTACATAAATATATATTTATATAAATATCTGTTTCCACTGTCAGTTTTTACTGATGTTTTGTAATTTTAAGAAAGCAAAAGTAGAACGTTGGTCAAACTATCATTCAGGATCCAATGTGTTTATGTTTCTGATCTCATGATAAGGCAATCTTGACAGATCTACTGAGCTTCACCACATTGTGACCTCCCGTCTATCGTAAATACCCCATTGCTACTGATAAGCAATGTAGTTTAATGCTTTCATTAGCCTTCATTCGGAAATATGTGTGAATGCTTGCATCTAGTATATCTACATACAACGGAAATAGCATAATGTTTTCAAATTATGCATTTAATTTTCATTTCTGTCACATTTTTAGTTTTCCACATAGCAGTTTCTTTTCATTTTGAAGGAAGCGGTGATGATGCAAGTATTGTTTTTATTTAAAGTGTGAAGATAATAACTATTATTATTTTTTAATTCGTTGTAAAAATATTTAATATTTTTGTTGTTTTATATTTTCTTATATTTATATGAGGAAACTGAATTATTTTAAATGTGTTACTTGTTCAATTATAGTCATCTTATGCCTAATTAGTGAGTTTCTATTACTGCTGTATGATCTTTTAATGGAGATTGGTAATTATGTATATCACAGTGTTATAGATAAATATTGTCCTTGCATTATAAATTTTAAATCCTTGCATTAAATATTAATCTTGATGTGACATTAATTTATATTGATAAAATTACAATTATATAATTAACAACAAATTTAATGCTATTTACAAATAAAAGGAATGAATCCATTATTTTATTACTTTGTTTTATTATACCTCATATTCAAGCTGTGTAATTTTTTTGGCTACCTTATAAATAAATCTATTGTATTTTAATACCATAGCAATTGTGTTTTCATTCTTTTTTTTAAAACGTTTATTCCAAATCCAAAAATTCCTTGTAATAATTATTTTTAATTTAAATGTAGTTAACAAGCTACTAATGATTTATAAATAATAAATTTCTATATAACGCATTAGAAATTCGCAATAAGGTCCTGTGATGGTTGCAGTGGTAACATGTTTGTCTAGTGCAGTGGTTCTTAACCTGGGGGTCGTGACCATTAGCAATTGCATTGCAATTATTTTTATAAGGAATTTCATACCAAATGTTTCCAACGCTTTTATATTTCAACATGGCTAACTGCAATATTCTACTAACGGTTGTTAATTTTATATCTATAATATATATAATTAATATAATATAATTTTCTATTTAATGTGTTTTCTTTACTCTGTTAAAAATGCTTTTATTATGCAAATGTGGCGGTGGCAGACAGAGGGGGTCACGGATCTTTTGGTTACTATAAAAGGGGGTTGCGGATTACTTGGCTACTATAAAAGTGGGTCGCGGATTACTTGGCTACTATAAAAGTGGGTCACGGCTTGAAAAAGGTTGGGAACCACCGGCCTAGTGTATGGTTATCCTGGGTTTGACTCCCAACTATGTTAAAAAAAAAAGACATTTACCAAATAACCATCCAGCACAGTCCAGTGTTTGGTTCTCTAGTCCTTAAGAGTTTCAGATCCTTCGGAAACTTCAAATCCCAGTGTAGCATTACCATTGCTGTTTTTGCACCGTAAAACTCAAATTCACAATTTGTTAATGCATTTTAAAAATTTATTTTATTCATGTTTGCTGTGATTTGACTTTAGGAATCATTCAATTTGAGCAATGAAGAACTGATGCCACTTACGAAAATCAAATCCGTTAATTCAGTTCTGCCGAAAGAAAAGTCTAGAAAAAATATAAGCAGTCCAATAAGAAATTTCACAATCAATCTTAAAAAGAAAAGTGGCTACCATCGATCTAATGTCCAATACTATGACTTATGCCGACATGCTCGTTGCAGTCATAATTGCCATTTAAACAATAATAATGTCCAATGTTCATGCCGCAAAGGTTTTGAATTGCATGCTGATGGTAAAAGCTGTAAAGGTAGGTTGTAACGCCCATTTCTTTTTAAAGTTTGTACATGATGTTCCACATTTTATGTAATAAATACTTGTCAGTTCGTGCAATTTGTAAGACCAAATTTTTTTTCTTCTTGATGTGATTGTACAAAACTACTGCAAAATTTATAATTTCTTTTAAAAATAACCACATAAATTTTCTTAACCTGTTTGTGAACTTTACAGTGTACAGTAAAAACTGGTATATGAGGCAACGAAAAAAAAGTTCAATTAGGGATCGATTCATAGGTATTCAACCCTTGAAACTCAAATGGTGTTAATTATAAGAGAAAATTTTGATGTAATATGAATAGTAAATTTCATGCATCTTTGTATCAGAACTGGTGATTATCATTGTCAAAGTTGGATCCTTTTTCACTCTATTTAACGAGTCAAGGAATGCAGAACTTAGTCATGTAATCCCTAATTATGGATAAAAATGAATTATAATGAAGTGTGGATAAACATGCCGGTTTATTATTAATTCACTGATGCATTTAAATGCTCGGTAAATAAATAGTTTTTGTAGTACCCTACATCCTTTAATAACCTGATATACACAATCTCATAAGTGTTTATAAATGGCAATTGTCAAAATTATTAAACTCTATTATAAAGTGTTCAAACCATAATGGTAATGTGTTCCCCTAACATGCCTGTTATCCCAGGTTCAGCTCGAATGGTACCAAAACAAATACAGTAGAATCTCATTAATTCAAACTAATTGGGACCGAAACCTACTCACTTTAACAAGTTTTCATATTAACCAAAATCTTTACTATAGAATTTATTGTAAATTATAATTGTGTTTTATATTTGTATGCTTTGGTGTGCATGTATAACAGATGGCAGAAAATTTCTCTCTCTTTAATGGAATATTTCAATTAGCTGGCGACATACACTTCACTGTTTATTCATGTCTCGTCGGTTAGCTACCGTTGAAAAAAAAAAAAATCCAGCCAATTGCCCACTGGACTCGGAGCAGTGATCCCCTAGGGTTTAAGAGGTTCAGATTACTTGGAAAACGTGACTTTTGTTTCTTTGTGCCATAAAATTCGCGAAAAAACAAAACGAATATCCAAGACTTTTCAGAAAAATATACAAAGCCCAGGACAACTGATATTTTAGAGGCCCTTCAAAATTGACATACATACACATCTAACATATATCGAGGTACCAAGTTGAGTGGCCCCTAATATTGCAAGGCCTGGGGCAGTAGCCCTCCTGATCCCCATCTGATAACCCCTGTGAGTATATATATATATACTTTTATATTTTTTTTTTATTTAGATATTGATGAATGTCAGCATTTCAATGGAGGATGTGAACAACTATGTGTAAATAATGTAGGGAGCTATTACTGCGAATGTAGGGAACATTATCGATTAAGAGAAAATAGCAAAGTCTCCTGTGAAGGTAAATAATTTTTACATTAAAATGTTGTTATTAAATATATCACTATCCAATGACCGTTGTCTATTCACTTCCCAATGGTCTCCCTAAGTATCCACTGTGCATGTCAATTCTAAGCAATTCATTTCCATGTTTACCCCCAATCTATCTTGTCTGAGGACATTTCTATGAAATTTAATTGTCCTTTGGAGGTAAATTGAGCATTTCGGTTGGCCACTGTCAGGCAGTTCTTCTTGTGGTATGTCAGGCCTATTGCCATTTGGGGTATTTTACTTCAAATATGAAGTTTTTCACCCTTATTTTATCTTTCACCCGTATGTTTTTCAATCTTTTCTAGTTATTCCAAGTATGCACCTCTTCACACTCTTTTGGGTTGTTTTCAATTTTTGTATGGCATTTATATGTATAGTCAAACTTGGTTATAATAACTTTTGTTATCAGGACAACTTAGCTATTACATCAAAGCTCTGATGTCCCCTTTCAAATTATTTTTATATAATTATGTATCAGTTATAGCATAAAAGTTTCAGCACTCCTTTTAGTTATTGTGGCTATTACAAGATCCCACTAAACTCAAGCAAAAAAATTCTGCATTATCGGATAAATGCTCATACATACTAGAATTCAGGAAGTAAAGTTTTGGCAGTCATGTACTATTGTACCACTGTGTTTTAAATGTAGTTCAGTGTGGCCCAGAGAAGTTAAAAACCATTCCCTGACCATATCAGTGGTTGAAAAAACTTTGGGAAATCCAACACTTCGACAAAATGTGATAGAAAAAAAAAGTATTACAAAATTGTAGAACATCATCAAGCTAGTAAGAAATGATATAGGCAACTCAAACGTTATATGCGTGAATTGCACAGACTTTGAAAAAATACAAGTGGTTGCTGAATGGTGGCCACCTAAAACTTACTCTACGTTAATTTTGCACAAGTTTGGTGTTTTAATTCTAAGTAGGCATATCTCCTGTCCACTTTTCACTCTTGCAAACAAGGCTTCCACGCACCTGAAAAACCTGGAATTGTCGCAGAATTTGAAATCATCTCTAAAATTTAATGAAAAATGAAACCTCGAAAAGTCAAGGAAACCTTTTGTCTTGAATAGCTAAATCTCCCAGGAAAGTGAAGCCATTTTCCCCAGAGCTGAAGTTCAGTTGAAAATTGCTTCTGATTGGTCAGAGTAATTTTTCTTCAATGTAAATGGTAACCCTATATAAATGAGTCATTCATATGTCCTGACTTCCCTTATTTTCTGTCTATCTGTTTGTATACAGTTTACCGATTTTTAATTATTGGTATTTCACCACATGCATGTACAAAATTTGCACATAGCTTACATAATTTCTTACTAACTTGATGATTCTCTACAGCTTTGTTATTGACACTTCTTTATTTCAATCATCCAAACAGTGGGTTGATAAAAAGAAGGAATAATTCTTATATATTACAATTTTTTTTCTTTTAAGGTTTTTGTTCACCCCCTTGTCTCAACAATGGAGAATGCATTGGACCTAATATGTGTTCCTGCCCACCTGGATATCTTCTGCCTAGATGCTCTCGTATGTGTAAATTAACCTTTTCTATTTAACGCAATTTTCAAATGTAAAAATACTGGTGTTCTTGTTATGTCAACATTCATTTATTATGTTTACAACATAACTTACAACATTTAGATGAGTGAGAAATGGCTAAATATATTTCCTATCAGCATTCATCGATTAAAAGTGCTACAGTGGAATGCCAGCGGTCTTTCTTATGAGAAGCACACACAACTAATGGTTACTCTAAATATTAAGGATGTCGATTTTTTCTTCATCATAGAAATGAACCTAACCCAAGCTCATTTGGAAAAATGTTCTTTCCCAGGTTTGCACGTACAGCTATTACCAAAATCAAGGAGAAATTCCAGCAGTATCCTTGTTGGAGTTAGACAGGACCTATTTTCCACCTTTGAGATTATTAAGGAACTCGGCAGCAATTCTAGAGCTGAAGTGGTGAAAGTAGATGTTTGGAAAAAGTCCAACCACTTTAAAATTTATGCCTTCTATAGCCCCCCAGGCAACACCAAATTAAATTTTGATAATATTTCTGTCTCTAATAAAACTATTCTACTGGGAGATTTCAATGCTCATAGTTCGAAATGGGGCTATGGTGATAGTAACAGTGCTTGCAAAGCTTTGGATCACCTTTCAAATTCAGAAAAAATTGAACTTATCTACAACGTTACAGATACTCCAACTTATCTTCATTATAATGGAACAAGTACCACGCCTGATATAACTTTTACTTCTGAGGACATTGCGGAGAATTTTAATAGGGAAATCCTTTATGACCCAGATTCAGGTCACCGAGCTGTTATATCTTGTTTTGCCATTAACTCAAGCCCAGGCAAGGGCTATGCTGACATTAAAACTAGGTGAAATTTTAGAAAAGCTGATTAGAACTTCAGTGCTGAACTAGAAAATAAATTGAATTCTATTGACTTTTCTACATTGAGCAACACTGGTGTTGCTTTTTCTCTTTTTTTTTTTTTGCCAAGAAATATTAAAAACTGCTAAGAAATGGATTCCTAGAGGGAAACAATTCAAATATAAGTCTTTTTGGTCTTCCCTACTTGATCTTTTAAAATGGCAAAGTATTTCAACTCTCAATTTAGCTGAATACACGAAGAGAGTACGGGTTGTTCAGGAGTAGAAAGAATCAGTAGGCAAGCTGAGAAAAGCCATCTGTAAGGCAAAGAGGGACTGTTTTGATAATTTCGTTAGAAATATTGACTATCGTAAAGACAACAAAAAAGTTTTGAAATTTATTAACAAATTTTGTACATGTGTGCAAGGATGTTCCTTTTATGACTTACTATTACCGTTGGCTCTCCCTATGTTGTTCTTAATTGTTCTCATTACTAATTGTCAAGCAGTATCAATTATTTTTGTAGCATTTTGGTATCTTGTACATTCACTAAAATTCTCGACAGCTTTGAGAAGGAGGTAATCGTTTTTCTCATAAAAAAACTATTACCTCCTTGAAAAAAATAAATAGAATTTGTGATACAGTGGAACCTCAATTATCTGTCTCCCAATTTACCGTCTTTCTCACTTAACCTTCTGCATCAAGTTTATGTTAGCGCCGCTCCGTTAACATCAACAATGACAATTTTACGCATTTGTAAGGCTCTGTCTGCAGGAGAAAACATTGAGATGTTGATTGGATGAACATTGACAAACCCGAAGCAGGTTTTGAGTGTCTTAAGTCACGACGAACTCATTCAGCAAGTGTCGAACCCCAATGATCCTAAAGAAAATTACGAAAATGCACAGGAGGCTGGAGAACCTACAGAAACCCATCACCCATGCTGAAGCAGAATATATGCTTTCCAAGTGTATTGGCTGGGTTGAACATCAGACTGAAGCAGATGCTACCCAGCTATTACTGCATCGAACAGTACGGGACAGCGCAGCCAAAAAAGCATACAGTGTGCTTAAATAAACAAACAGAAACTGCATTTTTTAACCAAAAAACAATAATTTTAAATGCAGGTATGTAATGTTTTATACTCATGTTTTATTAAATGCAAGTTCTCTTGATTCAAATAAACTTCGTTTGTGCCTTCAGCAAATTTCACAACGTATTTTTTTTTAATTGTATAATTTTAATAAAAATGTACTATATTGTACTGTAAATTTCCCCGTTTCCGCTTAACCGTCTTTTCAATTATCCGTCAAGGCTCTGGTCCTGTGTCTGATGGATAATCAAGGTTTCACTGTAATAATTTGTAAAAATAAATAACTAGATTGCCAATAGCACAGAAGAGTTTACCACATTAGCTGCACTGTATTTCCAGGAAGGGTTGGACGAAGACAAAAGATATAGATCAGAGACTCAACTCTTGGGGGTGAGGGAAGAGCAGCTCTCATTAGAGATGAAATCGGAGGACCCAAGTTAAGTTCAGTCCATCAGTGTACGGTTTTTAGTTTCTTGAGGTCCACCAACTGTACAGAGTGGGTAAAAAAGAAGGACTGCTCATTCAATGTTCACCCATAAACCCAATCACCCATAAAGAATTCAGATGGGCAAAAGCAACCCAAGATAACATTAATTAGGAAAAATCGCAAAACAGTGAGATGGGCATAGCAAAGGCTTTTCCTCTCCCTATATACAAATTGATAATTAGCCTAAGAGCACTCATTGGTCAAAATTCGATAAACCAGGCTAATTGCAATCCATATACTTTTTTTCTTTGCTTTTCAGAATTTTTAATATTCAGTGTATGTGTACTGTCCATTCGTGAGAAGTTGGCATCCAGATTCCATTAGCTGAAGAAGCAGACGGGTTGTTCCATTGCAGTAGAGGGAAGGGTGTCTTGCCTCTACTGCAACGAAACAAACCATCTGCTTCTTCAGCTAACGGAATCTGGACACCAACTTCTTGCGAATGGGCAGTATTTACATTCCTTAAGGAGGAGAAAAGGCTATCTCCTTCCAGGCACCTATATATTGTTTTCTCAAAATGTATGAGATCTTGGAAAGTACATTTGCTCCAAGATATTTAACAGGATAGCTTATTAATCTATTAAAGATATTTTTAACCAAAGTCCATTTTTATTACAGCTATCTGTAATCCTCCATGTGCCAATGGAGGCATTTGTAAACGTCACAACATTTGCAAATGCCCAGAAAATTATTCTGGTCCTACTTGTTTGATTGGTAAGGGATTTATTTTACACAGCAATTTCTATAAATGAAAAAAACAATGCCTTCTACTTTGCCATATTTCATTTATTTATTGATATTATTAATTCATTATTGTAATTATTATGAATTCATTATTGTAATTATTATTGATATATTACTTTGAGTATTATTATTCTATTATTTTCAGTATTATCATTTTATCGTTTTAAATATTATTATTTCATTAGTCATTGCATAGGGGATTATTAAATTGGTGTGTGTGTGCAAAAATAATGACATATTCTCTTGGAAAGGGGATCATATAATTTTTACCAATGACATTCTAAATCAAAATTTTCTGACAATTAAAAGAAAATTATTTTCAACTAATTATACATATGTTTGTAACTAATCTAGAATATTTTGATATTGTAGAGACGTTTCTTCCTCATTTTGCGGATGATCGTATTAAGATCATATTCCGTTATATATTGTTTGGTTTAATATAAAGCAGATATTTTGTGATGTGTTTGCAATGTTGACCCAACATATATATATTCGAATCTTAAAAACAGCCAGAAAAAGTAAGAAAGGGGGAAAACATAATGAAATGGCGAGATAACTGAATTCTTTTGCTTTTTCTACTTTTCAGTTTTCTGAAGAAAATTAGCACGGTCAAGTTGAAACTTAAAGATAATGAAAATGTCAATAAGAGCCCTGTAGTAATGTAGAAGTGACACATTCAGCTCTATTAAAAAAACTCTGGGTTTAATTCTAGATAATATCTACCACTTGTGTGTATGTGTACTTTATTTTTGCTAATTTGCAGTCCAAAGTTCAATTCCCCAGGCAACAGTTTCCGATTCCTTAAAAAACTACAGACCCCTTCCCTGGCCAGTAGCTATACACTTGTTACCAGTGGGGAGGGCTCAGAAAACTACTGAGGGGATTTAATATTCGTAAATGTTTTGATGTATTTTATTAATATATTTAATAACACTAAATATATAAGGAGAGTAATATATTTAACGTTAATAAATAAATTTCTTAACATAAATTTTATATTGAAAACTTATGAATCTTAGTATACCTCTCTATAATTTCCCCAATCCTTATTATAAAGTATATGAAGACTCAAACGTATATAAAAAAACACGTTATATACACAAAATCTACGGTAGAAAGCTATTTTGAATACATTTTTAACGTTAAAGAACAATTTCCATTGTCATGTACAATTTCGTACAAAACAAAAAATTTAAAAGAAAATTATACAATATTTTATTTTTGAGAAAAAATATTTCCCATGGGGGGTGAGCTCCCTAAAGCCCCAGCCTAGCTACAGCTCTGCCCCTTCCTATCATTGAAGACATACAGTGAAGTAAAATTAGCTCACTTTGAACATAAGCAAAATAATGAGGCAATTGTTTATTTTATTTTTACCATTTACTAGTCAAGCCTTTGTGAGAAATTAATCTTCCTTTTAATTTAGTGTTTATTGTCAGAATTTTAATAATATTACAATATTTTTTATTTTACAAATCCAGAGTCTTTTATGATCCATATTCTTTTGTTTAGCCAGTTCAAATTTTGATCGTTAATCCAGTCATGTTAGAAATATATCAGCATACTGTTATTGAGAGAATTGTTTTAAATACTGTTATTGTTTTAGGTGTATTATCTTCTTCCGCTTTATGATCAACCCCATCACATAAAATTGATGTAGCACTATGTGAAATACATTAAATATTAATAATGGCATTGCAATGCATAGTTTTTGATGTTGTGTAGCAACACATTTAAGACAAATTACACCATCCTTCATGAGAAATTGACTCGAAGGAATCGCAACACAGTGTTATAATTTGTGCCAAATTTGCAACTTCTTATGCACATAGGAGTTTTGGTAGCATTCCGATTCAAAGTATTACTATACCAACCTATAGTTTACTGTCTGGCTACCAAATTTGTCTGTTTCCAAATTATTTTCTACCCAACAGTGGCACTGCTGTCAGACAACCGATCGTCACATAAAATGGCAACACTCTGTTCACTTGGAGTTCACTCCAGTGAGCATTTACTGACAAAGGTAGTAGCCTTCATACAATAATTTTTGCCACCCACGTTCATATAGCTCAAACTAGAGCTTTTTTATATTTGGAGAAAAAGAGGTGCCGTCCTCATCCTGGACTCGAACCAGGGTCCCCGCGTTTAGCCCTTGGTGTCTTGACCTACTAGACGAATGAGGACAAGAACAAACGCATTTTTCTTCGTATATGAGGATGTAAGATATTAGCCTCTTTCTAAAACTTATCAAAACAATTCTATTAATCCTCAAATACTAACACTAGTTTTCCTACACAAGTAAAACCAAAAGTAAGGTAAAATTTTTACTCTTCCTTATATTCTAAGACTATCTAATTTAAAAACTGCTTTACTATTTTTTCTTTACTTTTAAGTGAAGTAATGTCCTATTTCATACATTTAAGCTCTTTGCAAATCCAATTGCTTGAATGGAGGTCGCTGTGTAGCTCCTAATGTCTGCCAATGCCCTTCTAACTACTTTGGTGAAACCTGCCAAAAAGGTTCGTGATTTTAGTGAAATTTTATAATTTTAAAAAATATTTTTTTTTATAATTGAACTCAAAAATGTTGCAGTTGGTTATATTAATTTATTGAAAATGCAAAAATACTTTTTTCTTTTTAGCTTTGTGTACACCTGCTTGTGAAAATGGTGGAACATGTATCGCAGTAAACCAATGTGTTTGTAAACCTGGATTTAAAGGCCTGAGGTGTCAAGCAGAAATTGCCTGTAAATTAAACATTAAATTTATTTGTAAAATAATTTATGTTTTTTAAAGTGCTTGTTAAATACAATCATATCTGGTTCTATAATATTCTATCTCTTATATTGTGTACTATTCATTGGCAGCTCATAAGTTGGAAATGTGAATATGCTGGAAATGAGTTGTATCTTAAACTGAATTATATTTTTAGCACAACATATAAAAAATTTAAAAAATTACAAACTGATTAAATGTTCCATTTATCTGTAGACAAGATATTTCCCCTCTTTTCAAGAGCAAACATTTCAATAACTTTTTCATTGAAGTTTTTTTTACTTTATCTCCATCAGACTCTGCCCTGTGCTTGATCTTCTGACATAATGTTTCTTTATTTTCTTCAGAGTAGAAAAATATCGTTCCTGCTCTGATGTTGTCATTAGCGTCGTTAGACCAATTTTCAGCAAACACTCACTTCATCAAGAGAATTTTGAAGTACACTACTTACAATCATTTGAAACTTTAAAGCTCCGGAGATACTTTGACATTCTTTTCTTTCAAAAATAACAGAAAGCTCTGTTCTTGGCATAGGCATTATAGGTGTACCAAACCGTTTATCAAACAAATCAATGAACAGTTTTTCTCGCCTATCATAAATGGGCAGACTCGACCAGTGATTTCGTAATTGAATGATTTGCCACACCGCTAATAGGCTTGTGAGGCCTGAGCACCAATAATTTTAAAAATTCTACATTAATAATTATTCTCAGGGTTTTCTTTTTTTAGCATAGGATATACTCATGGACATTCATAGGTGATGAGGAGGGTGTTTGAGCCTCCCTTATTACTCTGCAATATTTGTACTTTTTTAGGTTGATTTTTATAAAAAAATAATAAAACGTATTTTGAAAGCCATCTGACCTCCACTGAGAAACCCACATGGGCACCCATGGACATGCTAACTCTCTTTCATCTAATTTCTTTGAAATAAATCCTTTCAAAAATTAGAAAATCATTCAAAAGTCAACAATTTTTCAACCTTATCCCGATGTTTCTGGTAGGGATGCGGCAGGGGTTCCAGTTTCTTCTATGTCCTATAACCCTAGGAAACGTTTGAAACAGAATAATAATACAGCTGATACCAGTAACGCGTTCTACAACACCTATGAATATAGGTACTGTTTCTTTGTAGCATACAATTTATTGGCATAACAACCGTCACCGCTTCACTTTCTTCAACCATTGTTAAGCATGTGCATTGAAACTTCTTACTCAAAGCAAGGCATGAAGCTACAAAAACAACTTTTCACATGCTTTGCGGGTACCAATCAAATTTCCCCACTCGCGTTGGGAGCCCACGAAAATGCAGGTGCATTTCGTGTACACTTTATTCATGGAAATAGTTCAAAGGTGAATAAATAAAATGGTAAATTTTTTTAAATAAATTACAGGGGTTGCTATAGATCTATACTCATTCTATGTGAGTTACCACTGTTTCTATTTTATGTATTATATTTTATATACCATATTATTCTATTTTATGTGATATAGTATTCCATATATTCCTTTTTATATGCTAAAATATCCTGCATTTTATAGTATTGCATATTTTATAATACACTATGTATGCATGCTATCTCCAACAGCCTGTAACTAGTTTTCTACAAGTATCTGTATAGATATATTGATATATAATATTCACATGTGGTTCATGTGTATGCATTATTACATCTGCAGTTTCTGAAACTGGCCCTTGCACTGCATTGCAAACACCCTTAGCTGAGGCATCTCATCCAACATTGAGAAACTGCAGACCACCATGTCAAAATGACCACAGATGCACTCTTGGAAATAAATGCGTTTGTAAAAATGGAGCATGCAGCACCAAGTGCCAACATAGGTAAGTTATCCCTCATTTTTTTGTAGCATTTATTATTAAACTAGAATTACTTTGCAATTGAACATGATCTCTTATATAAAAAAAAGTCGAGACACGTCTTTATATAATAATTCCTCATTTATTGCATCACAAGCATCCGTATCCTTTACTCTGTCAAGATTTTAATCTGCAATGTCTGATACAATACTTACAGTATTGAGAAATTTATATGTTAAATCTGTCTGGGGCCCTATTGTGACATACTTCACTATTGGGTCGTTAACCCGATTTGGATTCTAATGCTACCATAAAGCATGTACAGTAGGACCTGCCTAACGTCAGAGCCGTGCTTAGTGGGGGTGCAAGCTGGGTGACCGCAAAAAATGTATTGCAAGTATCAGGAAATCAATTTTGTTTTGTCAAAGCGTTTTCCAGGGCCGCTAACACCGTAAGCCCAGATCTGCTGAAGTGACCACCTTTGGGACTGGACTGCAATGGTCACCATAGACAGATGGTCACTATACACGACAGACTTTGGCATAGGCATGAGTTAGTTTCTACCAGTTCTCTCTTATAGAAAGTGGTCACTTCGTTTAGGTAGTCAATTGACCAAGGTGGTCTCTTTACCAGGTTCTACCGTACCATTTTGTTCTGACCACAGCAGTCTAGAGTTTGGTTTTCCAGGCAGTGAAGGTTCAGTTGCTCGAAAGACTACAAGTCCTGACGTGGTGCAACCGTAGCCATCCGTACAGCAAGGAATATCCTTACTTTCATGAATAACAATGATGACATTCCGTCCCAAAAATATTATTTTTACAATTTTTATATATAGTCTCAGTTCTTAATTAATAACAATGAAAAAATTCAAATTCATTAAGTGTGACATCGGCAACCCGTGGTTTGTGAGTCGCATGTGGCTTTTTAATGGAATATATATATATGTGTGACCCTTTATCTTTTAGCTCCCCCCAAGAATTCAAGCAAGTTACATTAGTTCCTATATAATTGGATACTTGTTAGACTCTTCAGCATTAGTCAATAACATATCAAAACATTCATCTTTTATTAAAGCGTTTTCTCATTCTTTAAACACTACTCCTATTTTGAGCTGAGGTGTGGTTCTCCATCTTTTTCTCTTCTAACTAAATTCACATTCTAATTAAATTCAAATTTGGTTTTTCGCTTAAAAAAATTTCCCAGTACCTACTTCGAATTGATCGATTCATTGCTCCAAACTCAACAATTCAATGCACATTTATTACAATTGAATGCACAGTTGAACATTATGTAAATTCACCGTCAGTCTAATGTGAACACCAATGGAAATACACTGCTTGAATCACCAGAATGTTCTTTCCTCTGCATTTCATGCATGCAGTTTTAGAGAAATGATAATTAGGTATGAAGAATGTTCTATAAGTATTTGTGTTTCTTTTCAGACATTGCCCCATTGTCACATTTACATCAAAAGTAACAAGGATGGTTCGCATTCGTGTCACAGAAACTTTTTTGTCAGATTGCAATACAAGTTTGAAGCAGAAATGCATTAATTACAGGTAATGGTCATAAATGTATTTCCTTTTTTAATATTTCCTGTCATTGCCACACCCAGGAGTGCCAACTTAAAGAAAACATTGTGGGGGAAGGGGCTGAATGGAAAACCACAGTCAAATGAATCAACTAAAGATAGGTAAAACAACAAACATGTTTTACCTGTTATAATCTTCCACCCTTAGCTATATTCTGTATTTATTTATTGTTCAACAATTTTGGGAAGGCGGGCTCCGAAGAAACCTGAGCCCTTTAGAGTTTATGCTCCTGACCACATCTTAGTAATTGTGCCTATACAACTGTCCAGGAACATACTCAGATTTTTACAGGAGCAAAGGTTATAAATTAGGTGCCATATGAAGCCTCCTTGTAAAGGAATCGTGTATCCTTCCATAGGCACCATTTAAGACTGCTGTGAGAGGGAGAGGAGGAGCATTTGGCCCTAAACTCCCTGTCCAATAACGTTTACAGGAAATTTATGAGGGGAGTGCAAAGCTGCAAATTTATATGTACACTGAAGCAGTGGCGTAGGCAGAAAGTTCATAAGGGGAGGGTTATAGGCTTAATGGGAGGGTTACAGAGCTACAACTCATATATTCCTATGTTAAATATACAAAATTTCATTGCAATGGGGGGTTTACAACCCTCAAAACCTCCACCTGACTATGCCTCTGCACTGAAGTACCAAAAGTCAAGGCATACCTCTTTCTAATATCGTGTGGGACCTCCTCGAGCTGACAAACGGTAGCAGCTCAACGTGGAATGCATGCAAGTAGTCGGAAGATGTTATCAAGAGAGATCTTCAACCACGTTTTCATCCAACATCAAGGTTGCCGGGGCTCGTATGTGGGTGGCAAAACCGACGTTTTTACCACAGAATTCTTAATATAGACTAGTATTGTATATTAAGAAGTCTTTGGTTTTTACTCAAAATATAGTTAGCCACATATAAGTTTGGATGCCATTTTTACGCATTAATTTTTTTTTAAAGATTTCTTTGGACATTTTCTTCCGTAATTAGACTTACAGGAACCCATGGGTCTTTTTTAATATTTATCCAAGTGTTTTATCAAGATTACTTTATTTTTTTCTTCTGTGGATATTTATTTTAAACCATTGCTAGTATGTATGAGATTAAAAGTGTAATTTATTAAATATCACTTCTTAACAAGATCTCTCCATGGATGCATTTTCTTTTCTAATAATTTTAATTCTAATCTTCTAATATTTTTTTTCCTAATAAAAATCCCATGTTTCCTTAAATTAAACATGTTCAAACATTAACCACCTAGAGTGAGTAATTTTTTTAACCTGTTTTAAATGCAATCATTTATCTTTCTTTTTTTTTTTTATTTAATCACCATTAAATTGACGTCTTCATTTTTGGCAGCATTCATAATTTGAGTATCATCCTGTCAATATAAAAAATAAAATTACCTATGAAAAGAAATTGCACTGCCTTTTATATATCTCGTTCGTACAATTGTACACAGCGTGAGATTTTACCACCATGATGAAATTTTATCATTATAAAAACGTGAATTACAATCGGATGGCTTAATCTGGATTACATCCTTAAGAGAAAAACCAATACAAATAGTAGTTACTGGACATATTAAAAGATATGTGTATATTTTCTTATATATGTCAGGTATATATACAAAGGTATCAGACCACTTGCGAAACAGTTAATATTTTAATTAATGCATACATATACTTTGTGGCATTTTTTACTATCAATATGTTTGCTTATTAATGTGCAATTAAATGTGTTTTTGGATAAATGTTTTAATTTCTTTGAACCTTTACTCTAAAAATTCAATTTTTATATTATCCTTACTACACTTCTTTTAGCTTTTGTATTTTAAATATGTTCATTGGAGATAATAATAAAAATAAAGAAATAAAGAATAACACGAAGAGAAAATCATATTAATAACAATAAAAGGATTTGGTTTTCAAAATTTGGATTCATCCAAAAATCTACATGCTGCCTTGAAGCTGCAGGTTCCTCCCCCCTGTTCTAGGCCAATGAAGTGAATCATAAAAACAACGTCCACGTCCATATCTGAGGGTGACTGCTAAGCAAGGGGTATGATATGCATTAGGAGCATTCCAAGCAAAGTGGTCCTGTGGTCTGAAATATTAAAGTAGAGATAAAATTCCAAAAAAATTCTATTGTGTAGTTGAAAGTGTATATTTTATTAAAATGGCAATATAAATTGATATAAAGAAATTGGAGAGTGAAAATTGGAAATACTTGTACACTATATAAATCGAACACTACGCAGATTAAATTAAACAACAATATTAATCAACGTTTATTGGCGTAGTGATACCAGCGCCGATGTTATGGCGTGATTAGATGGTGAAACGTTCGAAAGAAAATAAATATTTCTGCGTTCGGTGGGACCTGAACCCACGACCTTCCACTTGCCGGGCGGAGGCTCTACCTACTGAGCTACGAACGACAATATCTAATCTCTTTACGAACGTATATAAAGACTATTTACTGAAGCCGGTTATTTCGCAGAATGGTGTAGTACATGGACTACTATTTAAACCAAACTGCAAAGAGACTGGTATTAAATTGATCGAAATGCCCGTTGCAGCATATGTATTTATTTTATATAAATCGAACACTACGCAGATTAAATCAAACAACAATGTCAATCAACGTTTATTGGCGTAGTGATACCAACGCCGATGGTATGGCGTGATTAGATGGTGAAACGTTCGAAAGAAAATAAATATTTCTGCCTTCGGTGGGACCTGAACCCACGACCTTCCACTTCCACTTCAGGTCCCACCGAAGGCAGAAATATTTATTTTCTTTCGAACGTTTCACCATCTAATCACGCCATAACATCGGCGCTGGTATCACTACGCCAATAAACGTTGATTAATATTGTTGTTTGATATTTGTACGCATTCAGGAATTCACTTTTTTTTTATGAAATCTTAATGGTGAGTACATTTTATATTTAAAATGCAATAAACATAATAAATAATAAAATATTAACATATATTATAACAACTACACCTGTTTTGACAAAATAATTTTGTAGATTCTGATTAAGTTTTGATCGTGTTAAAGTGACTGGTTCTGGCTTCCAGTGTCACACACGTCACACTAAGTTAATATTTTTTATGTAATAGCTTTGTAGTAAACTTCATCATGCTGAATTTTTTTTTTATAAGCTTATGTTGAAAACAAGAAAAAAAAAAGATTAGGAATTTTTTTTTCTTGAAATGGAAAATTTAATTGGGTTTTTTAAATTTAGTCACACACACACACACACACACCACTATTTGTGATGTGTGTGACAGGAGTATATTTCTTATTAAAAATGCAATTACATACATGTAAATAATAAAATATTAACATATAGCATAACAAGTACGTCTGTTCTAGCAAAAAGAAAAAAAAATGAAAGAAAAATGTATTAAATTATGATTTTCTTTTCAGTATTTTGATTATTTAATTTTAATTTCTTTTTAAAATTAAAAGCATTGCAGATATTTTACTGTAGAGACTGGTGGGGAACAGTGCTGTGCATTGATAAAGATTTAACTTCCTCCTGTTGGGTGGGGTAGATTTTTAGGGTTCCAGAATGGAAAGAAATTAGCTATATAAGTGTATCGAGTAACAACTGCATACTAACATGAATGAGTTAAAGGGACAACAACTCCCTAAAGTGAAGTAGAAAAGAAACACACACAGAAGATTTTAAAAAACGGCTGTGCAAGTGAACTTCTTGAACTACTGCTTCGGTCCATTTCTGGTGTTAAAGAACACACAAGTAAAAAATGTATGTAGGCTGCATAATTCCAGTTAGATCAAACTGCACCCTCAAAACAACTCTTACAGATCGATTTTTCTATGTTATACTCTTGTAAGCATCGGAATGAAATGCAATCTGCACTTTGGAGATGTCAAAGTGTTACACTTTTCACTGCTACCGTTCTTCAGGGAAAGAGTTGTTCAGCGTATCTCATTTGCTCCAACACCAACAAAAAAGGTAAAAATACCATTGCTGCAGTTTTAAGTATATTATATGAAACAATGTTTGACGAAGAAAATGCCCATTGCACTGATTCAACATTAGCAACAGATGTTATTTGGAGTGATGGTCCATCATTCGAATTTAAGAACCAGTTTCTGGTGAAGTTGCTGCAACAGTTATCACATAAATTCAAGAAACCATTTCAGTGGAAATACTTCTGAACATCTCATGAGAAAGATATTGTTGATAGCATTGGAGGAAATGCCAAATCCTTCTTTCAGAAATAGAAGAAGTCATGAGTAAGAAAACTAGAGGGATAGTTGTTCAATCATCACTGGAATTTGCTAATGGAGTTAGCACCTTAATGCCAAAAACTAAAGTCATTTGTATGTCTCAGGCAGAAATAAAATCAAGCATAATTGACATGAACCCATTGGTGAATCCATCAGCAGTATCAGGCATATGAAGAGTACATTTCATTATGTGTGACTGTAATGGTAATATACGATTATAAAACACATCACAGGCTGGAATGTCTTATGAAAATGCAGGCCCCAATGATAGTTTGACTTAGACTTGGATGAAGAAGATAATGTATCAGCTTATCAAGTTCCTGAATCTCCACAAATGAACAACCCTGAGGAATACTGCAGTCCAAGACAAGGCAGCTTTATCCTTGTTGACTACAGTACCAAGAAATCAAAAAAGGTTTTCCTTGGACAGTAAGTTCAGTCAGATTCACAAAAATCGGTACACAAAGATCCATTCCTGTGAGCAGTGGATGACAAAAAAACAGCATTTCGGTTTCCCAACAATGAAGGTGTTTCTTGGAGTTTGGATGAACAAATAAAGTAAATTGTCCAAAATTAATTCACTTTACCAGAGAACTATATGCATTTGAAAGTAAAGTGAATGTGTTTGAATGAACCAATTCAGTGAAAATTTTTGATTCAGTAACTGTACATAAAATAAGGCTGTTCTACAAGTTATGCAAACATTAAAGATGATTGCTTTGCATCCAATTCCAGTTTTGTGTTAACGTTTATTATTTTTTTAATCTCGATCTGTAAATAGATAACATTTATTCACATAACTGATATTTTTAAGGGTTTCATTAAAAAAATCATACGCAGTCACACACGTCGCGTTTAATGTCAGGCATGTCACGGTACTATTTATTGCATTTTAGCCTAAGTATTGCTAGTTCATATTCCTGAAACCCCTCTTTTGAATCTATACATATATATATGATTTAATGATAATAATTTTTATTTCTGTAAATGTTACAAGAAGTCACAGAAATATTCGAAGAAGTTAAGAAAAGAGGGGAAAACGCTTGCAAAATGGTCACACACGTCACGCAAAATTAAAATTTTATATCTCACTATTCATGCAACATAAAAATTTTTCAATCAATCTAATTATATCTTAAGACATAAATAACAGATGTCAATTTATTACTTTCAAACCGGTAGTTGTTTTAGGGTCAAAATAATTACAAATGTACCAAAAACGTTGTCTGAATGTCACGCTGAATTGCTCCACTATTGTAAATCAGTTTCTGCAGCGGAATTTTATCTGACTTTAAAAACAGGGTGAACGTATCTAAGGGGTGTCCGTTAAGAGAGAGGTTTTACTGTATTTTCATAGTAACTCAGAAATGATCACCTTAGTAGCTCAGTAGTTGCAACCATAACCTTTGACTACAGTAAGCTTAATTCAGAGCTTTTGGCCCATTGAGTGTGTCAACCTCTTAATGGTCTCCATGCATAGCCTTGAAACTTTTTTGGCCAGCAGATGTAATTTAGTAGACCTAAAACTTTTAAGTTTACTATGTCATGCCTCTCAAAACTCATCTACAGTCAAAGTGTAAGTCTACTTTTCTACAATAAAATGACCCCATCGTTAACATTATCAGTACACGCAGAGCTAGTTTGGAAAATAAAATGGACTAATCGATCTCACTGAGTATCATTTGATTAATTGTAAGATGTGTAAATTAAGCTGTCATTTAATTCTACGATGTCAAGGTTTTTACTCATCCTTTTTATTTCTTATAACAGTGAACTTTACTTTTACGTTTAATATTACTTAAACTTTTAGTAACTTGTGCTTTCTTTCCAGGATTGTCGAGAAGGTGATTCCAAAAACATTCTACAAACTTGGGTACAAACTACGCTGTTCCTGAGATAAAAGAAAACCAAAATTTTCCCAAAACCGATCCTCAGATCTATCTAGCTTGTTGTCATATGAATGTGCAATAAATTAGATTTTGAGTGAAACTGTGTTAAAACATTTTCTTAATCTGTGACCTCAGTTTTATAGCATGTTAAACATTATTTCCTACCATTTCATTTGGGTTTAGTTCAGAAAGCTCTATGATGGTATAGTGGTAACCCACTCGTCTACCATTCAGAAAATACAGATTTCAGTCCAAATGGTACCAAGTACTTACGGTTTTCTTATACTGAACCGTAATCCAGGGTTTGATTTGCTAAGCCACAAATGTAGATTTCTCGAAAAATTGTAGCTCTTGGTGCAGCATAACGTTTGCTCGCTCTCTATCATAAAAACACCAACTGTACTTCGGAGAGAAAAGTCCTGTTTTAGGCAATCCTCCTGGGATGCAACTTTTAAAATAAATCATATTAGAAAAAATATTTTAATCACACAAAGTATGTTTTGCTAACACTTGACACATACACTTTTCAAATCTTTTGAAAAAAATCAATTTTCTACAACAGCATATGCAGAAAATTGTAAAAGGGGATGTTAGAGCTACAATTTTATATATATGGGGTATCTGGAAATAGACTGATCAAACGGAAAGTGTAGAATTTTTTTTTTAATTTTATTAAAAATCTCATGGTCAGAAATGCTTTGTTTGTGAATGCCAACACTTTCCATTTGTCATACTCTACCTACTTTGGCATTGCATCTAAAAAAAACTATAACAAATAAAAAAAGTAGCTGAGTACTTGCTTGTGTTTCACGCACAAAGACAGCCAAGATCATACTGTATTGGAACTGGCAATTTGCTGAAGAATCAACTTCTTCCGTTATGGCAATGGTTTTCAAACTTTTTTTAGATTGTACCCTTTGGTTTGACTAAAGGTCTAATGGACCTATGGGATATAATTTCCCAAGAGAATACAGGTACTAAAAATATTTACAAGCAATGTTTGTGACAAAGCTATTTAAAGATTCCTAGTTTCATAAATAACGTTACAATTAAAGCATCCCTTACTGTATTAGTAATAGATACCATTAATTAAAAAAAGTGCAAAAACACAGAAAAATTCGTGAAAGTGTTTCACGAATTTTTGCTCCATAATGCAACATATAAATAACAGTTTGGCAACACTGCCAAACAAGTTTGTCATGAAATTAAAAAAATCCCTCAATTTCTTGACAAATGCCTGCATATGTGCAGAGATGCCAACCTGAGAAAGTAGTCATCAGTAAAAAAGTCAAGAATTTTCAATAAACTGCACTCTTTTTATTTCGTACAAAAAAGGTTTTTTATAAGTAAAGCATCTGCATTGTTACAGAGCGGTATGTGTACCCCGCTTTTGAAACAACATACAAGAATAATGTGACTCAACTGTATATGTTTATGTACTCATGCACTGATCACACTCTCACCAATACCATTCGTATCAGCTGAAATGATTTTCCGTTTTATATTAGAAAAAATGGCTTTCGGTATCTGTTTGGTAAAAGTAAAAAAAATTTCCCATGTTTTGTAAAAGAAGAAAAAAAAGCTTCTGCACCAGTTTTATAAAAAGCAAACACCACAATTTTATTGTTTTGTACAGGAAAATTAGTTTTCACATATGAGTTTTGTAGTAGGTAAAAAATAGTTTAATCAAATGAAAAGCGGAATGTTTCACTGAAAAAGTAAAATTTCGTAAATATCAAGTTCTTTGTTTCTTTTTCTGTAATTTTGAAACCCCTTCCTTATTCTTTTCTTGAGAAGCTAAAATTGTTGAAATACGCAAATTAGCTTCTACCAACAAAACCTGCCCACTTTATACTGCAGACGTATTATTTCTTTGGATGGAAATTTATAGGTGCAAAATATGACTAATGACCGCTAATTTTGTACCCTATGAGTAAGTAGGTGGAGGGGTGAAACTCCTATTTTGATGGAAAAATACTAAAAAATGACCAACAGTCATTAATTACAGTACATTTGAAAAGTTCACAATTTTGCCAATAAGTGGCACATCAACAATGAAATTGCGTATCGAAAAAATTATCACTAATTAATTAACATTAAGATCATTTTTTAAATCAAATCCTCCCCTAAATTAAGGATTTAGGGGAGGTTCCCTTGAATTTCTAGAAACAGATATCAGGTAAAGTTTTTTCATAGCATAGAATTATAAATTACGTAAATTAATTAAATAGGTAAATGTACTGTTGAACTAATCTGCAAGCCTCCGCATGTGTAAATAATCAGAGCAGAAGGGGGGTAATATTTTCCGAAATATATATATAGCAAAATCTCCGCAGAACTTGTGCACTATTTTCTAAAGTATAAGGAAATTTTTATGAAATTTTAATAAAATGCTGTAAAAAAAAGTTATTCAAAACATGGTAAAGCTGCAGGTCCACGTAAAAATTTCAAAACTTTTGATGCTTTGTAAAATAGCCACCTTACTAAAAATATCGTAATATACTTGCCAATAAGTTTTGTCTACAGATTTTTTTTTCTCCAGCTGTTTCACAATCACGGCTGCGTTTCATTTCGTTGTTTTAATCCAAATTTGAAGCAAGTTTCACATACAAAGCTGGACGTAAAAAATAACAGAGAAACAGTTTGCATACAAAGATGCCAAATAACTACTTTTATTCTTCCTCTCAGCTGTTCCCCATGGCTTGACGGAGAATCCTGGTGTGTTTGGTTTCTTGTGATATATATATATATGTGGGATAGAGGGCAGTGGACAAGTCAGAAGCATCGCATCTAAACATGAAGGCACGGGCAGGCCATCTGCACAGTGAGTTTTATTTACCAAATAAACGTAAAAAAAAAAAAATATTAATTTTTGAGGGGTCGGTAGAAAATTACACTTGAGGATCTCGAATGAGGTTTTCCATAGTTTTCTTAGTATCGACAGTAAAATCGTAGAATGGAGTTAAAATCCGTACAAACTACGGAAAATCCGTAAAAGTTGGCATCTCTGCATATCATGTGTATCACATATAAATCTCTTGCATACACATGGGGGCAGCAGTTTGAAAACTGCTGGTTTACGGTATCAAACCCAATGCTATGGGCCTGTAGAAGAAGAAAAAATAGCAAAATTCAGCATTTGCTGGAATCAAAACCAGATTATTCGCATGATAGCAAAACAGTTACCACACGGCATTGCTTACTTGTGAAATTCATTATACTGCTAAAAATAACTTCAATGACTTGACTTTTCCAAAGAAAGCAAATATTTTTTAAAAACGTTTATTCAAATAAGAAAGAGTACATTATAAGTGAAGCTCCAGGAAGCACATACAAAAATATGGAGCACCATTACAATATAAGCACCAAGCTGTTCAGTAAAATTTATTTCAACAGTGATACACACACGACAAAAAAAAATGTGTTTAATATGTTGTGCACAGACACTGAAAATGAAATACTTGAGAGACACACACAAAATAGACATAATCCAGGCAGTTAATAAGTACATAATGTAGCATTTAACAATTTGTATACAATTCTCAACTTACATTTACAAATGTGAGATTACTTTTTAAATACACTTGAGGTTTAATGGACGTTAGTTTGGGAAACGCTGCTTTTACACATATTCATTTTGTCGGCAATTAAATGCAATGTAGCTGGCCAAGACTAGCCAATAATAAAGTTCTTTGACAATGTGAGGAAAGAAAATGCAAACCACTTAATAAATATAGTTGCACAACATTTCTGAATTGATATTGAAAACGTTGAACTGTAGAAGGCATAAAATAAAGGAGGCAGAATTATATCAAAAGACATAAACCAGGCAAGCAATGAGGAAATCAAATGGCATTTTGAAATTTGTACACAATTCTTAACTCTTAAAATTTTGTTGCTCACTTGTCTTTTACATATACTTCAGGTTTTATGAACTCAGGTGTGACAAACACTGCTTTTACACATGCTCATTTTATTGGTAACTAGGATTTAAGCTTTTGGTTGTACATGGAACAAAAAATGAAACTTTTTAATAATTTAAATACATGATTAGCAATAAAAAAACATGACTAACACAGTTAAATTTAACGTAAGATAGTGACAATTGTTTTGAAGACAATGGCTGTCCTTTCTCAAAACTAATGAAGGTCTGGGTAAAGTATGGTATAAGCTCACTCAGATAGTTCAATCTCGACACATGGAACCCATGCTACCATCTATCATTACCCAGCGAAAAGCCTTTTATAAACGTTAAGAAAGAAAGTGTTGTCACATGGAAAGCTAACAACTTTATCACTATTCATAAAGGTATGTAAGGCTTCAAAAAAGTCCAAATCTGAAGCCTTACATATCTTTATGAACAGTGATAAAGTTAACTTTCCATGTGACAATAGTTTCCTTCCTAACGTTTACAAAAGGATTTTCCACAGGGTGATGATAAATGGCAGCATGGGTTCCATGTGTTGAGATTGAACCATCTAAGTGAGCTCATACCATACTCCACTCAAACCTTTGTTAGTTCTGAGAAAGGACAGCCATCGCCTCTGAAACAATTGTCAACCTTTTACATCAAATTTAATTGTGTTAGTCATGTTTTAATTGCTAACCATAATTTTTGCACAGTGTTTCACCTCTTCGGTACAAATTTAAATACCATTAAAACAAAATATGTTAAGATGAAATTAAGTTAAAAAAAATTAATTCTAGTTAATCAAAATTTTATCCCTTTTCACTACAGTTAAAAAAAAATATTAATTTGCAACACAACAGAACATTGCTAAAAAAATACACAATTAGGGCAAAAGTAATTAACAATCAAAATCAAATTAAATTTGTGGCTTGCTCAATGAAGCAGACTATAAAGATCAATTTTATGATAATTAATACACTTCCCAGACATACTTTAATATTTTACATTCAATACTGATTTTAAACAAATTTAAACTTAAATGTGCAGTTTTTAAATCGTTTTTGCATGCAGGCATTTTTAATTTAAGCAATTAAAATTTGAAGGAAAAAAATAAATAAAAAGGCAGCCAGCTTTAGAGAAATATAAATTGTTCAAAATAAACTTAACCGTTTATGATGTCTAAGTAAATTTACTACTTAGTGGGTGGTTTTTGTTTTTTTGGTTTTTTTTTCAGCGAGTCATTTTTTTTTTTGAGCATGTGCATTTCATCAATATGGTGGTCTCTGTTCAAAAGTTGCCAATCTGGGGTTAAAATTTTAAAAAGAAGTGCATCCACTTTAATGTTCAAATAACTAAGAAGGTATTCCCTATAAAAAAAAAATAATAAATAAAAACTTATTAATAATTAAAAGACAAAAGTCAACTTTAACCTACCAAAATTCTATCGTAATATCGTCAAACAATAATTCAACTAACAATGAGTTTGGTGCCTCTTAGTTAACAGGAACAAGTAAGTTCGCATGGAAACAAAATGGCAAAAACTATGTACAAGATTCATTTAAAAAAGTATGCAAAGCTCAGTACACTATAAGCTCCTGTACAAAGATAAAAAAAATGTACATTTCCTTTGAGGTAATATAATAAGGATAACAAATGAGCAAGCGTTCCATCATAAAATCAAATCTTAACATCTTCAAACAGAGAACCTGTAAGTATCTCATTAAACAAAAAAAAAAAAAAAACTTCCACTTTGTTAGCTTTCAATTAAATCCAATGTTCATGCATCCCTTCATGAACAACTAACATTTCTGCGGCAGAAATTTTGTAACAGCTTGCAAATTTTAGTACTGTTCAATTTTACAATATTAATCCAGGTGATTGTCGAAATATCGTCACATCAATCATTAAAACTGGATCTTAAACATTGATAAAAGACTACCTTCGGCGAAAACCGCCAAGTTTCCTACCTCAATGACCCCTTTTTCTGAAAACTTCTAAATATTAATAATGAGACACGTAATAATTAAACATTATGTGTCAATATATAATCGCAAGATGATTCATATATTTTACCAATCAAATGTTAAGACAGTGTTTGCATTGCTGTTGTTGATTAGATGAAGAATTTAACGAATAGTTGTACAAATATGAAAAGTGGGAATGCCCTTTAAAAATTATCAAGTATCCATGGACTAAAATTTCGACATTTCTGTATTGTAACAATTGAGTTTTGAAATGTTACATTTTTTTTCAAGTCTCCTATAGGAGCTTAAGAAAGAATACATTCTGCCTGTTTTCCATTTGTTTGTTATTCTTCCTGTTTACTCATGCAAGTTGTTCACTGTTATATGTAATACAAATTTCATACTGTCACTTAAAGTTTAAATTTTATATTAATTTCTAATTTTTACTTAATTTGAAGAATGGAAAGATCCATTTTTGAAAATTTTGAAAAAAAAAACTCTTAACAAGAGTGTTCTGACAATCTATCAAGATATATATGCAGAAACTTTCATAAAAGCATAGAAATATTTAGTCATTTTCCATATGTACTCTAAACCCCTTGAACACCACAAACATTGTAACCCTGTATACGTAAAAATATCACATATTAACGTTTTGTCTTGCGCAAAATATGAAATACAAATGTTGAATATAAAGCCTGGGCTGTTTTTTTAAGTCTTGTAATATACTTTATCCCGATCAACTCCCTTGTTGGATGCAACATGCTTGAAGGTGCAAGCCTCTCCTCGTATACAGCCAGTTGTCCGCCAAAAATAACACTCTTTGCTCGGAAACTCAATTTTATTCTTGGGCACCTTTAACGATGTTGGTGATGTGGTACTAAAGGTAATAAAACATGATTAAGTAACAAAAATACTACCAAGAAACAAGTTTGTATGTTTGTGGTTTTACGGCTCAAGGACTACAATGGTCATGTTGAGCTGGGGCCAACTGTTTTCCGAAGAATCCAAACCTCTTAAGGCCTAGAGAACCAAACCCCGGACTACAGTGAGCAGTGCGATATTTTACGAGATTTCTGAGTAAGCGTTCTTTGCACTGTTGGGAGTCGAATCCGGATTAACGGCGAACGTGTTACCACACTGCGCCACCGCAGGGCACCAAGAAACAAGAAAGCTAATACAGTCAAATCTTGATATATGGTCACTTCTCAAAAGTCCTGGCCGACTGAATAAACAGTCTGTGTTACATTTTATCACTTATATGGTCAGGATCTGGACACAAACCCACTGATAAGATCACTTCAAGTCCTGAGAATTCAATAATGCAACATTATTAAGTGCTAATTGGTCTTGGGGGGGGGGGATCTTCCTAAAATAGGGGGAGAGGGCTTAATGGGTGGTATTTTTTCTGAAGAATCTGTTCTCTTCTCCAGACAAATTCTTGGGAGTAGATTGAACTATAGACAAAAGAACCACAGGATGTACTTGCAAGCGGATTTCATCTGCTTCTCCGCATTCATGTGTGACATGTCCATCGAATGAAAAACTTTTATCATTTGTGGATAAAAAAAATACCCATACTTTTGAGAAATCTAACCAGTCAAAAGCAACTTTTGCAAAACACCATGTAATAGCAAGGACGACGCTGAACAATGTAATTTTTGCCATCATCATTTAAACTATCTCGTACAGATTTTTTGAAGCCCAAAATAAATTAAACAAATTTAATTCAATACTTATTTATTTATTATTCCAAATTTATTAACTTAATCTTTATATGTTTTCCCTATTGGTTCATATATATACATACAGTTAAAATACCTAAGTTGAATTCTTTTTAATTCCGCATATAAGGTCAGTTTTGTCAATGCTGCAGGGGTGACCTTATCAAGGTGTCTACCCAAATTTTGTTTCGAACTTTCTGACTTTTCCAGACCAGTAATAGCAAATTTCCAGGTGTAATATTTTCACAAACTACAGATACACAGAACCTTTTTTTTTTAATTAGTAAAGTTTTTGAACTACAATAAATATGAATTAAATTGCTTTAAACTATCACTGGCTTTTTAGACGCTTTAAATTTAAGTTATAATTATATCTATTTGAGTCATAATATTTAATTGATATTAATTGTTATGGAATACATTACCAAATGAAATAAAGAGGTAAGGTCGAAGACAAAATTTAAAACAGAAATGAAAAAATATTTATTAGGAAATAAAAATTTTTAGATTTTAAAAACTGCCTTCATTCTCTAGGTTGCAGGTACATTAACAACTATTTTGATCTATATCCACAGTATATTTATGATTCAATTGTATAATACACTGAAATAAAAATCTTATTGTAATGTTCACTATCTACCCTGCACATTTTAAGATTTCATACCTCACTTTAATGCTCACTTTAAAAAAGAAAGAAACTGTATAAACTTATAAAAATCATAAAATACTGCTGTAATCAGTTCAGTAAAGATAAATTAATATATAATAAGACTTCTAGACAAATTTAATATCAAACTTCCCCAACTTTTTCATACAAACCTCAATGGATTTTCAGTCACTAATTTTAATAAACAATGCAAGGCATTACAATTTGCATAACTGAAAATTCCAAGACCATAAAATCCATTAACACAAACCCCAAAGCCATTTGTAATATAATTACAGTGAATTTATGAATACAAAATTGAATCAAAAAACTGTTATTTTACACAAAAAACTTGTATTAATTAAATATACATGTTTTCATTCGGCCCCTCTCAAGATCATTATAAACAAGCTTAGCTATACAATCGCAAAGCTAATGATTCATTTTCTATTCAATTTAAAAAAAGTGTGTACGCCTACATATCAGGGAAAGGAGACTGGTATGATCAAATCCCTTACAGATCAGAAAATTTAGATAAAAACTTTTTTTTTTTCTTTTTCCCCAAATTTCAGTTACGTATTTGGCAAAGAATCTCTACTTACAAAGGGAACCCACGGTGAGTGCGCCGCTGATTTTGATGAATTTTTTTTTTTTGATAGAAGTAGGGCCAAAATAAGGAAATACGTGTCTCAGCATTCGTGCCAAATGTGGCTTATTTTTGGAAATATAAATTTTTGAAGAATCTATATATGAGCTTAAAATACGACATCCTCTGCAAAATAATCGGTAGCTTAGTTGGTAAGTTGCCTGCCCTGCGCTTCGCGTTTCTGCGTTCGATGCCCGCGGAAATCGATCACTATTTATATATATACAGGGGTCGTACATATTTCCTTACATGAAATTTAAGGACCAGAAATAAAAAAAATTAAGGACCTATTAACGAAGAGGAATAGAGTGAAGCAGAGGTAAGCCATGTAAATGGCTTTGTATTTATAATACTATTTTAAGAATAAATTAGAAGTCAGAATTTATTATACAATTGAACATAATCTCAGAATTAACGATTATAAAACAAGAGTCATGGAGAATGAAAAGCAATTCCTTAAGAGTGATAGAGTAGTTAGGCTTAATTAAGATAATGTAAAACAAATAAGGTCGATAATTAAAAGTTAAAGGGTTTCATATTTATAATAAATTTTAATTCAATACGTAATGCGAAATAACTTAAATAAATTACGACTGGTATTAGAAACAAATGCATTAGAATTCTGAGAAACAGCCATTAAGAAGTATATAATTAAAAAAGTTGAAAGCAAACGTTTTGAAGCTATCATAGCTTCATCTTCAGTGCAAAATGGTTGAAATTATGGAAATGCTGCATTTCCATAATTTTGATCATTTCACACTGAAGATGAAGCTACGATAGCTTCGAAATGTTTGCTTTCAACTTGTTTAATTATATACTTCACAATGGCTGTTTCTCAGAATTCTAACCTATTTATTTCAATATATAATATTTATAATTAAAATTTCCTTCGATCAACGGAACTGACCAAGAAGACAGCACAATCCTAACTGCACATTTTGTGATGGTCCAGTTTTTAAAAAAAGTTCGACGGAATTCGTAAAGGTGTTCTGTATATGAGCTTTTTTTTTTAAATCCTTCCATTCAAGATACGACGGTTGGTTAAAAATATGGCCTCTTCGACACAAAACTATGTAAAAACAAAAAGTCACCAAACTGAATCTCTCTTGATCAGTGGAATAGATCGCTGCCTGCTTTTGTTCTCCAGAAGACAACCATATCAATCGTTGACTCACGCTTGCTTGCAAGTTCAACAGTGGAAGGATAACAGGGGTCATGCTGCAACGGGATCTACGATTTTCCAAACCTCCTAAGGCTTAGGGAACAAGCCCTGGACTGCATTAAGCAGTTTGATGGTATTTTTGGGGGGTACCAGTGAGAATCAAACCCGGGATAACGGCGAACATGTTACCACTGCACCAACATTTACGCAATGCAAAATTTGTTAAGGAGTTTATTTATTAACGCTAAATTTTTTGTTTCCATAGATAGTATTGTTAAATATGTTAATAAAATAGATCCTAACGTTAACAAACTCTAAGCTCCCCCCCCCATAAGGAGTCTAACTACAGCTCTAAACCAAACAGATCTCCACTATCCAATCCAGGATGGGGAGAAAAAAGGCCCAGATTTATTATAAAGGCGCGCAAAATTTTAAAAGGTCACTTTTTTTTTTTTAAATTGTAGTCAATCTAATCTCACGGCTAGAAATTAGGAACAGAAATGGCACTTAATAATTTTTCTTTGGTTGCTAAAAGTATGCGATTTCAAAATTATTCATTTTGTTTGTGTAGCATATTATGTATGTTCACACACATAGCTTAATGACTTGTAATTATGACAATTAACAAAACAAGTACTTTACAAATTGTAAGGAAACATTAAAAATTTACTTTTTAAAATGTGGTATAGCCTTACACGTTGACCCTCCTCCCACCACCACCCCAAAAATTAATATTCCCGGAAAACTTAGCGTTTTGTTTACAAGGAATTTTATGCTAAAACAAATAAATACAATTTCGTTGATCTGGCTCCTCAAGTGGGAGAATGGAAAATCACGTAGTATTTAGAGGGAGGGGGAATTATGATTACCTTCTGTACATTATAAGATAAAATAACTGTTTTTGAGAATTAATTTATGTTATAAGACAATGAAATTTTTATTCCCAATTTTTATTTTGTGGAAGGGGGTTTGAATAATGAAATTTTTCAAAATTTCAGGGGGGTAAAAATGGGAATGCACTTTTGAGGGGATGGAGATTGACGGAATTCTATGGACCAAGATTGCGCTAAAAAAAAAACTTTTAAAATTTTATGCTCTGGACACTTGCCACACATAAATCTGATTATACCCCCAAAAAAAAAGCGACGAAAATGTACAGGAAGAGCACTTATTAGGAATTTTCTGCTGGAAGAAATAAGAAATCTGTCGATCCGTATTCAAATGTGACAGAAAATCGCGGAATATTGGGGGTGGTCTGAAATTACCTTATGTGCATTATAAAAAAAAAATGATATTTTTATGAATAAATGTATTTATATGAAGACAAAAAAAGTACTGATTATTTTGGGGGAGGGGAAGATGAACGCTTTTCTGGTGAAAACGAATCGACGGAATTCAAAGATAGACTGCAATTTAAAAAAAAAAAAAATCTGTCGTCTTTTGAAATTTTGCCCTCCTAAAAATTAGTGCCTTGGACATATGCCTAACATATCTATTTATAAATTTGGATTCAACCGTGCATGATCACAATTGGAAGTCCTATGCACATATGAACACTTCGTCAAAGAGACTTTACTACTGATTTCGTTTTGTGTAGTCTTCGTGATCGAAAATTGATAGCAAAGTTAAAAACAGGAAATGAGTGTGAAGCCAAGAAATATCACTAAACAAAAACTATCCCCAAAGAACTTCCTTATAGACCAAACAGGCTACGTTAAGACGCTAATGGAACACTAGGGGAGGGATTCAAGATACCTTAGTGGACCAGAGCCCATTAAATTGCAAACCGCAGGTTCCCCCCCTAACGAGAGCAATAATGATTCTGATCTTGTGACGTGCGTCGGTGAAATAGGTAAAGAGAAACACAAAGAGAATTGAGCAATCAAAATCTACATCATATAAACAATAAAAATTGAAAAAATTTGAAAGGAGCCAGAAATGAAAACTGGGTCTAAAATCTTAATCGTCAAAACTAAATAAATAAAACATTGTTGTCACTGGATCTACTTAACAACATAACAGGCTGGATGGCTACACCACAACTTTTTCTACTTTTCAACTTTTTGATAATCAACAATTAAAATTTGAGTAGAAATTATCACTGCCAATAAGCATACAATTAACATAACTACATAAATATGAATTTTATTAAAGTAAGTTTATGAACAAAATCCGATTGTAAGCGAAGTATTTTTACTAATAAAAATACATAAATGAACATGTAAAAAGGATGTAAGATATTATTACCCTTCACAGGGATAACACAATTGCCAAATAATGGTCAACACAGAAAAGCCTCCGGGGCGAGATTTTTGTGAGTTTTTCGTGGGGGAATTTATTATACAATAATTTTTGCCACCCACGTTTAAGTAGATCTTTTTCTCCAAATATAAAAAAGCTCTAGTTTGAGCTACTTAAACGTGGGTGGCAAAAATTATTGTATAATGTAAAAAGGATGCATTAAAAAAAAGTGATCGATTTCCGCAGGCATCGAATGCAAAAACGCGAAGCACAGGGCCAGCAACTAATCAACTAAGCTACCGATTGGCTTGCAGAGGATGTCGTATTTTAAGCTCATATATCGGATGCAAAATCTTTAAAAATGCATATCTTCGAAAATAATGCGCATTGGCACGAATGCCGAGATACGTATTTCCTTATTTTGGCTCTACTTTCATCAAAATCGGCGGAGCACTCACTGTGGGGTTCCCCTTGTGAGAAATATATGACCTTAATAATTTTATATAAATTATATTAGTTTTGGTGCAAAACGGATATTTTTGGTGGAAGTTTGGTTGAAAGTATTTAAGTTTTCCAAAATTTTCAGTAAGCAATGAAGGATGAAAAATATAATTCAAGAAAATTATTTTAACAACGAATTTCAAATTTCCCTGACTTTTCTACATTTACCAGATAAGTAGAGACATGCCTTATAACGAGATCTGACTGCATATTTTTAATAACAAAAATAATGAAATACACTTTAATACCACAAAATACTGTTAAGTAATAAGAATGACCGTGAAATGCTGTTAAATAAGAATAACTACGAAATGCTGTTAAGTAATAAAAATAACTGAAATGCTGTTAAATAATGAGAATGACTGTAAATCACTGATATTCAATAATGATAACCATATAATGTTGTTTAGTAACGAGAATAACCATAAAATGCTGTTTGGTAACAAGAATAAGCATAAGATAGGTAACCAAGAAAAATAGGATAGGATAACAAGGAAATTATAGAAAAACAAGGTGAATAACACAGAGCAACATAATGTATGAAATAAAGTGATATCGAAACTAGTACAAAGTAAGAGGAAACTATGATAGAGTTAAATAAAATACAATACTTACACAAGTGTCAAAAAATTGATAAAACCTAATATAGTGGATTCACTTTATAGCGATCCTTGATTTAGCAACTCACTTTGGTATGACGATCGATTGAGAAAACTCTGGAAGTTTTCCTACAGATGAGAAATTGGAACGTTCAATATAAGAACTCTGTAGTGAGGGTCCCTTCAAGGTCACCATAACGCGAATCTTCTATACTTAGATCTTTTTAATTCAAGTACAAGTCATATAAACAGATGGGTAAAACTATCTGGATTTGTAGTGCAAAGAAAGGATATCAACAAGCTAGCTCCTTCACATCATAACCTCCCTCAGAGCAATCCACAATAGTAGAGGCAGCTTAACCTAATGGTATAGGCTGATACATTTCCAAGCATTCAAGTTTAACGCAATTTGAAACTCACCTCTGTGAGCAAAATCCAGGCACTTAACGTTTAGGAGAAATATTTTATCTCAGCCTCCCCACTCCCAATTCAATATATATGTTACTGGTAAATATTCTGCAGAATGCCTAGACATTTTTAAGCAAAGCATGAAATGTCCATTTTATTTCAATGATTAACTACGTTTCTAACTTCTTTTTTTCGTTTTAACTTCTGACGATCGCCTTAGACATCATGTGGCTTCCAACGTTTACTTATTACTTACTATTATTACTTAGTATCAAGTGTAGATCCAGAAATCTTTCGGGGGGAAGAGACAATTTGTTTCCGATTCCCATTTATAGCCAAGTATCTAGTACTTCTCACTTCGTTTTCCATGATACAATTCCTGTTTCAAGATCATTCCATACCTCCACCCCCCAATCCGTCAGTACTTATTATCCTTAATATTACTACTATTAATTACTATTACTGTTGCTTATTATTATCTATTTACTATAAATTACTACTATTATTGCTATTATTTACTTTTATGTATTACATATTGTTTTTATTACTTACTTATTAGAATGAAATGGACATGTCACACTTTGCCCAAAAATAGAATACTTATAAATTAATAGTAAATAGATAATAGTAATAATAATAAACACTGGTGGGTCCAAGGGAGGACCATAGGGTGATTGCTGCCCCCTTGATCCAGGATTATATCATGGAAAATTAAATGAAAAATGACGGACACTTGGCTAAAAATAGAAATTGGAAACGAATTGTCCTCTGCGACTTGAAAGATCTGGATCCGTCCTTGATAATAAGTAATAGTAACAATAAGTAAGCAATAAGTTTTATATTAATAAGTGTTGGAAGTCACGTGCCCTATCACATGATGTCTGAGGCGAACATTGGAAGTCACATGCCTTGCCTGTCACATTAGAAACGTCATCAATTGTAAAATATTGAAATAAAATGGGCATTTCATATAAGGTCTATCCAAAAGTTATGTCCGGTAATGTTATCTCAAGTTTCAACACGAATGCTCATGTTCATTTGAGACACATATGGCTGTCTCTCTGTATCATTGCATTTATACACATCTGCTCTTCTAAATTAACTGAAAGGAAAGTGTCTCATTTCATTATCAAGTGAGACGCGATCATGTAAACATGGCTACCGATATAGTTCATTTCCGACAACATATTTTGTACGAATTCCAACAAGGCGGAAATGCTACAGAAGCATGTCAAGATTTACTGAAAGTTTTTGGTAGAGATGAAGTTTTGGATAAACGTGCAGGGTGCAGGAGATGGTTCGAAAAATTTGAAGCAGGTGATTTCAACCTTAATGATAAGCTACGCTCTGGACGGCCATCTTTGTTCGATGACTATATTTTCAAAAACAGAATGGAGCAAAATCCTTTTTTGACAACATAAGAGATTGCAGAAAAGCTTAACTCAGCCCAACAAACCATTTCAGACCATATTTGGAAACTAGGATTGGTCTATAAATATTCTAGATGGGTGCCTCATGAGTTAAGTGAGAAAAATGTGCATGATCGAGTCGCCATATGCACATCTCTGCCTGCTCGGAACAAAAACAAACCCTTCTTGGACCAGATGATAACTGGTGATGAAAAGTGGATTAACTAAGAAAACATTGTTAGGAAAAGAGCATACTGTGAGCCAGGATGACCTGCCCACCTCCACCTCTAAACAAAACTTCAACCTGAATAAGAGAATGCTGTGTATATGGTGGGACATCTAAGGATCAATACATTACGAGCTTTTAAAACCCAACGAAAAACTCAATTTGGAGAGACACTGTCAGCAAATGGATGATTTAAACAAAGAAGTCAAAGAAAAGAGGCCGGCGATATTCAATAAGAAGCACATCATACTGCACCATGATAATGTTAGACCACACGCTGCTTTGGCGACTCATCAGAAAATCAGAGAACTAGGCTGGGAAATTCTGCTGCATCCACCATACTCTCCAGACCATAGCACCCTCCAATCATCACTTATTTCTCTCCTTGCAAAACGTTTTGAAAGGAAAAAAATTCAAAACTGAAGCAGATAGCAAAGCATTACTTCAGTTCTTCGCCTCTACGGACAAGACATTTTTCAAAAATGGTATTTACAAATCACCATCAAGTTGGCAAGAGGTCATAAGTAACGTCGGAAATTATATTGTACAATAAATGTTATTGAAGGTATGAAAAATTTATTATTTTCTTTCACTTCCCAAACAGACAGAACTTTCAGGTAGATCTTGTAATTTGCCTAAAAATCTAGGCATTTTATACAATGCCTGCTTCTCACATTTTTCCGGTAATACGTATAAGAGAACGAAAAAAATGGACATTTTATTATTAAAAAGCAAAAGTTATTTACAATGCAATTTTTTTCACTTATTAACAAAATAAAAATGACAACAATGGTAGTTTAATATTTAAATGTCATATATAAATTATTTTTATTTACCTTTTACTTCCAGTAGTAGACTTAGAGTTTGGAAAGCGGATTAGCATACTCATGCCATACAGCTCAACACCCTAAACGAAAAATCTGATCATGAATTATTCATTGAAACAATATAATTAGTAGCGAGCCAGACTGTTCACACAAACTGATTACAGAGTCCCTACTCACACTGACAAAAATAAAATTTTGAAGTTTTGAAAGATAAATTGCTTCCACAATATAAAAAAAAGATCACAGATGATATCGAGTTATTGTAAATCAGTGGTGTATCTGAAAACGTTTAATTCCAAGCCATCGACTCTACTGCTTTTTGGTCGTAAGTCATCTGCAGCACGCCATGTGATTCTGTTTTAGTTGACAGAAAGGCATTACGACACAACAGAAATGTGAATATGGAAGTTTCATTTAATGATAGGAATGATGTAAAAAATCACAGGAAAGAAAACTTCATGAGAAATGGATAGAATTCCCTTGGACTGTTTACAAAGATGATCTTGCAAAATGCAGAGTTTACTGCAATGCACATGTGAAAGTCAATACATCAAGTAAATTTTCAGATAGATTTAGTGATCTTTACAAACATGAAACATTTAAATTCCATGATAATTCTGTACAGCATAAAAATAATACCGATGTTATTAAAAATTCATCGCAACTTTCTACTTCCAAGCCATTGGCCAAATGCATTAAAAAGCTGGATGAAAAATGTTTAAACAGCTCAAAATCTTATTCAATTTGAGCTATTATATTGCAGAAAACAAACCGTTTTCTGACATTACCTCACTTACTACACTATTCAGAAAATTAGAGGTGATGTACAAAATCAATATGCACACAAAAATGCTTACACTGAATTTATTTCTTGCATACCTGAAGTACATAAAAAAAAAATGTATCCTTTTGATGTTAGGTATCCTCTTAATGTCCAAGGGACACATTTTTATCATACTTATCAACATTATATATTTAAAAAACTTTATTTTCATTATGAAGGACAAGTAATACATAAAATTTAGCTTAGATAACAATAATGCAATCTTCTTAATGTATACGAAAAAATAAGACTTATTAACGTAGTAAACAATTCACTAATTTTGTCAACGTGAAAGGTGGACTTTGTGACTCTTGGCAAGATTAGCAATGTTGAGTTTAAAATTAGTTTGTTTCAGCCATAAATCGTCACGTAATTCCATATCTATATTCGTAACTATTTTCATGACCATCTTAAAAATGTTTTATTATTTATATAGACTACAAAAAACTTTCTTGCCCTACTTTTCTTACAGGAAATAGCAATACTTACAATAAAATAAATTACGCTTTCTTTAAGAAATAAATATTATATGTCCTATTCATGTCACCGTTCCCACTACTCACTCTAATTGCGTTGTAAGCCAGAATGGAAGCAATCCAAATTCACAAAATTAAATATGACCCGTTCAATGATGCTTTATATTTTTCTATCGACCTCTGACCCTGATTCGACCCCCAACCGACCATTTGTTCTTGTGGTATCTCTCCCCACCCCTTACCCCCCCAAATACACAATTATGAAATCAGGTTACCTGCAAAGCTTTCATAGCCATGCCAGCCGATTTTGCGTTTTTATAATTCACAAAGGCACAGAATCTCTCAGTCATTGGTTTAATGCTCAAAAGTTCTCCATATCTGCAAAGAAAAAAATTTTCATGCTAGTACAAAATTTTCTCTCACGCTAGACTCATTTTAGAGGTACTCATAACAAAATTAATATGCAAGAATTTGTTTGTGGTTTTACGGCTCAAAGACTACAGTGGTCATGCTGCGCCGGGACCTACTGTTTTCCGAGGAATCCGAACCTCTTAAGGCCTAGGGAACCAAACCCCGGACTACAGTGAGCAGTGCGATCTTTATGAGATCTCTGAGTAAGCGTTCTTTGCACTGCTGGGAGTCGAACCCAGATTAGCGGCGCACTAGGAGAACGTGTTACCACACTGCGCCACCGCAGGGCAATACGTAAAAAGGTTATCTAAAATTAAAATTGCAAACAAATTAAAAATACAATGTTTTTTGTGCAATACCATGTTTCTTACTTTGAAAACAGTGATTTCAGTGTGCTTTCTGTTACTTCTGGTTGGACGTTACCGATCCATAGAGAATTATGTCCTTCAGGATTGCTTGGGCTGTGAAAAATAAAAAACTAACTTAAGAATTTGTTCTTATAAACATATATATATATATATGAAGGAATGAACGTGGCGATCAACTCATAGAATTTGCCGAAGCTGAAAATCTTAGCATCATGAATTCATTTTTTAAGAAGAAACTACAAAGAAAATGGACATGGAAACACCCCAATGGAGGAACCAGCGAAATTGACTATATACTGGCAAACAAGAAATCAATTATTGAAGATTGCAGCGTACTGAACAGATTTAATACTGGAAGTGATCATCGAATGGTGAGATGTAAAATGCACTTAAATACTAAACTAGAAAGGCAGAAGCTCATTAGGAAACAAGTATGTAAGAGGGTGGATTTAAAGAAATTAAAAGAAAATACCGAGGCATTCAAGTTGGAATTAAAAAATCGCTTTTCTGCACTGGAAGGACTTATTGAAGAAGTTGACATCTCAGAAGCAAATGAAAACATTGTTAAGACAATAATTGAAACTGCTGGGGAAATTGGTGGTGTAACCTGTAAAAAGCACAATAGCAAATTATCTGAGAAGACGAAACAGCTCATGAAAAGGCGAAGAGATATGAAGGTGGACAATCGAAATACCAGTTCCAGGATTGAGTACATAGAACTTTGTAAAACTCTGCGCAAAAGCATGAAAGAAGACATAAGAAAATTCAACTGTGAGCTAGTAAGGAAAGCCATTGAAAATAACAAGAGCCTTAGGGTTGTTAAAGGAAGTTTATCTGTTGGGAAGAAACACATCATTGCATTAAAAGGAGAGGATGGCACCGTAACAAGAAATAGGGAAGAAATACTTAGAAGAGTTGAAGAATTCTACAAAAAACTATATGAAAGTAACAGTGGATTAAACGAAGACATTGAAATAGTCGAAGGAACAGCTCCTAAAATCTTAAAAGAAGAAGTTTCATTTGCAATAAAAAATATGAAGAAAGGAAGAGCCCCTGGTGATGATGGTATTACATTAGATATCCTAAAAGAAGCTGGAGAATATGTAGAAGACATACTTGCAAAATTCTTTACCAAATGTCTTAACAGCGGTAACATACCAAACCAATGGGATTCTGCAACAGTAATTCTTTTGCATAAAAAAGGTGATAAAGAGGATTTGAAAAATTACCGACCAATTAGCTTGTTACCTGCTATTTATAAAATCTTCACAAAAGTGCTAACACATCGCCTGCAGAAAAAATTAGATGCAGCTCAACCAAGAGAACAAGCTGGATTTCGAAGTGGATTCAGTACAGTGGACCATATTCAAGTATTAAGAGAATTAATTGAAAGAACACATGAATATGAACTTCCATTGTGTGTTGCATTTATTGACTATGAGAAGGCCTTTGACTCTATAAAAACATCAGCAGTCATCAACTCTTTAAGATCAACAGACATTGAGGATGTGTACATTGACATGGTGAAACGTGTGTATAAAAATGCAAGTGCAAAATTTCGGTTACATAAAGATACCAAAACTATCAAAATTGGTAAAGGTGTGAGGCAGGGAGATACCATTTCTCCAAAACTTTTTACTTCAGCTTTACAGATGATTTTTCAGCAGATAAATTGGAATAACAAGGGAATAAAAATAAATGGTGAATATTTAAATCATTTGCGGTTTGCTGATGACATTGTTATTTTTTCAACGAACCCATTAGAACTCCAAGACATGGTACAGGAGCTCTCAACTAGAAGTAAAGAAGTTGGACTCAAGATGAACCTACAAAAAACTAAGATCATGTTCAATAATTTCGTAGAGGAAACAAAAATACAAGTTGACAACATTGAGCTAGAAATTGCTGATTCATATATTTACCTTGGCCAGCTGATTTCAATGGATGGCAACATTATGAAAGAACTCAACAGACGTATTAAACTTGGCTGGAGTGCATTTGGAAGAAACAGTTTTATCCTGAAGGGGAAATTGCCTTTGTGTCTAAAAAGAAAGGTCTTCAACCAGTGTGTATTGCCAGTCCTCTCTTATGGATCAGAGACATGGAGTCTAACAGTTGGAGCAATACGAAAGTTACAGACAACGCAAAGGAGCATGGAGAGGTGCATGCTTGGAATAACTAGGAGAGATCGAAAAAGGAACACTTGGGTGAGAGAGCAAACTAGAGTAGAGGACATCATTGTTAAAGTAAAAGGGCTGAAATGGCGATGGGCTGGGCATATTGCAAGAAGAACTGATCAACGATGGACAACAGAAATTCTGAACTGGATTCCAAGAGACCACCGAAGACCTAGAAAACGTCCTCAAACTAGATGGGTGGATGAAATAAGAAAACAGGTTGGGGTGACGTGGAAGCGAATTGCTCAGGATAGACTTGTGTGGAAAGCATTTGGAGAGACCTTCATCCAGCAGTGGATAGATAATGGTTGAATATGATGATGATGATATATATTATAAGTCAAAAATGTTTACCCATATTTTGTTAATATGCATTATTTGGATTTACACATGACCAACTTAGGATGATACTGTAAAATATCTAAAAAAAAATAAGTTTTTCATTATCTATAATTTACTGGGGGGGGGCATTTTCAAGGTCACCAAAGGTCAAATAGTCTTTTCAAAGGGAAACCTATATTTTTAATTTTTTGTTCTTATTCCTCATAAAAAAAATTACCAACTTTTGTAGAAGGCATTTTTTCAATTTAACGCTTAATTTCCAAGATATTTAAAAAATAAGTTTGAATAACGACGTTCATGCCATATCATGTGTGTTGCACCCCACCCTGAGATTCATCATAAACGAGAACCATTTCGACTTTTTCCTCTACAGGCAGATACTTCATTTTTAACACACAATAAGCTAAAAAGTCAATAAACTAATTTATCTTAAAACACTTAAACTTTTAAATGATCTACAGTAAATGGACAGCTGTATGACAGAAGTAGAGGAAAGGCGGAATACTGGTAGAAAGTGGCAGCCTTGCTTCGGTACCAATTAGCACCATACATAATACCATATTTTTCAAGGGATCAGTTGTGTGACGACTCAACCAATCATATTTATTTTTACTCATGTGTACAATGTCTCTCCAAGTACTGCATACTTAATTTCATTCATTTTTGTAAATAATTAGTTTTCTATGATATGGAATGAACGTCTTCATTTAAGCTTACTTTTTAAATATCTCGGAAACTAAGTGCTCTATCGCCAAAATGCTTTCTACAAAAGTTGTTTCTCTTACACGGAATAAGAATAAAAAAATATGTTTCCCTTTGAAAAAACGAGTTTGACCTTCAAATGACCTTGAAAACGACTTCCCCCCTATGTTAAATATATATAATGAAAAACACTTTCCCCCTTCAAGACAAGCAACTTTCGTTTAAACATTTTTTTTGTAAAATGCTTGTTTCTTCAGATATTTTACAATATCAACTTAAGTTGGTCCACCCTGTACATAGAGAGAAATCATTGTAAAAAAAATAAATAATAATAATAGTGATTTCAAAAAGACTAATAATAATACTGTTTGTGTTTTACACTGCGAAAAGGACTGCTTGTGTTTTACTGTGCAAGAACCAGTAAGATCATGCTGCAGCAGGATCAACAGTTTTCCAAGGAATTTGAATCTTTGTTGTCTAAGGAATCAAGCTGTGGAGTGCAGGAAAAAAAGGAATGTACTTCATAGTATCACTGAAATCAAATTCAGGTTAATGACACAATGGACAAATGCCAAACAACAATAATAACGATTTCCATAGTTAATACTAAAATACAAATGTTTTGTGATAGAAATGGCAAAGCCACAAACACTTAAAACCCAACTCCAGTTAAAGAACAAATATTAAAGACAGCTTTTTAAAAATGCTATGAGACATTTGCTGCCAAAGTTCACTAAAAGGTATT
>QLNU02014802.1:173509215-173524899 GCA_006491805.2 Dysdera silvatica | reverse complement strand
AACTCTCGCTAACTAGTAGTCAGTCATAACAAACATCCACTAGTAGTCGGCATGGCTGACTACTAGTGGATTACCTTTAGCGTAGCGTATGAAATTAAGTTTTTTTTTTATCCTATTTTACCGGAAAATAAGTATAGTTGCAGTTAGCTATTATTATATAACATTTATAGAACATTACAGTGTTCAGGTGTCAAAAGCTTTCGTCAAACAACACGTTTAACGTGTGTCCAGAACGATTCGTTTAGAACCACGAGGTAATCCAAAATGCCGTTTAGATGCTGTGTACCTTCTTGCTCTGGAAATTATGGATATGGTGATGCACCAAAAGTGGCGGTTTTCTCCTTTCTAAAGGATGAAAATACAAGAAAAATATGGCTCAGGGCGATTCCACGAGCGGACTTTACACCGTCAGAACACAGTAAAGTCTGCGACCTTCATTTTCAAAACGACGATGTCATCCGGAATCTGTCGAAATTCTACAAGAAAACTGGTGAGTGTTCTATCTTTTCTACGAAACGCCTCCGTTTAAAAGTTTTTGCTATACCAAGTATATTTCCAAATTGCCCTAAATATCTCTCAAAAACTTGTCCTACCGTTCGTAAAGAATTAAAGACTGTCTTCTGGAAGTTGAAAGTACATCAGATCGAGCAGCGAGGCTCGTTGTTCAACTAACCCAGCGATACCAACTTCAAATAGTACAGGTATATGCACCAACATCAAGCCATACCGACGAAGAGGTTGAAGAATTTTATGAAGAAATCAAACAGCTACATACCAAGGGGAAACAACATATCAAGCTCATCATGGGGGATTTCAATGCAAGAATTGGACAACAGGAACAAGGAGAGACATCGGTTGGTAAATACGGATATGGGGAAAGGAATGAACGTGGCGATCAACTCATCGAATTTGCAGAAGCTGAAAACCTTAGCATCATGAATTCATTTTTTAAGAAGAAACCGCAAAGAAAATGGACATGGAAACACCCAAATGGGGGAACTAGTGAAATTGACTATATCCTGGCAAACAAGAAATCAATTATTGAAGATTGCAGTGTACTGAACAGATTTAATACTGGAAGTGATCATCGAATGGTGAGATGTAAAGTGCACTTAAATACTAAATTAGAACGACAGAAGCTCATTAGGAAACAAGTAAGTAAGAGGGTGGATCTAATGAAACTGAAAGTAAATACCGAGGCATTCAAGTTGGAATTAAAAAATCGCTTTTCTGCACTGGAAGGACTTATTGATGAAAGTGATATCTCAGAAGCAAATGAAAACATTGTTAAGACAATAGTTGAAACTGCTGGGGAAATTGGTGGTGTAACCTGTAAAAAGCACAATAGCAAATTATCTGAGAAGACGAAACAGCTCATGAAAAGGCGAAGACTTATGAAGGTGGACAATCAAAATACCAGTCGCAAGATCGAGTATGTAGAACTTTGCAAAACTTTGCGCAAAAACATGAAAGAAGATATAAGAAAATTCAATTGTGAGTTAGTAAGGAAGGCCATTGAAAGCAACAAGAGCCTTAGGGTTGTTAAAGGGAGTTTGTCTATTGGGAAGAAACACATCATTGCATTAAAAGGAGAGGATGGCACTGTAACAAGAAATAGGGAAGAAATACTTAGAAGAGTTGAAGAATTCTACAGAAAGCTGTATGAGGGAAACAGTGGATTAAACGAAGACTCTGAGATAGTCGAAGGAACAGCTCCTAAAATCTTAAAAGAAGAAGTAGCATTTGCAATAAAAAGTATGAAGAAAGGAAGATCCCCTGGCGATGATGGCATTACATTAGATATCTTAAAAGAAGCTGGAGAACATGTAGAAGACATACTCGCAAAATTCTTTACCAAATGCCTCAACAGTGGTAACATACCAAACCAATGGGATTCTGCAACAGTAATTCTTTTGCATAAAAAAGGTGATAAAGAGGATTTAAAAAATTACCGACCAATTAGCTTGTTACCTGCTATTTATAAAATCTTCACAAAAGTGCTAACACATCGCCTGCAGAAAAAATTAGATGCAGCTCAACCAAGAGAACAAGCTGGATTTCGAAGTGGATTCAGTACAGTGGACCATATTCAAGTATTAAGAGAATTAATTGAAAGAACACATGAATATGAACTTCCATTGTGTGTGGCATTTATTGACTATGAGAAGGCCTTTGACTCTATTAAAACATCAGCAGTCATCAACTCTTTAAGATCAACAGACATCGAGGATGTGTACATTGACATGGTGAAACGTGTGTATAAAAATGCAAGTGCAAAATTTCGGTTACATAAAGATACCAAAACTATCAAACTTGGCAAAGGGGTGAGGCAGGGAGATACCATTTCTCCAAAACTTTTTACTTCAGCTTTACAGATGATTTTTCAGCTGATAAATTGGAATAACAAGGGAATAAAAATAAATGGTGAATATTTAAATCATTTGCGGTTTGCTGATGACATTGTTATTTTTTCAACGAACCCATCAGAACTCCAAGACATGGTACAGGAGCTCTCAACTAGAAGTAAAGAAGTTGGACTCAAGATGAACCTACAAAAAACTAAGATCATGTTCAATAATTTTGTAGAGGAAACAAAAATACAAGTTGACAACACTGAGCTAGAAATTGCTGATTCATATATTTACCTTGGCCAGCTGATTTCAATGGATGGCAACATTATGAAAGAACTCAACAGACGTATTAAACTTGGCTGGAGTGCATTTGGAAGAAACAGTTTTATCCTGAAGGGGAAATTGCCTTTGTGTCTAAAAAGAAAGGTCTTCAACCAGTGTGTATTGCCAGTCCTCTCTTATGGATCAGAGACATGGAGTCTAACAGTTGGAGCAATACGAAAGTTACAGACAACGCAAAGGAGCATGGAGAGGTGCATGCTTGGAATAACTAGGAGAGATCGAAAAAGAAACACTTGGGTGAGAGAGCAAACTAGAGTAGAGGACATCATTGTTAAAGTAAAAGGACTGAAATGGCGATGGGCTGGGCATATTGCAAGAAGAACTGATCAACGATGGACAACAGAAATTCTGAACTGGATTCCAAGAGACCACCGAAGACTAGATGGGTGGATGAAATAAGAAAAGAGGTTGGGGTGACGTGGAAACGAATGGCCCAGGATAGACTTGTGTGGAAAGCATTTGGAGAGACCTTCATCCAGCAGTGGATAGATAATGGTTGAATATGATGATGATGATATATATTATAAGGCAAAAGAAATGTTTAACATGTTTGTTAATATCATTATTTGGTTACATGACCAACTTAGGATGATGCTGTAAAAATATCTAAAAATAAGCGTTTTCATTGTTTTATAATTTACTGGAGGAGGGGGGCATTTCAAGGTCACCAAAAGGTCAAACAGTCTTTTCAAAGGGGAAACTTATATTTTTAATTTTTTATTCTTATTCCTCATAAAAAAGTAACTTTTGTAGAAGGCATTTTTTCAATTTAACGCTTAACTTCCAAGATATTTAAAAAATAAGCTTCAATAAAGACGTTCATACCATATTATGTGTGTTGCACCCCACCCTGAGATTCATCATAAACAAGAACCATTTCGACTTTTTCCTCTACAGGCAGATACTTCATTTTTAACACACAATAAGCTAAAAATCAATAAACTAATTTATCTTAAAACACTTAAACTTTTAAATGATCTACAGTAAATGGACAGCTGTATGACAGAAGTACAGGAAAGGCGGAATACTGGTAGAAAGTGGCAGACTTGCTTCGGTACCAATTAGCACCATACATAATACCATATTTTTCGAAGGATCAGTTGTGTGACGACTCAACCAATCATATTTATTTTTACTCATGTGTACAATGTCTTTCCATATACTGCATACTTAATTTCCTTCATTTTTATAAATAATTAGTTTCCTATGATATGGAATGAACGTCTTCATTCAAGCTTATTTTTTAGATATCTCGGAAACTAAGTGCTCTATCGCCAAAATGCTTTTTACAAGTTGTTTCTCTTACGCGGAATAAGAATAAAAAAATATGTTTCCCTTTGAAAAAACGAGTTTGACCTTCAAGTGACCTTGAAAATGACCTTTAAGTAAAATACAGATAATAAAAAACACTTTCCCCCTTCAAGACAAGCAACTTTCGTTTAAACATTTTTTTGTAAAATGCTTGTTTCTTCAGATATTTTACAATATCAACTTAAGTTGGTCCACCCCGTACACAGAGAGAAATCATTGTAAAAAAATAATAATAATAATAATAGTGATTTCAAAAAGACTAATAATAATACTGTTTGTGTTTTACACTGCGAAAAGGACTGCTTGTGTTTTACTGTGCAAGAACCAGTAAGATCATGCTGCAGCAGGATCAACAGATTTCCAAGGAATTTGAATCTTTGTTGTCTAAGGAATCAAGCTGTGGAGGGCAGGAAAAAAAGGAATGTACTTCATAGTATCACTGAAATCAAATTCAGATTAATGACACAATGGACAAATGCAAAACAACAATAATAACGATTTCCATAGTTATTAACACAATGTTTTGTGATAGAAATGGCAAAGCCACAAACACTTAAAACCCAACTCCAGTTAAAGAACAAATGTTAAAGATGGCTTTTTAAAAATGCTATGAGACATTTGCTGCCAAAGTTCACTAAAAGGTATTGAATCAAGCTTTAAAAAAATTCTTAAAATTAGCAATAAAGCAAATTCTACATAAAAATTCCTTTATTTTTCACAGGATTAAATTCACACTTACTCTCAAATTTTCTAATATCCACCTTGCCTCCCCTCCCCAATTCACTTTGTAACACTTTAAAAAATTTATAAGGTTTTAAGAAGCAAACCTATAAGATATTCATAAATAGCCATTATAGAAAAACATTATCAAGAACAAACACATTACACAAAACCATTAGCCACGACTCCACTATACTGAAATGGTTCTTCGCCAATAGTTAACATGTGTCAGTATATACATTAAAATAGTGTTTAAGGAAAAGTAAAAAGGCCCTTTTATGAGAAGAAACATCTATTTCTGGTTTACAGTGCAAAGTCATGCCACACCAGGCCCTGTAGTTTTCCGAGGAATCCAAACCTCTTTTGCTTAAGGAATCAACCTCTCAGTCTACGGATCTGCAGAAAGGAATGGGCAAGTGCTGGGTATCTACTGGTTTGTTTGCGAGTTTTATAGCCCAAGGATAGCAAGGGTCATGCTGTATTGGAACCTACAGTTTTCAGAGGAATGTGAATCTCTTAAGGAAAACATCCTCAACTGGAATCAAATGCCTACTATTAAAACACATACTCCATTTTCACGTCCAAAGTCCTGGGTTGGGGACGAGTGACTGTCTTGAAATACTGAGCAATTTCATCATCATCATCTGATAGAAAAATTTCTGAATCATGCCTTGCAGAAGCTGTTGGTGGGCAAGTGGCCAACAGGTGTTCTAAGGCTCTGCTTACATTCCCATATACCTCTAATGCTGCCTCCGCCTGTGATTCGGTGAATCCCATATCCTGAAAAAGGAACAAGAAAATACTTTTTAACATTTTGAATTAAATTAATGTATTCTGCACACTGAAATCTTAGAGACATGCAAATGAAAAATAATACACAGTCAAATCTCTATTTAACAAAACTGTAAGATCTCAGCAAAATCTTAATATAAAATGGAATATAAATATATTAATATAAAATAAATTACAATTTCAATGAACTTTTTAAACACTTAAATATATGACATTATATAATTATATGTACTTTAAAACTCCCTTTAATGAACACCCTTCAGATATGGTCACCCTGTTTTTAATCTGGTAAAAATTTCCTGGCAAGAAATTCCTTAACAATAATACTTCTCTTTTACAGACAACTTTTTGTGTCTGGTGAGGGACAGCCAATGGGACTTTTTTTTTACTATATATCTATTATATAAACAGTCAAGCCTAATTATAACAAGACGAAATGCAATGTTTGTTTGATAACATTCAAAGTAGACAAGATGAAACCGCTTCATTAGTGGAAATATTCGATATTAGTGATTATATCTTATCTTTATAGTGATCAGTGATTATTCGATATTAGTGATGGGCAATTACGAAAGGTTTTTGCAACCAAAAGAATCATTATCAACTGAAATTTACAATCAAGTCAATGATTCTTTTACCCTTGCATTACAAACGGGATTTTCAATTGCAATTGCGAGTCAGTTTCCCAACCACACTGCGCTTTATTTATTTTTTGCTGTTGTTGAAAATACACAAGAACTTCACTTCTGAATTCGTTGTACGTATCGGATAACTAAAAACTAACTTACTACCTCTGTGCCATTTTTACATGAGAATCATAGAAAATGATGTAATTTATGACATATGGCATCGCATCGAGTGATTCCAAATTAGACCCTCTGGTATTTTAAGATGCACTTAGAGACTTAAAATTATTTATGAAACAAATATTTAAATTGTTTTTGTCATTGTAAGAAATATACACTAAACATAGTGTACGATATAATATTTACATTCAAAAACATGGCTGATAAAGATAGTTATGATTTTGTTTTATCGTTCAAAACAAACACTGGCCAAACATATATAGGTAAATAGAGATGGTAGTCGAAATTCAATACATTTTTTTTTTATACATATAATAAGACCGATTGTTTATTTTATGAGATAATTGCATACTTGTGAAGCAAAATAGTTTTACGAATGGTTTCGACCAGAAAGAACGGTGACGTCAAATGAACATAGACAACTTGACTGCTTTGGATAGGTTCGAATTTATGCATTTATGTTTATGTAAGAAACATTAGTTGCATAATTAATTGTTATTGTGCTTTCACTAAAACGCTGATCCTCATTTACAAGTCCATACTTTTTTTTTTTTTTAACTGAGCTTACAATAACAAACCAACAAATAAAGAATGGCTCCCAGCATGCATAGTAACAATACATCCAGTCAGGTTTTAAAACCATCGAAGGATTTCGAGATATTTAAATAATCGGGACAATTGACTAAAACGTCTCGCACTCATGCATCACTACTCTTCATTGCTAGTGGAAACCTGTTATAGTGAGCAACAGTCCAGTAACTATTTTCCTTAATTTGAGTAAGTTTAGTCTAAAAATATTTTTTCTTTCTTTTTAGAGAGATTTCGACAGGAGGGTTTAAGACAATATGAGATTTTCTCAAGTAACGATGCGACAAAATACAGCAATCTCTCATCAACTATTTCTGTTCAGTGATGGTATTTTGCTATCCTGGTAAATGTGTCATAGAGTAACACATATCCCAATTAACATCTTTTTTGTTTAAGAGTGCTTTTTCTCCATTCCTTGAAAATCGTTAATGGGAGGTACTATTGTTGGTAAAATTCTGATATTTAAATATATGACATATGTAAATAATGATTATATTCATTTGTTGTTGTGTCAGATTTTTTTTTTTTAAATATTAAATTTAATGGTAACCTAAGCATAATAACTAAGCATATAATGAACAAAAGTACCAATCCTTTCATGTTCATTATAAATGGGTTTGACTATATAAAAGAAATTTAAAGGTATGAATCGTATACATATTCATGTGCATCTGTTCTCTCGTAAAAGTACTATACATAGGCTTATATTATCAGTAGAAGAAAGCATCATTTTCCAATTATACAATAATTTCTGCCACCCACGTATTAATTACAGCTCAAACTAGAGCTTATGTAATTTTGGAGAAAAAGAGACGCTTTCCCCATCCTGGATTCGAACCAGGGTCCCTCCGTTTAGCCCGGAGTGTCTTGGACCGCTAGACGAATGAGGACAATTGTGTTATCCCTGCGGAGGGTAATAATACCTTAACATCATTTTCCAAGCGCGAATGATCCAGCAGTCATGCTACTCTGTTACAAAGTTGTCACCGGTTCAACTCTGACATGGGGTGATTGATGCCTTTTTCGATTTTACAAACAGCTCTAGATTAAGCTACAAACACGTGTATCTGAACATCTTTCTAAGATCTTTTGTCAATCATATATACACACACACATAATTATTGTTGGAGTACTAAATGCATATTTGTGTCACGCTATCGCCCTCTTGAATAATGGAACATCTCATCTTATTACTTATGTCATCTATGTTCAACTGTGCATGAGTTTAAGTGTAGTTCTGAGATACAATTCCATGTGAACACACATGTTATGTCAATCCTCCATTTTGCCTATTGCAATTATTATGATTAAAACTAGTTTGTGATCCCATGTGTATCTGCTATTATCTGCAGTTATTACACAGAAAAAAATTGCAATATTTTATCAAATCACAACTACTGGTGACTGTCAATATTATATATAGAACTTTTGTTTTATAAAGTACTGAAACTATCTTTCATTCGTTAGTCACCCTGTACATATAACATTCTTCAAACCAATGAAAATTAACGATGAAGTTTGCTTCTTACCACAAGCTGAATTGTTCGTAAATTAAGCTGTTCCTTAACTGCATCATCACATTCAGGGTCCAATCTCAAAACTTCTTTAAAACAGGCTTCCGCCTCCGCATATTTCTATAAAATACATACACGTCATAAGAAAACGGGCTCTTCAGAAAAAAGAAGAAAAAAAACCAGCAAGTGCATGTCACAGCAAATGGCCGCCATTAAAATGTGTATAAACTTGTATATATATTTTACACACATGTAATACTGTAAGTATATATATCTTAAAGTTAATTTTAGAAGAATAATCAAAGAAAAATCTGAGACGTGGTCAAGAACTTGATATGACCACCACCGTATAAAAGGCCACCAGCTCAAAGTATTAAAATTAAAATTTAAACCTGACAATCGAATCTAATAACATAGTTTATACATATAATCTAATAATATAGTTTTTAATAATAGGTTTGGGTCTTATGGTATCAGTTGAAGGAAGTACCAGCTTGAGGAATTGTGTCATAAATATTTTAAAACCTTTACCAGAATCATACAGGACCTTAGGACAAACCTCGCGGAGAAACTGACCATCCAGTGCAGGGCCACTTTGTAACCAACTATTAACCGACCTACTTACTAAAGAAGAATGAGTAAAAGTCTTGTATGTACTACGTACATATGGAATTTTCACTCACTCTTCGTTCATTCTTCACTTGACAAAGAAAAGAAAGCAGAGTTTCCGAAACATTATGTTCATAAACCTTATACCAATGTCCAAATAATAGTTGTTAAATCAAGCAATGATTTTTATCAACACTTTTCAGGAGTAGTAATATTAACGCCGATATTATGGCGTGGTTAGATTGTGAAACGTTCACAAAGAAAAGAAATGTTTTTGTTTTTTTTTGCATTCGGTAGGGCACGATTCCACTACCTCCCAGTTGCCGGGTGGGGGGGGGTCTACCAACTAAGTTACAAATGACAACAAACATTCAATCCCCCTACGAATGTATTTAAAGACTTTTTTTCCGAAACAAAAACTTATCGTTCGTAACTCAGTTGGTGAAGCTCCCACCCAGCAAGTGGGAGGTCATGGGATCGTGCCCCACCACTTTTCCTTGCAAACGTTTCACCATCTAACTACGCTATAACATCAGCATTAATATTACTATACCTAAAAAGCAGTGATAAAAATTGCTTAATTTAATCTGTAGAGTGTTTGACTTTTATAAATAATAGTTGTTAATTATTAAGTCATGCTACACCAGAGCCTACGATTTCTTCAGGAATTTGAAACTATACCACTGAAGGCCCTGGACTATGAATCAATTAAAAAAAATAAAAAAACAGTAAGCATTTGTTACCACCTTCTGTATGCCATCCAATGACCATAATAGGAGACTAAACATAACAGTGGTGTGAACATGAACTGTTGCTTCTACTTGCAAATTCGTCCCAAAACTATAAACTTGGTTTTATTTTGTTTCAAAGCACTGCTAGAGTAGCACATGTATTCACAGATTTATGCTTTATGGATCCAATAATATTGCCAATCGTAGCCGTTGAAAAGATGACAAAATGAATATAATTCAGCCCAATCCTTTGAATCACAACTAGCCTTTCTTAATCAAAAATCCATCTTGGGGTTAATGTTCATATATTCCATGTCCCAGGACTTGGCTACGGGTCATCAGGGACAAAGCATAGTAAAACATGACTTTCAAACCATGATACATTGACACATAATCAGGTTAATTGTGAGTCAAACTTGGAGCCCCAAAGATCTTAAGACCACAGAAAAGGAGCTGCAACATCATTGAGTCACAGACCTTAAACTGGTTGTTGTCCATAATCAATAAATCTAATGCAACATCAACATTGCCAAGCATTTATTTCTGGGCACACAGATACATAGCATGCATACGGTTCCAGGTATTCCAGGTTTGGAGGCACACTCATGCCCACAATACAATCAAACCTACTCATAATGTCAATCAAAAGACTGGAAAACTTTGATGCTCTAACAGATAATTGCAAAATGTCTATATACAATATTAAATTTCATACGTGGCATTATTGGTGCACACAATATGTACTTGTATTTAAATCAAATATTAGATATGACATTGTAAAACTGAGAACTATTATTATTTATTACTGCAGCTTTATCTTCCTATGGAAAAGCTCTTTCTGTTTTATGGTTATTTCAAAAGTCAAAAACAATTGTAGGATAATGATGCATAAACAAAGTTGGAATAGAATAGCTTATTCATCATAGCCATTTCGTCATTACAAGAAATGGGCAAGTTTATTTCATGTTATTCAAAAGCAGTGGGTGGGGTGGAAGTAAAAAGTGAAAACATTTCATGGGCATTCAAGGTGCTCCACTAGAACAAATTAAAGGTCATCCATTTTTAATGAATAAATGCAGTGAATGGGGTTAAAACCTTTTTCACAAAAAAGCAAGAAGAAAAGCTTCAAAACAGAAGAAAAAATTTAACATGTATGTATGTACATATGAGTAGTCATGAAACAACCGTTGGGCAGTACGACAGTTGGCTTTTATTCACCCAATCGTCGTACTTTTATTCTTTCGTATGTGTCACATATCCCATTTTATGAATGCTGAGCTAGCTGATATGTATCTTGAACAGCCTTGAACTGGTGTGTCGGGAGAATTTTTAAAAATGCAATACTTAACTATTTAGTCACAAGCACAACCCTCGATTCCCTGAGATTTTCAAGTAAAAAAAGTAACAGGCAACACACAGTAGTGTATCACAGAACGGTGATCAACTCTTATAAAGAGCAAAATAAAGCAGTAAACCAATTGAGCTAGTAGTCAAACAGATTTTCAGCTGGTACATCCAAGAAAACCAAGATGTGCTTATTATACACTGCTTATTATAAATATTTATTTTATTATTTCGTATGTCGCTTTTTTTCCTTTTTTTTTTTGACATACAGAAAGTATTAAAATTCATATTTTAATTTTTATGTACAGAAATTTTCAAATCACTCTACATGTCTGTTAATAATATATATTAAAAAAATGCTTGCCTTAAGATTAGATAAAGCTCTGCCTTTTCGAAAATGTCCCTTTGGCCAATCCGGGGATAACGAAATTGATTTGTTTGCATCTCGAAGAGCTCTGAAAAGAATGCAATTAACTTGCAAGAACTTCTGTAATCGGAAAGAAACTCATTCAATTGTGATACCCAAACAAATTAAACATAGTAGCTCATTTAGGTTGTTTAAAAAATAGTTCCACTTGATTTAAATTAATTTATATATACATTACAATAAATGCAGTCAGACCACTGCCCCACTTAGCACATGTTCATTATGACAAATTGAAATGTAAACTGTGATAAAACTATGTATCTGCCAACACTTCTAAAACATGCATTACAATTATATCTATGTGCATTTTAGCTCCTGTGCGTACTTCCCACTTTCTGTCAGCAAGATATAAAACATTTTGGCATTGCAAATTATTATAAAGTTATGAGAAATAAATGATATGAAAAAAATACAAAAATTCTATTTATCCTTTACTTGGGGTGTCTACTCAAATTCCATTTGCAAACTTCCCTGACTTTTCCAGACCAAATCTTAATCGATTTCCAGTCGCTAATTACAGTAAACAACACACAACGCATTAAAATTTGCGTAATAAAAATAAGTTTCTAAGACCATAAAATCCACTAACACAAACTCCAAAGTCATTTATAACTCAATTACAGTGAATTTACAAATACAAAAACTATATTAAAAATGCATTTCTTTACACTAAAAACTTGCATTAATTAAATATTTACAAGAATAAAACAACAATTTATAACAATCGATAATAAATCGATATAAATAAATAAAAAATTTACAAGAATATTTTCATTCAGCCCGAGTTCATTATAAAAGTTTAACTATATAATCGCAAAGCTGATGTTTCATCTATTTCATTTAAAGTATGCATAACTCTATATAAGGGGAAAGGAGATTGGTATGATAAAACTCCCTTACAGATTAGATAAAAAACAAAAAGATTTTAGCTAAGTTAAGTTTTAGTTATATATTTAGCAAACATTTTCCTCCTGAGAAATATAATAATTAATAAAGGGGCTTAATAATTTTATATAAATTATATTAGTTTTGGTGCAAAATGGTAACTTTTAGAAGTTTAGTCAAAAATACAAGTTTTTCAAAATTTTCAGTAGGCAATGTGGTACAAAAAGCACAGTTTAGGAAAGTTATTTTAATTAGCTATTTATTATAACAATGAATTTCCAATTTTCCTGACTTATGTCTTTATATTTCAATTTTCGCTTTCATTTTACAGGTTATTTTTTTACTTGGAGAAGTCAGACAAATTTAATTGAGACCTGGTAGAGAAATCAAACAGATTTTAAATTCAATTGCTATAATTGAACTTTTTAAAAATGCCAAAATTTCAAGTTTATAAAATGGTTCAAACTTCTCAAAATAAGAATGCCATTACATTCAGCAATGTTCATTTTTACATTTCATAGGAAACAGTCAGACGATATTGTGCCAGCACCCTACGGTTTTCCAAGGAATCCAAACCTCTATTACCTAGCGATTCAAGCCTCAAAATATAGGTTGGCAGAAGTGACAAATGCTCAGTAGCAACAGAAGCCAAACCTAGATTTTTGGCGTGGTATACATGTTATTTTGACGGCATAATATCGTATGCAATGTAAAAATACACAAAATCCTACCGTGATTCAGCAGGTGTATGTTTCTACAAACTTCTAATAAATAATAGCGTAGGACCTACTTATAAGGAGCCCATATTTAGCAGATTTCCCAATTTAGCATGGAAAATTATATATTTTGTTCGGTATAATGATTAAATGTAACACACAACTTAATTTTAAGGAACAATATTTTTTGAAACCTTGAATTTACCAAGGAAAAATGAGATTCTTTTAAACAAAATGTAGAAAACCTTGCAAAAAAAGAGATTGAGGATGACTTTTCAACAAAGGCAAAAATGGTGAAATAAACATTCCAGCACTTAAAACCAAAGAATTTCTGAGAACTCTTTTCCCTTTCACAATACGTCAGAAATATTTAGTAAATACCTTTTTTGAGACAGTGAATTACACTAATGACTACATGATGCATTTAACAGATTAAAATTTTTATGACGAAAACTAAAGTTTATTTTGATAATAATTGCAAATGTATGCCTCTTTTTATTACCTATTATATGGCAATTCCAGTGGTAATATAATATGTTGTTCACTAAATTTTAAGTAAAATCAAAGATAAATATCATTGTATACGTGTGTTGCCTATATAGACTTTATTTTCAAAATGGATTTAAAGAACATTTTCATTGGGTTCAATGCTCCTATATTTGGGTCCTACTGTACATCGATTGAATGTTATTTAATTTGATACAGCATACACCAACAAAATGAATAGAATCAGAGCGGGAAATACAAAAACAAAAATTAACATGAAATATTAAGATAGCTTTTACGATGACCATTGCAATAATAATATTAAACATAATTCGCACCTATCAAAGCTTTCAATTCTGTCATAGCAATACGATCTGTTTCCATAGTACCTATAAAAACAGGAAATTATAAACTGAACAGACAGAATATATTCTACTATATTATATTGAATACAAGGAAAATGAAAGAAAAGTCATACATTGAACAATCTCGAAGATGAAGGAAAGCAGCTGGGTTTTACTGACCTAGCATCACACCCCATTTCCACACATAATTCATACCCTCATATACGAATAAGTAATATAATTTCCATTAATTACAATATAATTTTATGTAAGTTATAATGTATTAATTGTTTATAATAAGATAATTATAAGTTATGCCCTCATTCATGACAAATTTTTAAAGGTGCAAAAAAAAAAAAATTAAAGTAATAGTTTGTTTTCGTTACGTTTATTTTACATCCTAAAACTAGACTATGCGCCATCTGAGATGGGACCGATGGCTTAGGAAGACCTCCAAACCATGCTATATTTACATACTACAGTAGGAGCTCTTTAATCCGGCATGTTCGGGAACATGGTCATGCCGGATTATCAAACATCAATATGGTTTTAGTGGGAATACCAAAGAAAAGTTAATATAGTGCAATAAAAACAAGTTGTATTAAGTTGCTCTATGGCAAGAAAAAATATACACGAGCGTTGCCATTTAAAAAAGTCTCTGATATCACGTTGCCTCCGTGATTTGGCTTTTTTCTTAAAAAAAAAAAAAGTTACAGATTATACACAAATTTATGAGTTCTGAAGAGTTATAGCTTTTGTTGGATTCATCAAATTTTATAAATGTATTTAATGCGTCAGAAGCCTGTTTCCACGAGACTTTAGCTTCATCTGCCATGTCTTCTCCTTCATCCGACCTGGCGGACAAGATCAACGAACGCCCGAATCCACCCGAAAAAAGCCAAATGCGAGCAGCTGAATCGGTGCCAAATTATAGAATGTGCTGAACCAAAGAATGCTGAATTAAATAGCTTCTACTGTATCAAGCTTAACAGAATTCAGGCTTAGCAAGCCCAAAGGCTATCGACATGCCAGAGCCAGATTACAACATAAGCAAAAAAAAGACGAATGTCTAGAACTTGCCGTATTTTAAGTGGTCCAGTGCAATAAACACCGAACACTATACTTCAAATACAAATAGGGAAAGGTCATTTTCGGTGTTACATCGAGTAAACAATTATTACCTTCAGTCAAAATTAAATTATTTAGCTGCATTATGTGCAGAAAAATATACTCTACATCAGTGTTTCTCAAAGCACGTGGAGGGCGAAGAATACCATAATGAATCTCTACAGATTTCATAAAATATTTATGAAACATCACAAACAATCCTAAGAAAATACGTAATCCCTCCACCCCCACTACATAATAGATATTTAAAGTTAACCAACCATATACAGTAGAACCTGCTTAAAGTGACCGTGGCCACCTTTGGGACTGGACTGCAATGGTCATCATAGACAAGTGGTCACTATACGTGACAGACTTTTGTATAGGCATGACTACATCCCTACCAGTTGTCTTATAAAAAGTGGTCACTTTATGCAGGTGGTCAATTTAACAGGTCCCACTATGTATATACATATACATAGCAACAGAAAAATATTACCTTTTATGTACCGATATATTTTTAGCTTATCGTTATGTTTTTGCCCAAATAGGGATAAATAAGGATCCTTTAGGTTTCCTTGAAGTATTTATGGAGAGGTTCCGTAACTAAG
>QLNU02014802.1:173481730-173505006 GCA_006491805.2 Dysdera silvatica | reverse complement strand
CATGGAGTGAACCAAGTTCTTTAGTTCTGCAGCTGTTATAATATGAAACCAAGATTGAATTATTGCTTCTGTTAATTGTGTTTTATTGCTGGGTTGCTTCCGACTAACAAGCTTCTTTAGCCGGCTCCATAGATTTTCGATGGGGTTAAGGTCTGGGCTATTTCCAGGCCATTCCAGCAGTTGAATATGATGATCTTGAAACCATTTTTTGCACACACGAGCAACATGACATGGAGCTGAATCCTGTTGAAATATAAATGCTTCATTATCTTGGAAAAGATCACATGCAGAAGGCTGCAGCTTGGGCTCAAGTATTTCATTTATGTATCTTTGGGCATTTATATTCCCATTGATCACGCAAATTCTGCCCACACCTCTTGATGTTATACAACCCCAAATCATAACACTAACTGGGTGTTTCACGGTAGGTGTAATGCACTCAGGATGGAAATCTTCTCCAATTCTTCTCCATACGTATTTTACGCCATCACTACCAAACAGTGAGATTTTGGTCTCATCACTCCAAATTACACTGTCCCATTGTTCCGTTGTCCAGTTAACATGGGTTTTAGCCCAGTTTAATCTTTTCAACCTCTGTTTGACAGACAAAAATGGCTTTTTTCGTGGAATTCTTGCATTTAGACCACATTCATGCAGTCTGCGCCGAACAGTCCTTGCACTTAACTTCACATTGCATTGCGCCATTTCACCTTGTATACACAGAGATGATTTTTTCCTGTCACCTAGGCACTGTCTTTTAATTCTTCTATCATCACTTGCTGTTGTGCACCTTTTTCTGCCTTTACCAGTCTGGTTTTGTAATGACTGAGTCTCCTTATACTTCTTCAAAAATTTAGAAATGCCACCTTTAGTTAAGTTTCCCCCAATATTTCTTCTAATTTCTTCATAACTGTAGCCTTGTTCACTTAATATTACTATTTTACATCGCTTCCTAGGTGACCAGTCAACTCTTTGCGCCATTTCTTTAATTTTATTACGTTTTACAAGCACACTAAATCAAAGAGCACAAAAAAAAAACAACCAACTTGATAGCAATTACAGAACACACTGATAAATGTCCTGTAACCTGTTGGCTCATTGCCAAAACAAGAGAAAACATGATTGGCTCATTGCCAAAACAAGATGACACCTGATTGGCTCTGTAAACACTCATGCTCATTGGCCACATTCAAATGAAGGAAAGCTACTTCATATAAATGTAAGCAAGCTGTGCTTCTTTTTTCTGGTTATTTGGCTATAACTTTTGATAGAATACAGATAATTGAACAAATGTTATTGCATTACAATCTTTATTAAATTACCTTTCTAATGATATATAATTTTATAGTATTGGTACAAAAAAAAGTGGTGTTATTAGCCATCAAACCTTCTCTGGCTTTTCAAAAAGGTTCCCTGGTACGTCACTACTAGCTTTTACTAAAGAAATCTAAGCTTTCACATTTAAAAGTAGAGCTATTTGGAGTTTTATTAAATTTACTTGTGCATAAGGATAAATATGGCGCTATTGGCTATGCAACAACCTTGAAGTGGTTCTTTCCAGAATGGCCTTGAATTATTTATTGAGCAACTAATGTGACTAAACTGTCCTAGAACTTCAAGGTTACCTTCATTGCGTTCAATCATTTTGTTGTTACTGAAAGAAACAGAAAACAAAACAGCTGTGAGGCTGCAGTATTATACCTGTAGATGAATAGAGATTTTAGCACAGTTCTCCTGTGGCTATCCATGTGTGTGTAAGGAAACAAAAGTTGTGTTTTTCTGCATATAAAGCATTTGAAAATAAGCAAATAAGGGATGGGTCAGTTATTTTTAATGTTACTTTGTCGGTTTGTATGGAAAATCACAAGTCTGTTTGTGAATTGTGGTAAGATTTTTTTTTTGTAGTAGTAGGCTTTGTAAATGTTACAAGCTTTGTATGTTTTATAAAACAACACCAATGAATTATTTTCTGTTATAGCCCCAGAAACATTGATGCGTGCCCTGGAACTTTTGAATTACCTTCAAAGTTTGAACGACGAAGGTGACATTACAGACATGGGAGCAATAATGGCTGAATTTCCTCTGGATCCTCAACTTGCGAAAATGCTGATCTCATCATGCGATTTCAACTGTTCCAACGAGATTCTGTCGATCACAGCTATGCTTTCAGGTATTGTAATAGGCCTAAAAAATTAATTGTGTTTCATACACACTTCCCCCCCACTTGTACATAATTTATTTTTAATGCATGGTGGTTTAATTTTAAACATTTAAGAAAAAAAAAATTTTTTTTATTGCAAATAAACCCATGAATAAAACTTTCTTCGTTTAATGCTTTTTCTACTAATTTTACTGCCAATCCCCAGTTCTCATTTTAGTTGTTTACCACATGATTTATCGTTCTTTGTATCTCCTACTTTTCATTAGATTTGCTTAATTTCTGGGGATAGAATTTTCACAAAAGCCATTAATTAAAAGGAGTACATTTTCTGAAGATACTCTTATGAATTCGATTTTTTTTCCCCCCAGATCGTTTAACTGTAGTTCTTACCTTAGAAAACCCATAGTTTCTAAGTAATGCGACCCAACTGAACTATTAATTTGACTTAATTAGTTTGATTTAACTTTGAAATATACGCTATATTAATAGTATTGGACACACAAATTTTGAGCGTAATTCAAATTATTCTTTTCAGTTAAGAATTTTTTTCCTGTGAGTTTTTTCTTTTTTTACATTTATCTTTCAGACTTGTTGTCAATTAATTGTATTGTTGTGTATTAGTGCAAAATTTTAATTCAGTAATTTAAGCTCTGTAAGACTCTGTAGTAATGTAAAAAAAAAAAAATTAAGACAGGTATGACATATTGCAACTCAAAATTAGTTTATCATTATTGTATCATGGTTTATTTTAATATGATTACCGTAATAATTCTATGTTAAAACTTTTTAATATTTTTTAAGTGTATTAACACATTTGCTGCCCGCACGTACGTATGAATGAACGTATATTATATTATCACTTGAATTTCAGTACAGTGTTCCAAAAAAAAATCATATAAAGGAACTTACCTATTTTTTAATCATTTCCAAAATAAGCTTTATTTGCCAATGCTTTAAAGACAAAATCTATAATTGGTGACTTTGTTTCACAGTATCTGTGTTCATTCAATTTTCATCATAAAAAAAAAATTTATTAAATGAACAGCACATCAGTGTATAAAAAGAGTGCTTATTGTAAACTCTTTACCATGTATTCTGAAAGAAATGAAATTTCTCAGAAACTCTCCAATTTCAAGTATTGGAAAGTTTATTTCATCGTAACGAAACAATACAGAGTTTCACCAGGAGATTCCATAACAAACAGTTATTTCGACACTGGCGTAAGGTTCAAGAACACGACTTTTCGGGAGCCAACTGCTCCCTTTGTCAAGTGAAGGCAGAATGAAGAGTTTATGAAAGTCCTAAGCTTATATACCTAAACGTTGGAAATCCCCGTCTGATGTCTTCCGATACTGGATAGCTCCAACTGAGGAAACCCCCACCCGACGATGTCAGATGAACACCCCCAACTCGAGGTTTTGCAAAAATCCTGTAAGGTTCTGGTAGAGGTTTTGCCCAAAGCAAGGGAGAATGTTTGTTTGTTTGGCTTTTTTATGGCGCAAGAGCATCTGGGCTATACTGCGCCAAGGTTTGAGAGTCAAAAGCAACTTTAGGTTCTGAAGACAAAAACTTGAAACTTGCGTCCTTTGCGATGTTACGGCCTTTAGTTGTAAAGACAAGGAGTTTCACACGTAAAGCCGTAGGCACCAATTTCTCCGATTTACAACAGTGATTGAAAATCAGATGTTCTTTAAAGCGGACAATTCTACATCTCCCTTTGATGTTTTGGTTGACGCTAAAGGAGAAGTAACTACTTATTCTAGAGTTTGTGGTGTTCACAAGGAAAAGCTTCAAAACTTGTGGGAATGGATTACAAGCGAAACTAATAGTGGTCGAATGTACTCCTGTTGGGTTCTTAACCTTTCTAAGCGACACCTGAGTGATTGTGGCACTTCTATGCTGTCATGTGGATTGAATTTTTTTTACCTGCGCCCTCGTCAATTCCGGTTCCTTTCGGCAATTGAACCAGTTTTATGGAACATGACGGAGGATGTATCTGCTGAAGTGCACATGGAGGTTTCAAGAGTGCTATTCGAACGTAAGGCACTTGAAATGACCTGTATGTTCCTGATTGAAAAACTGTGAAGGCTCTCAGAAACGGTTGAAAGGTTGTGGTCTTACCGGCAGATAAGGGTCGTACTACTGTTGTGATGGATAGGTCGGTTTACGATGATAAAGTAATGTCACTTTTAAATGATGGCGATACCTATTCCGTTGTAGATAAAGACCCTACTGGTTGTATTGAGAGGCAGATGAATGGTTGCCTGCTAAAACTTCACAAAGAGTCGAAACTGGATGAGAAACTTTACTCGCGACTCCGTTGTTCGTCTGGAAGAATACCGCTGTTCTATGGACTCCCAAAAGTCCATAAACACGATATTCCTCTTAGACCTATTGTGAGTTTTTGTAGTTCGCCAACATATGCACTTTCTAAATATCTTGCAGGTATACTATCTCCTCTTGTTGGATCCTCTGAACGGTCGCTGTCTACCTCTGAGGAGTTTATTTCTTCTATCAGAAACGTAAAAATCGCTCCCGATGATGCTATGGTGCCTTTTAGTGTTGTTTCACTTTTCACCTGTATTCCAACAAATTTGGCGGTATCAACAGCATTGGAGCGACTGAGGCATGATGGAAGCCTGGAAGAAAGAACTAGCCTTAGTCCGGAAGAGATATATTGCCTGTTCGAGTTCTGCTTGAATTCCACGGTTTTCGGCTTCAAGGGTAGATTTTGTCGACAAAACAAAGAAGTGGCGAATTTGTGAATATAAGCGTTTGAAAGCAGTGCTTTAGATGGGTGTATTTACTGTGTCAAGGTGTGGTAGCGATACGTCCATGAGTGCCACTAGGGTGCTCACGACAAAGCTGAAATTCAAGGTACACTGGGAATACAAAAAAGAGGACCTCTAAAAATAAAAAAATACCACTATCTGGACAGGTTTTTCAAAGTTTCAAAAGATGTATTTCTGTCCTCAGGATGGAAGAGTGGCACCCATGGATATGTCGATTATATGTTTGATAGCCTGCCACGGTCTTCAGTTACTGATTTTCATCTCTATTTGAACAGCTTGAACCCTCATATTCAATTTACGTTATAGGAAGAAGATAGAGGTTCATTACCCTTCTTAGATGTTCGGATAAATAGAGATGGGGATGGGCGACTGTTGACTACGGTGTTTAGGAAACCAACACATACTGATAGGTATCTTGACTTTTGTTCTCATCACCCGGCATCACACAAAGCATCTGTCATTAGAGCCTTGCACCGACGAGCCTTTACACATTGTTGTAATGATGACCTTCGCAATGTTGAATTACGACGCAATAAAAGCGTGTTGAAAAAGAACGGTTACCCGAGTAAATTTATCGCTCGTAACTAATGTGGTGTTAGTGGTGGAAACAGGAATGTAGAGGATGAGACTAGGAAGACATAGGTGGTTTTGCCATATGTGGCGGGTGTCTCAGAAAAGCTGTCTCGAATTCTCAGTTGTGTGAATGTTAAGACCTACTACAAACCTGTCTACACCCTACTCATTGTAAGTATGTCCTACTGTATATAATTATTATTAGCCAAGAATATGTGTGTTTCAAACACACTCATAAACTGGCTGCTTACTCTAATTGTAACTGCTCTCGAGAAGTTTCAAATATCATTTAGAAGGAATTTTTTGCGAGTTAAAAAACATTTACAAACTATTTCGGAACAACTTGGTACTATGTAGTCCCTGACTGCATTCATATCGTAGATTGATTTATTTCTTCCATTGTAGTCACTAAATCTGGGTAGCAAATGTGTTAACATACTGTTTTCTTGTTCAATAAATTAACTGTGGTTAATAATTCTGTACTGTTGAGTATGTGCAGTGGGATTTTTTTTTTTTTTTTCATACCACAAGCAGCACTGTTTCAACTATAAATTAAAAACATCCAAAACTGAGTCCAAAGTTCTTTATCCTGGATAAGCAATAATTAATAGTCAGGAATTCTGAATGACCATTTCTTAATTTTGTTTCTTAGATGTTTACACTGTTCATCTCTCCTGGTTCTATGCCACATAATCACTGTCCTGTGGTGATGTAATGATAATGCATTTATCATGCTTTAAAAATACATTTAATTCCAATGGCACAGTGGGATGACCATTTTATCTGCCCAACAAAGTTTCATTCCCTAAGCAAGAGGGGTTTGGATAACTCAGAAAACCAAAGGTCTCTGTACGTCATTACTTAACTGTTCTTGTTCTGTAAGACACCGTAACCACACTAGAAGTAGGTGGAACCATTCATTATTGGGCAAAATTGTACTTGATTCAGTTAGTAAACAGTTTTGCGCAACTTCAAACACACTCGAGGAAACATCACAAACCACTTTTTCCATTTCATTTGACACGACAGGACTTTTCGCTCTCAACACCAGGAATTTTCAACTACTTTTTCCCATGAAATGGGACAGCTTTTAATCCAAACGATGATATGTATTTGGTTTGATATGAATTCTACAAGATCCTTTAAACTCTATAGGACCTTACGCCTCAGGGGTCCACAATCTTGCCTTTGAGCTTTCTGTGCAGGATTCAATTTTTGTAAGCTTGATTATATTTAAACATATTTTGGTTCAAAGGTCGTATCAGGCCATGAGCCATGCTCCCAATACCTCACGAAGCAGTCTTGGAAAGCAAAATGTCTGATTGAAGATACTGTGTGTACTTACTATTTCATTTCAGTTGTACTTTCGGTACACTATTCTTCCAGCTGTTCAGTTTCAAGAGCACTTTCGGTGGGGAGGGTAGGGGTGAGTGTTTTCCGATGATCAACTCAAGCTGTATATTTCTCATTTACGCTGTGCTGTAATTACATTATTTAATGTTGCAGCACAATTTATATATTTATTGTCAAAATGATATAATTTAAATATATAAAGCTCTGTATTAACGTATTTGGCTACCATGCCAAGAATATGTTCGATTACAGCAGGTACCCAGCCAGTGCTGCTGCTTTTTCTTTTCTTTTTTTTAATATATATATGTATATATATATATATATATTGCAGTTTGGGTCCTTGGGGGGAAAAAATGAATTCCATGGGAAGTTGTAGGACTGGATGTAGCATGGTCTTAGCTGATCGTGGAACGCAAAACAAGAAATAAATGGTTAAAGGCAGAAAAAAAATTTCTCTTTGCATCCCTCCGCCACATACGAATCAAATGTAATTATTAGTTGTTGCAAACCAAGATGAATAACAAGTATTAAAGATATTCGTTTTAATCTGTGTTGTATACTTTAGCCAATAACAGATTCTCAGGTGTCAGTTCAATTTTTCTCATCGTTAATGGTTGGTGTTCATCCTGGTGTCTGACCCCCCCCCCTTCCCTCTTGCCTTAAATCAGTTTTGGATGTTTTTATTGGTTAGGGGTGAAGTAGAGTTGCTTGTCAGTTGGCAGCCCTATATTGATTTTGTGGTGGCTAGCCTAGGTTATGATAGTTACTTCGCTTCCGCTTAATTTTGTGGATGTGGGGTTACCGGTTTTTGCCTACCCCCACTCAACACTGTTTAGTTCCACAGTGCTTTGTGAGACCGAATGAAGCCAAGAAAGCTGCCGATGATGCCAAGATGAGGTTCGCACACATCGACGGGGACCATCTGACTCTCCTCAACGTATATCATGCCTTCAAGCAAAGTAAGTCGCATCTTTATATTTATTTTACCATATAACTGAACAACTAAATCACACACACATATAAATAAAAAGAACAGTGAGCTATTACCTAGCATCATTTATATATACGTCTAAGAGCCAGTTCTTTTCCTACTGCAATTTTTTTTCGATGTTGCCAATAGCAGCTGGCAATGAGCAAAGTAACCTTCTACCATATTGGGAATGTGGTTTACAGAGTTGTTTTTTTATTAGCACTGTAATTTTCCTGGGTCAGTCAATGTCTTGTGGGACTTCCCCAAACCATTAAACCATCAGATAAGCCTAAAATCCCAAACTGTTGAGCCAGTAAATAGTACAACAGTGGGGAAAAGCAAATGCGAATACCTGCCTAGTTCTAGCGTTGGAAACATAGAAGAGATGCTGATATATGACGTCTGGCATAGACAAGTTCGTACCACTGGGACAAAAACGTTAATGCCGCATTTTACCTGGTTCTGCTTAAGGACCTGAAGAAAAGAGTCACCTTAAGATTGCCAACACATGGGTTTTTCACTATAACAATGTGTCGCTCCTAGTGAGTGAGTTTCTACCGAAACAAATAGTGACAATGCTGTCTCAGCCTTCCAACAGCCTAATCCGACTTTTTTTCTTTTTCTGTTTCTCCCTCCCCCCCCACTGAAATCCAACTTGAAAGGGCACCACAGGGTGTCAACTGATCTGGAAAACCTGAAAAAGTCTGGGAAGTTTTTCTGGCTGAAAGTCAGTGCAAAGGCCTGAGTCAGGGAAATTTGAAATTCATTGTTATAATAAATAGCTTATTAAAATAATTTTCCTGCAATACCTTTTGGACTGCATTGCATACTGAAAATTTTGAAAAACTTATGCTTTTGACTAACTTTTTCCAAAAATTACCTTTTTTTAAAACATGAGGTATTCCTGTCGTATGGATAAATAAAATACTCCTGCTAACGTTTACTAAATTTTAATAATATATTTACATGAATTAAGAGAAAGAAAATTAGGAGCGTTCGAAAAATATAAATCAACAATCTTCTTTTTTGGTATCAATTTTCGATCATTCCCATCTCCTTTCTCTTATATATAGTCATATACGCTTTTTAAATGGAATAAAAGAAGCACCAGCTCGGCTATTATATACAGATATACCTTGACTTACGCGATTAATTCGTTTCAAGCAATAATAGCAAATATGCGTAAAGTGAGTTAATTTTAACATGGGTGAGATAGGGATTAGTTCCAAGAAGAAGGAAACTTTACCTAAAACTGATAAAAATACAATTCGTATTGATTTTTCATACATAATTTTGCTATTAATTTTTATGAATTAATAATTTCAAGTACAATACTGTACAGCACATTTAAAAATTACATACCATACTGTTTATCTTTCTTTCGGATCAGTGGCTTTCTTTGAGAAATTGTCAAGAGTAAGCATTTTTCTTCTCTCTGTAAATTTCTTCGTAGCAAGTTAAAGAACTATGAATCTCTCTGGCAACTTTGGCACTTATCTACATTAGAATCATCCTCTTCATGGATACTAATTCCTTTGTCAGTGTCAACAGTTCCCACAACTGTCTTGTTTAAAGTTTTTTGACAGGCTCATTGACACAGGACTCTTCACCTTCATCTGTGCCTAAATGGAAATTTTAACATTTTTTGATTTTCTTTTTTCACTTTTAGCAAATTGTAATTGGAAAAAATGGTACCAATTTTAGCATTTTTAAAATCACATTATTGCAAAAATGCATAAAGTGAGATCATGTAAAATGAAGGACGCCTGTAGCTAAATTTATTTATAATGGTCTAAAAAGTGGCAGAATAAAAATGTCGTACATATTTGATGCAAATTCTTAGTGTGTAAATAAATGTATTTTTTTAAGTACAATTTTTGTATTTGCAACTTAAATATAATCGAGTTTTGAAAACGGCTTTGGGGTTTGTGTTGGTGGATTTTATGGTCTTGAAACTTGTTTCAGTTATGCAAATTTTAATGCATTGTAATGTATTGTTTGTTAAAATCAGTAACTAAGATTTGGCCTGGAAAATTGAGGGAACTTTGAGATTGAATTTAGTCAAACCCATGTCTTGTTATTATTAATTTATCCTTCCTCAACTAATTATAGCAGTATTTTATGATTTTTAAAAGTTTATACAGTTGATTTTTTATCTGGTTTCTAATGATAGTTGAACCATTAAATTTAGGCGGGAAATGTGAAAATATGCAAAATAGACAACATTACAATTATGACTTTAATTTAAAAATTCTGAAAAACAGTGGTATTGTTTTATTCTTATTTATTGTAGTTTGTCAACTTTATTTCATTAAAAAAATATTTGCTGTATCAAGTTTGTGAAAACAGCAGACATATGGAATTTTTTTGTTACTGGTCTGAAAAACTTGGAAACGTCAAAGAAGTTAGAAACAAAATTTGGGTAGACACCCTGATCTATTCAAAAAATTTATTTGGAAGCTTTTTAAAGAAAGGAGTGGGCATCACTAGGGTATAATAACAAGGAAATAAGAGTTATAAGCAAAAGATTGAAACTAACACTGTTTAGTTTGTTGCAAAAGTAAGAAATTAAATATGTTAACCTTTGGATCTGGGCACATGCATCCACAAAAGCGAACAGGGTAAATATTGTGTATGAAGAATATGAGATGTTTTTATGTTTTGTTTATAGACCGTGAAGACCCCCAGTGGTGTTACGATAATTTTGTGAATTACCGATCCCTGAAAAGTGCAGATAATGTGCGACAGCAGCTGTCAAGAATTATGGATCGCTTCAGCTTGCGACGAACATCTACGGAATTCAGCAGTAAAGATTATTATATCAATATTCGGAAAGCTTTGGTTGCAGGCTTCTTCATGCAGGTATTATTTTAATATTACCTTTCACTGTTACCCTGAATATGTAAGTGTACTGATAAACTTTATTTACAATATATATATACTCTTTTATGTAGGTTGCTCATCTTGAACGAACCGGGCATTATCTTACCATCAAAGACAACCAAGTAGTACAGTTGCATCCCTCAACATGTTTAGACCATAAGCCAGAATGGGTCATTTACAACGAGTTTGTGCTAACAACAAAGAATTATATCCGCACAGTAACAGATATAAAACCCGAGTGGTATGTATGACTTGTTTCATTTATCTAAATCTTGTGCCCATAACTTTCACCGTGTTATAGTAATGTTGGCAACCAAAGGGTATGTAAGATATTATTACCCTTCTCAGGGATAACACAATTGCCAAATAATGGTCAACACAGAAAAGCCTCCAGGGTGAGGTGGGTTTTTTTTTTTTTTTTTTAAGGGAATGATTATTATATGTGATAATTCAGGCACCCACATTTTTTAGCTCAAACTATAGCGTTTTGTTATAGGAGAAAAGGAGGCATCGTCACCAACCTAGATTCAAACTAGGGTCTCTCAGTTAAACCAGCAGCCCCTTAACCCGCTAGCCTAGTGGATTTTGTGGTCTTGGAACTTGTTTGAAATATGCAAATTTTAATGCATTCGAATATATTATTTACTAAAATTAGTAACTGGAAGTCCATTAAGATTTGGTCTGGAAAAACCGTGGAAAGTTTGATAATGTATTTGGCCAGAACTACGTCTTATTATTAATTTATCCTTACTCAACTAACTACAGCCATATTTTATGATTTTTATAAGATTATGTAGGGTTTTTTTTTTATCTGGCTTCTTGTGATTGCTGAACCATGAAAGTGAGACATGAAATGTTAAAATATGTGGGATAGACATAGAACAACAGTTTACAATTATTAAATAACTCAAATTTAAAATGTCTAAAAACGATGATAGTTTAAATTAATTTGAATCTTATTTATTGTTGTTCAGCAACTTCATATTATTTAAAAAAAAAAAAATCTTTGTATCTAAGTTTGCAAAAATGCTACACTTGGAAATTGTTTTTACTGGTCTAGAAAAAAGTCAGGGAAGTTTGAAACAAAATTTGGTTGGAATCTAACATTACTCCATGTAATTTGCTGATTTAATTTCCTGAAGATGAGAGTTACAGAAAATAATTGGTGAATAGAAATGAAAAGATTTTTTGCCTAGAATGAAAAATGTTGACCTGTAATGTAAGGGGGATGTTTTTAAAAATCGTGATATGGGGAGTGGGATTGCTGTTCGGTGAGGGGTTGTTTTAAAAAGTTCGCTAAGATGTTTGCTATTGAATTGGTTTGGTAAAGTTCAATACCAAAGGGGTTTATTTTGGAGGGGAATGATATTTTGTTGTTTCTTACAGTTCAAGGCTTCCTGAATTATTTACCATATAGATTTGCTGTCTCTGAAGGAGGTTTTGGACTTTTCTTTAAAGTAGTTTTTCTTGGCAGCTCTCAAAGTTGATGTTAACGAATTCCAATATAAGATATATTTTGATTTTAAAAGATAGGGTTAAATGGACAGTTTCTATATTTTGTATAAAACCGATATCCGTTAATCATGAATTTTTGGATATAGCCCCCCCCTTAATCCATGGCTTTCTTGGGTTACCAGCAAGGGCATATACAGAAATCTTTTGGGGGGGGAAGTGGAGTGTTGTTTCCGATTCCTATTTTTAGCCAAGTGTTCTATACTTTTCATTTTTCATTATATAATCCTGGCTTTGGGGGGGGGGGGGGATCCCCCATCCCCCTTGGATCTGCCAGTGGGTAATTTGGTTGCTTTGTTAATCAGGGAATGTAGCTGTGTTTTTCAATGGCATTAGGTAAAGAATGATTGAGTTTACTGTTCTCTAGTAAATTAATGTTAAAACCGCTGCATTATAACACATTTGCTTTTGAAAGGGGGAACATTTAAATGTCCCGAGAAAATTATTTTTGTTGCTTTTCAAGCAATAACTAATGTCTACAGTAACGTAACTCAGGGAGTCATATAAGAAATTATGATTCACAAAAAACAGTAGGACCAACTTTTTGGTTTTGTAATTAACATCATTGCTAATTACTACTTCTTGAGAATCGTTGAGTCTGGAAATACATTCTAAAACATAGTTATCTAGATGTAAAAACGTAAACGAAAAATCACAAACACATGCCCTGATGGCTTTGCGTATTGGCCATTTGGCAGTTTTGTTAATCCTGAGAAAGGTCTCCATATCTTACAAAGACCTTGTATACAGAAAAAGGGAGTGTCCTTCCTGTGTCTTGATGGCCTAGCAGTTGAGGCACTCCGGATCTAACGAAGAGACTGTAGGCCAAGGCAATGTCTCTTTTTCCCCCTATACATTGAAAGCTTTAGTTTGAGCTCCAGCATAGTGTTAGAAATTGCTACTTATAAAATTTCCCCTCAAGACACATTCCCCAGTGGCTTTTTGTGTTTACTATTTGCCAAATGGTATTTGGCAATTATGATAACCCTGAGAAGAGAAACAATATCTTAAAAAAAAATATATATATATATATATGAAAGTGATTTGTTGGAGATTAAACATGGTGTGACATATGTTTTAAAAAAATATTATCTTCTAATAAAAATGTTGTTTGTTTCAGGTTGTTAAAAATTGCTCCCAATTATTATGAACTTGGCAATTTTCCACAGTGCGAGGCCAAGAGACAACTGGAAATTTTACAAACAAAAATGGATACGAGGCAGTATCAAGAGGGATTTTGAAATAAAACCCATATGATTCCAATAACGTTTGTTTTTCTGCATAACCCTTTATGTTTTATCATACTCGTTTGTTGTACCATTTCTTTTATTTACATTAAGGTGATGTGCTTGAACGTGGATGCTGTATTTATTTTGCAAAATGTTTATATTTCTGCCGTTACCTATGAAACTGGCCGAACCTTTCCTTTACGCATTAAACAAAGGCAGAGTTTCTATTTTAAAAACTTAATTTCAAGATAAAATTTAAACAAAATAAAAAATCTTTTAATGTTTTTAAAAATGGTTCTTCAGTACATTCAGCATCTGTTTTGATTTCTTTTGTATTTAAATTTCTAACAGAAGTATAGTGTAAATGTGTGTGTTGCTAAATAGTGTCAGTTCCTGATAATATAAAAATCAATTTCAATCTTCGGGCAATAAATTTTTCAACAATTTACATGCAACAATAGTCCAAATTCATATTTTTAAATGCCATTGGCACTACATTGATACAGTATAGTGTAATCGAAAGATAATTTTTCTATCTGTGCATCTATTTTATGTTACTTTGTATGTATAATAAAATGTTGGAACACTTTTTATTCGTATAATAAGAAACAAAGCAAAAAGCAATTTGATTAATTTGTGTTCATCATTATATTGTTTTAAAACCCAGACATATTGTGTACGCCACCTGTCATTTCATCTGTAGTATAATAAATTTTGGAAATGGATTTTTTTGGGGTCTCGTTTTATAGTATCCAGGAACACTCAAACAACATTTTAAAGCATGAGATTCGGAGCATCCTAAAAATATTCAAACCATGAATAATGCAGGGTTGGCAAATACCTTTGGGGGGGGGTTAGGTATTAATTAGTGTTGACATTTTGATAATTATTTAAATAAACAAATTCTACATATGGGCAAATTAAAGAGTATTTGATATTGCAAGTATTACTATTTGCCTCCATCCATTATGAATATAATATAAGCAAATGAATTAAATGTAATAGTTCAGTAATAAAGAAAGAAATTTAAAAAGAACTTTTCATTTTATAAGTTACCATTTGCAAATACTAATTCACATATATTCTATTTGAATAGATCTATATTTTGTAAAAGAAAATAATCTTGAAGAAATATATATATAAGGCAATAGTAAAATAACATTTGAATATAGTCATTTTGTTTGTAAAGCAAGTTTGTACACGTTTTAACTGAATTGCAAGTAAATCAGTACAGATGACACTAAATACTTTGTGAACTTAAGTCACACACAGTATTGATAAAACGGGGGGGGGGAGTCATTGAGTTCAAGTTAAGCTTCTACCCAGAGTCCGATTGAGGTAAGTTGGTGCCCTGGGCTTCTTTTTTTTTCCCACGCACACAGATTTATTTATGCCTCCATGTCTCACAGTCTCTGTGACAGGATATACCCTGTTCTACAATTTCTGAGTGTGGTCTACTGTGTCAGCATGTGCAACAAATAAAAGCCTCAATTTGAAGTTACAAAGTACTGAAAAAAATTTAATCGGGGGGGGGGGTTACGTTAAAAATAAAAAACAAAATTTTGGGGCCCCTAAAAATCGAGAGTTAGTGCCCCACAGGCCAGTGTGGTAATCAGGGCCTGCTTCTACTTATGAACTTTGTGCTCTTTTTTAACCAATTGTGATACATAACAGTTGATTCAATGGTAGGAAAGTATACTTAAAAATAAGATCACCTTTTATTAATTTCTGATTTTAAAGGATTGTTTTGAAAAAAACACCTAGGATTTTTCTGGCTGGGCAAAATCGACCCAACCCTGAAATATTAAGCAAACAGAAGAATTCCAATACCCTACCAGCAGGAATTAACCTGTCACTTTTGTCCAAAGGTGACATTAAACAAAATTCTGATAGAGAAACTGCGAAGAAATTTGCCGAAAAGCTCCAAATAAAACAGGAAAGGTGGGTGTATATTCATAATTAGCATCGTGTCACAAATGCAAGTCATTTGATGAATATATCAATCAGTGGGCCAGAGAGGAAAGTATTTGATTTTAAGGCTACATATCATGTATGCAGGGATCACACTCCTACGCCAATTTAAAATTTCTGTGCCAAACTGCACCAAAACCGTTAAGCTTTAACATTTTGTGCCAAACTCGATTTTTGTACTCCAGATTCAGATTTCTGTACTCCAGATTCAGATTTCTGTATCTAACGTTCTTTAATCACTCCAATCTGAAGTCATTCTTCCGTAGTTGAGCACGGCCTTCGTCGATAATTTCTTTTTGTGTTATTGGGTTGAATTGACCACTAGCATGCTAATGAGTCTAGTCATACGTAGGAATTACGTTTCCCGTTGTACGAAGATTCACCCACTGGGAAACGTCATCGATCATTAAAAGTGCTTAATTCGTTTTAAAAAATGCTTTTCAACCCTTAAAAGTTTTTCTCATCTCAAAATCTGGGAAAAGTTTGTAATTTTACACTCCTGATCATCGATATTTTTCTGTGACATATTGTTTCTTTTCCCCCCTCCCGCAGCACGAATCAAGATAACTAATGAATGCGAAGTAAAAATCAGGCGGCTCGTAACGTAGCTTTCGCAGGCAAAATGCAGAAACGGAAATTCCTTGTGGGACCTTTCTAGAACATTCCTTTAAACAAAAATAAGCAGTGCAACGTCACTTTCACATCCAGATAAAAGAATGTGTGGCACCCCGGGCAATATAAAGTGCGTTGCAAAATATTGACCTCACCTTATATATTTTGTTTTATTTTAAAGGACTGCAGTTGATGTGCAGTAACATGTGTTGACGAAAACAAATGGAAGACACATAAATTTAGGTGTAATGCATTTTATTGGAATCAAAAGCGTACATGTCATGTGCTGAAAAAAGATGACCTATGCCACTTAATGTCTCACAAATGCTCCTTTGTTGATTCCAGTCACAAATACGCGACGAGGCATTCCATGCACAAGCCTCTGTAGCACCATACAATCAATGGCTTCCCATGCAGAAATAATGGCTGCCTTCAAATCCTGTGTATTATTATATTGCTGTTTGCGTAAACAACCCTGGCGAAAATTCCTCATAAATTCTCCATTGGGTTCAGGTCAGGAGGAACAGCGGACCAGTCCATAGTATTCACACCATTATCAAGAAACCGTTCCCAAGTTGATTTAGCGACGTTAATTGTATTACTCTGTTGGTAGATCCAAAATGGTCCACCAATTTCCTCTCCAAAGTGTAAAAGATACATTTCCATGTCTTGGTAGTTGGTGGCCTTCATACGTCCCATTGGAAATTCAAGGTTTATTTTGCCATTGCATCCAAATGCACTTTCTTTTTTTTTCTCCAAATGCACTTCGTGCGCTTTCATCATACAAGGGTGATTTTTTTTTTTTTACAATTTTGGACGAAGTTGACTTGTGCACACTAATGCCAGGGTTACATGAGAGCTTTCCAAAACTTTCTTCGCCACTGCTAAGCATCCTACTAATGCTTCTTTCTTTCCTAGAGGTCAGTGACCTCGGTCTACCTATCGATTTTTTGGTGCCATATTGATTTCCAAGTTTCAAGAAATTATTCACCACACCTGGAAATCGTCCAATCTTCATTGCAATTGCTTGGTTAAAGAGGCCAGCATCTCTGTAAGCCTTTGTTTGACCTTTTTCATGTTCAGTAAGAGTTTTTCCCGAACCCATCTTATTAGTTACTCCTTTTAAACTAAATTCAAATGTTTAACCACTCAGAATTTATAAACAGCAACTTTAAAACATTCGAAACACATTTGCAGTAGAAAAGTTTGCATACAAATGATTTGTATCATTGTGATAAGATTTTCTAGGCGAGGTCATCATTTTGCAACACCTGTTTTGCAAAATTTGATTTCTATAACAGTTCAATCACGGAAGGAAAACCAGCACCAATTTGCCAAGTGTGCAATGAACCCATGAGTGTTTTACACATTTTAACTCAATGCACCTATTATAGACTTGCCCGCACTCTTACTTTTAACTCTTCATCACTGTCTGACATTTTAAATGACCATACGCACTTTTTAAATTTTTACAAAGGACTGGGTTTAACAACAGTCTTTGATTTTACCATGTTTGGCGCAGTATAGCCCATATGCTCTTGCGCCATAAAAAATCCAAACACACACAGTTACTTGCCAGTAATCACATGTCATGTATTATGCATATACATACAATCAATCCCTGCTGATTAGTTTTTAGCTGCACATTTCATTTGTGGCTTGCCAGTGAAAAAATTAGGTGAGGTCAACATTTTGCAACGCACCTAAATAGCGATCTTTTAGCGCCCCCTCTGCAAACAAGTTTTTATCCCTGTTGTTCTTAAAAGTGCGATACATCTTACCTGGCTTTCAAAGTTAAGCTGACCATTAAAGAAAAGAATCTTACAGAAAATCACAGAGTACGGGAGGGGGCATTAATGATTACCTCATGTGTATTATTATATGATAAAAATAACGATGTTTTTATAAACTGACTTTATTTGACAATGAAATTTATTTTCCCACTGTTTAGGTGGAGAGAAAGATGGCTATTTGGTGAAATTTTTCTGGAATTCAAAAGAAGGGGGTGCTCTCTCAGGGGAGGCGAATCGGCGTAATACCACGGTAGAGTGATTGCAGTTAAAAAGAAAGGCCGTGGTCATTTGCCTGACTTGTGTAGTTGTAAATCCAGGCATGCCCTCCCGTCCTTCTGTATTGACGGTGACGGCAGTGTTGCCAGATTGGGCTACAAGTAGCGCACTGGGCGATGTTTGAAGTGTCCTCGCTACAAAAATTTCGAATTGGGCGACACGCTACTTATTAGGCTACTTTTAATTACCTTCAGGCTATAAATCTGAAAAATATGCTACTTTTTTATTTTCATATATAAAATCACAAAATATTATTAGTATTACATAATACAATAAAAATTTTGTTTGTTGAACATTTCTATTCGCAGTGAACGATAGTTTTATTAAAACATAACATGTTCGATACTCGTTCAATTCCTATGAGATCTCTGTGGTTCAATTCTTGTTTTGGTACTTTCAATCACAGAGATCTTATATGTACTAGAGTGGACGTCACGTGATTCCGAAACACGTTTAACATTGCAGTTCTGTGCAAACCTTCGAGCATATATGCGCTATATAGGTTCGAAAGTGCAAACCGTAGAGCCCCATTAGTGAGGTCAATTATTCTATTTTCTTGTGTTACAGTGCGTAATTATAATCAAGCGTGGATATAGGGGAAAGTCACAGGGGTCATGACCCCCGAAAATATATTTTTTCACTGTAAAAAATTCCAACTTTCATGAAAAATGAAGGGTGTTATTCCAAGACCATGGCAAATTCTGCCCTTGAACCCCTCAAAATGAAAGTCTGTATCCGCTCTTGATTATAATGATGCGTGCTTGTTCAAGTTCGGATTGTACACAGTAGCGTTACTTGATGGGTTCAAGGGGGCGGTCGCCCCGGGGACAACAATTCGGAGGGTGGCAATTAGCCTTTAAAAAACAATTTATGTTTTGTTTTATTTCGTTACCACATTATGGGGCTTATTTATCGGCAATGAGAGTTACTCGCCCCGGGCGTCAAACTATCTAGCTACGCCAGTGATTTACACAGTAAGTTAATATGTTTAATTTAATTTGCGTTTCATTCAATTTTCAATGAACAATGCATGTATACAAACGAGTACGTTGACCTGCTTATATGTCCGTTAGGCTCAAACATCGAAAACGCTCAATAAGCGAAAAAAGACCACAACGCATTGTGGCCGTTTCAAAAATGCCAAATCCAAGGGTTAAAAAAGTATCCAGATACGTCAGGGGCGTATCGAGGGCAGCCCAAAGTCCCAGCTTTTTTCTAGGCTGCTATTGGAGGTACAATTACGCTACGGGGAGGGAGGGGGGGGGCTTGATTGTAAATTTAAGGACAACTAACTTTAATTATCTGTCTCGGTCGATTTATGTTGTCTCGTTTAATGTTAACTACTTGATCGCTTTTAGGGAATTGCTTTCCATTCTCTCTCTCTCTCTCTCTCTTAAATGTTTGTTAATTATGGTAATTCTTAGATATCATGAAATCCTAACATGATGTTAAATTGGGTTTGGCTCCCAATAGTGCTAAAAAAAGAATGCTTACAAAATAATTTCTCACTGTTGCTCTTGGGCAGGTTTCCCTGGCCTTTGGAGACTAATTTCTTCAGGAAAATGTAGGTCCACTGCCTATGGTGTCATAGTGATACATTTGTGTAATTAGCCTCAAGTTCAAGGGAGGAATATAGAGTGATAGAAGGGCATGTCCTCCCTACGCAATGCTTGGCAGATAAGAAGCTAAAAATAAGTGCTAAGCGGAGACTCGGTCCTCTCCAACTATTACCTGAGTATGCCAATATAGTGGTAAAACATTTATCCATCATGTCGTTAACTTGGTTTCTACTCCTAATTACACCATGGAAAGCATGCTATTTTCCTGCCCACTGTAGTCGAGAGTTTGGTTCCTTTGGCAACAGAGGTTCGGATATATCGGAAAACTGTAGTTTCCAGCATAGCATGAACTCTGCTCTTTATGTACGATTTTTCTATAAAAATATAAGCTAGCAGCACAATATTTCAAAAATGTTGCTTTGTTTTAAAGATTTCTAACTATTTATTACACTTTAAATTTAAATTAAAGAAATAAACTCATAGTAATATTTAAAAAAATTAGACGTATTTTTGAAGATTGCTGTCCTAAAATTTTCCTTCGGTTAAATACGATTTACGGACACACGAGTGCGAGCTCTGAAGTGGTATTAACCTTTTAGTGCGTGCTACATTGGAGACCAAAATTCCTTAGCAAAAATATGTGACGTCTTCATTAGCTAATCAGATTGCTCAAATCTGCCCCAATGCTAAAAATAATATAGAACTGCAAGTTTAGCAATCCGATGATGAACCAGTGAACGGCTAAGCAATAATTTCCTCTGCTTCTCGATCGATTTCGCACTATGCAGTACCGCCATTTATATGTATGTGCGTGTTCTCGGTTCCATGAAAAAACCGCAAACGAAAAAAGCGCACATGGAAATAAGCGGACGCGGAATAAAGTGCACGTAGAAAAAAGCGCACACAGAAAAACATACCCATAGAAAAATAAAGGGAAAAAAACAATCATTATTACTTCTGTTTTGTCTGTCTGTTTAAAGTAATGGGTTTCTGTAGATTATTTGATGAATACTCGATTAATTAATGATGAGTGATTGTTAAAGTAGTTATTATTGATTGGTTAATTAGTTCATTTTATAATTAAGTATTAATTACTGATTGATCAATTAATTAATAGAAAGTTAGGGATTTGTGGATTAATTGTTAGAAAATTGTGGAAAAATAGATAAATCCCCATTTATTAATTAATGGTTAATACTTAATTAGTGACCAAGGGTTAATTAATAATTAACCAAGTAGTTAATAATTATTACTTGATTAGTGATTAGTCAATTTATTATCGATGATCCGTTAATAACTAATTAATTAATGTTAAGTTATTAATCAATTAGTGATTAGTAACTTGTCAATAAGAGATATATCACAGGGCGCGCCAAGTAAAGAAAAACGCTAAATGGTCGAATGATCAAAATGTTCTGAAATGTAAATAATCATTACATTATTATTATTCTTTTTATATGAGTGGTTATTTTTCAGCCTTTCTAGACTGTACACATCTGATGTTATTGTTTTTAAAAAGATGACTCTCATTATCCGGTTTGTTAACATGCAAAGAAACACTTTCAGTGACAAAGAACACTTCATTGGGTTTTAACCGACATCGTGCATTTCTGCAAGAAGTGGTTTGACAAAGTTCGTTTTGTAGACTTTGTCTCAGAACTCATAACGGTACAAACGGAATTATTTTGAAAGTCAGCAATATTTGGGTGAGAGGTGAAAAAAGCCTCCTATCTCAGAGCACGGTCAAACTGCGCTTGATAGCGGCCGTAACATAAGTTGAAAGAACAAAAGAATTACAGCAATGGGACTAGTTCTCCAAAACGAGAATTTATTTAATAGATGACGCTTCGTCCCGTTTCGCCATGTTTTGCTCTCACGTAGTTGTACATGTGGTCATGTGGCATTTTTCACAGTTTTTATTTATTTTGATTGCTTCGTTTTGATTTCTTTGAGAAATCACGGTTTATTGCTGCGTTCCCTTTTGCAAGTCTACCAAAGGTAAAAGTTTGCACATTTCATTTCACGAATTGCAGTTTAATAGTTATCGAAGGGAAATGTTAAAGGATATTAAAAGTACGCTTGAAATTATTAAAGTATACTTATCTTTTTCGTTGGGTTCGGGATCTGTAATTACAAATCACCTTCTTCAACTCCGCCTTCATAAATCACAAGACGCTAGACGGCGTACGGACTGGACAGAAACGACCGATGCTGACCGAAGTGAGCGAAACTTCTGCGCATGTGCGTGGACTGCTCCGTGGAAAATTCCTATAAGTGTTTCCATTTACTTGGCTAGAAAAACAGGAGAAAATAGCTACTCCTTCCGCATTTTTGTGCACTCGGGTGGAGAATATATTATTATACTATACTTATTATTTTATTTATATGTATATATATTTTATGTTATATTTATTTTGTTTTTTTTGTATGTATATTATTATTCTACTTATGTTATATTTTTTAATTATTAATATGTTATTATAGAGTATCATCATCAACCAATATCTATCCACTGTTGGATGGTCTCTCCAAATGCTTTCCAAACAAGATACAGAATATATATATATATATATATATATATATATATATATTATAATAATTACATATAATAAAATATAATAATTACAAAAATTCAGAAAAATTAAATAAATCATTATTAATTAATAAATATTATATATATTATTATAAGTTTATATTAATGTATAAATAATAATACAATATATAATAAATTTTATATAATATAAATTTTACATAATTTTATTATATATATTTTTATATAAAATATTTACAAATAATAAATATAATATTAACAAATTTTAATAAAATATCAATATTGGCAAGCAAAAATAAATCACTAACTATACACCAAAATTGCAAAACACAAACAAATCACTAACTAAACACAAACAACACAACCTCCAACCACTAATTCCAATCGACACCAGCTAAAACTCACGAACTCCCGCTAGCGACCGACTATATGCTAGAAGATTTAGCTATTTTACATCGTGTTTCGGCACTACTAGTACCTAAGAGCATTTACAGAGTCCACGCACATGCGCAGTAGTTTCGGTCATCATCGGCAGTTTTGCTCCTTTGAGGCAATCCTGACGACCTTTAGCGTCTTGTGTATATTTAGTGGTACATTTCGAGCTGACAATGACAATTTACTCCCAACTTTCAGGAAAAGTCACCTAGAGCATAAAATAATCACCACTTTTTCGAAAATAGTTGCTTTTAGGCCCTTTTTTGCTCAAAAAAGTCGTCGGGAGCCGGAAATAGTAGCATTTTAGTAGCGAATAGCAGCCCTGCATTTACCTCTATTTGTTGAGAAGTTATTGCAATTTTTAAGAATGACATTCCAAAATTGCCACTGCATGTTCAACTTTGAACAGCTATATCTTAAGAGTGAAAATTTTTTTAGATAAAAAATATGCATTTCTCAGATTCTCTCATAGTTTCACATATTAAAATTTCAAGAAAAGCAGGGACTTGTGATTTCCCCATTTTCACTGCCTAAATTGAGATCGGGCCAGTAATAAAAATTGAAACCAGAAAGAACATATTACAGAGAAATGTTGAGAAACAGGAG
>QLNU02014802.1:173469344-173481630 GCA_006491805.2 Dysdera silvatica | reverse complement strand
AATTAATAATTATTATATATATTATTATAAGTTTATATTAATATATAAATAATAATAATACAATATAATAAATCACCAAAACTGGAAAACACAAAACAAATCACTAACTAAACACAAACTCCAACCGCTAATTCCAATCGCTAAATCAAATCAACACCAACCAAAAATAAATCACTAACTATACAACAAAACTGAAAAACACAAACAAATCACTAACTAAACACAAACAAATCACTAACTAAACACAAACAAATCACTAACTAAACACAAACAACACAAACTCCAACCACTAATTCCAATCAACACCAGCTAAAAACCACGAACTCCCGCTATCGACCGACTATATGCTAGAAAATCTAGCTATTTTACATCGTGTTTCGGCATTACTAGTACCTAAGAGCATTTACCAGAGTCCACGCACATGCGCAGAAGTTTCGCTCACTTCGGTCAGCATCGGTCGTTTCTGTCCAGTCCGTACACCGTCTAGCTGCCTTGTGCTTTTTTACCTGCTATTTCCTGTCCATACAACAGCCCACCTGTAAAACAGAGTTGCTAGAGTGGACAGCTTTCCCAAATTATCCCTTAAACAATTAACAACCACGAGGTTTGAAACCAAAAGCACTTCAGGGAATAATTATGCAAATAAATGAAAAATTAGATATGGAAAATATTTTTTCACGGCATGTTATTAGGAAGGAACTATGTGCAGAAATAATTATTAGAAATAAAAAATTTGCAACAAATTTTTCTTTTTAAATTATATTTCGGTTTTCGATACGTCTAACCTTCGATTACAAAAATTGCATATCGAGTATTAACTTACGCGTTTGCGAGTGTTGTATGTGTTTTCTTTAGTTCGATATCATTTATATACTTTCAGTATGCAGTGTCATTTGTATTCTAAAAATATTTTCGACTAAATATGGAGCTTACAAAGGAAGAGGCGTCTAAAATATTAAAGCTTCCTTTAGGTAATGTGCTTTGTTCAATATGATACGTTTTTCGCTTATTTCGCACACGTAGCTTACCTTCAGACTGGTGGTATACTCAGAAAGTTTATGATGGGGCTTACAGGGCAATAACTTAACGTATATATATATACATATAATGAAATCTGTTTATAAGGATATTCGTGGGGCTGGGACAAAATATCGTTATAAACAAGGTGAAATCCGATGTACTTCAGCCTATACCTGTCCGGAATTGTGGAAAACATCGGTACAGTCAGATTTAAATGAGAGACAAAAAACGTTTTAAAAGCGTATTTATGGCAAGATTGAATTCAATCTACGCGTTTCGGGCGATAAAAGTCCGCCCTTCTTCGGGAGTGAACACGTGGAATATCGTCAACAAACGAGGTTGATTCGCGGATGTAACCTCGATGTATCAACCTCGTTTGTTGACGATATTCCACGTGTTCACTCCCGAAGAAGGGCGAACTTTTATCGCCCGAAATGAGTAGTTTGAACACAATCTTGACATAAATACGCTTCTAAAACGTTGTTTTTTGTCTCTTATTTATATTACGTATTGTTTCGTCGAATATTTCCACGTATAGTCAGATTTATCGTGAAAGGCAGCAGAGACATACACATGTATTAATACATTCTGGGGCTCTGGTCTCGATCATTTTTAGGGCCCTTTTTTCACGCAAATTTTTAAACTCTCAAATTTTTTAAATAAATAGCGTACAGTGAAATCCCCCTCTCTCTTTCTCTCTGTTTAAAATGATACTCTAGGGGCAGGAAAATATATCGTTATCGACAAGGTTGAACTTAATACCTTTCGTTTATGGAAACTGGGGAGGGGGACATGGTTATAGATTTCACTAGATGTAATAAACCTCGCTAATTTGGGGCCTCTGTTTTGGTCTGGGCCCCATTTGCCCATCCGTTAAGATGCCACTTTGAAGGCAATATACTTAGAGATAGATTTCATTGTATTTATTCTATTGCATGGTTGTTAAGTAACCATATACTGAGCTATATTTTCATTCTGAAAAGATATGGTCATTTGTAAATGGAATTCAGTTTCGGAAATCTCGTTAAATCATTTGTCCCGTCTCAATTGTGTGATGGACAGCACAACTAACTACATATAATACTCAACAATTTTTTGTGTTTTCATATGCAGTGGTTACCGACTTATGTAATCACAGTTAATGTTATCACACACACTTGTGTAAAGTTAACTGATCAGATAAATACCGACAATTTCTATACCAAATGTACAGCTGAATTGTTGGCTATTTTAGTCATTCAGTTTTGGGTGACACTACAGATGAATCCCCTGTTTTGTCGCCAACTCGTCTGCAAAACTAATGCTATACTCTTAAAAGGGAGGGAAAGTTTTGTGAAGCGTTAAAAATGTACGCATGGTAGCTATAGTGTCGTATCGTCGGTTTGTGACGGTGGTGGTTTGTGAGTTGTAGGGATAGGATGAGCGACCATTTAAATGTATTTATTTTTGTAACAGATTGGAATTGATGGTATGTTTGGGATGGAGAGGCGGGGGTATAGGAGGAAGAGGTGTAGGAAGAAGAGATAGGTATGGAGGAAAATAGGGGAAAGAAGGTAGGGCCAGACGAGGGGTATGTGGAGTATCGCAATGTCGGCGATGAAAAGCTGTTGGACTCGTACTTCGCAAATTGGTATTGATCAGCTGTTGTACTCATATTTCGCAGAAGATATGGAAAGGAGGTAGGGGGGGGGGAACGTGGAGCATCACAATGTTTGCGCAAAAAGCTGTTTGACTCATACTACGCAGAGTATATGTGGAGGCGGCGTCACAAAGACGAAGTGGAGGAAATGATTCCAAAAGCCATAAAAAATCAGACGCTTAAAGACAGAAGTTTTTTTTTTTTGTTAAAAAAATCTGAAAAGAGTATAATAGGTAGTAAACTCAGTATAACAGGTAATTACTCCTTAAAAAAACATGGCGGCCAGGAAGCGAATGCATGATGATGTAATCCAGGAAGGAGGTTGCCGCGGCAGGGTTGCCACACCTTGGTGACAAATCACACACGGGACACATATGTAGTATAGCCCAATTTTGTTATTAGTTTGACGGCAACTTTCTGATAGTATTTGAGGGGAAAGGACATTTTTTCTGTAAGACAAAGTTTTAGCTACTTCATCAAATATTAGGGCAGGACCTAATTAGTATCATAGTTAACCAGTGAGAGATATGATTCAAAATTAGTCCAAGTAACATTTGTTTGGTGCGGTATGACATTAGTTGTCTTTATAACATAAAAACCAACTAACGACCATATAAGAAATGTAGTATATGCAGACATTGAGTTATTTTTTATCTTATTTTTGAAATTTCGCTAAAAAATGATAGATTTCTGGAAAAAAAAAAAAAAGAAGAAGAAGAAGAATGCATACATCTTTTTCTTAAAGAAAAAATTTCTATTTTAGTACATTGTAGTGATGTTCTAAATTGTTACTTTTGAATAACACGTTCCAACGTTCGTTCCAACAAGCAAAAAACATCGATACTACTGTAAATTAATTGGTAAAAGATACTGAAAGGTAACAATTTAGAACTGGTTAAACAGGATAATTATAAAAGACGTTGACATTCAGATGACATAGTTATATTTTGGCCTTCATAAAGTGATATTTTCTTCTCACTAACTTGGATAGATTTGGGCATATTAACGAATGGGTTCTTCTCCACCATGACAAAGAGGCTTGATGCTGGCACAAGTAAGGGGCTGTTCAAGTATTATGTATACACATTTCCAGCCATTTTATGCCCCCTCCCACTTATAAGAAAATAAGCAAATGCCTGTTCCTTCAGCTCATGATTATGTAAGATTTGATTTGTATAAATTTTTTAATGAATGCGATGTGTGATGCAAATTATAACACTTATGTTTTATTGTAATATTGAGTACCTCTTTCTAAGTTTGTTATAATATTGAACGTTTATTTATGAATAGAGTAATGTCAGCAAATTATCGCATTTAAGAAAAGTTTAATACACTACCAATAGCTATTTTGATGGTCATATGCGACTGTCATTAGATTCGTACAGCAGCTATAAACCAGAGGTCGAAATTAAGTTTTAAGATTAGATGCACAAGTGTACCCAAGTCTTGAGATTTAGGTGCACTAAATACTAGTTAAGTGTACAAGTAACGAACGGAATAGAAAGTAAACCTCAACCTTAAAAACGGGTAAAATGTAAGTGAAATAATTATATTTAAGCATGTAAGGTAAAAAAGTGCAACTTTTCAAAATAATTGAACATTCATTTGTAATAAGCAAATAATCATTCAAAGCAAATGCAGATACATTGAGAAAATTATATAAAATTATTCCGTAGGTCACTATTCTTGAAAAAAAAAAGTAAGTAGCCATAGTTTGGAATAGTTAGGTGCACTGCGTGCACCCAAGTTAAAAATTTATGTGCACGGATAAAATTTCATGTGCACAATGCACCCATGTACCTGCTGATTTTGAATCTTGTTATAAACAGCATTAAAATTTTAATAAATAATAAATAATTTAATAAATAAGAAGTGGATTTGATAAAATGCATTTATTAAAAATTCATTGTAATCTAAAAACGGTGGTGGGGCGACTGGGAGTTAAGAAGCTCTGTCCCCCCCCCTCCCCAAGAGAAAAAAGATTGAGAGCCATTAAATTTTTAACTGCGATTATGTGTGTTTTGTATCTTCTACTCATAGTCTGTCGTACATCCAAGTATTGCAGTTCTATCAGGTAAAGGTTGAAATTTACAGTCACCACTGGCCTCAGGGCGATTAAATATCGGGGAATGGCGATTAAAAGGACGACTTCACTCACCATCATTCTCGCCACTTTATAATATAAAGTATTTGTGGCTACGCGAAAATGGCTACTAACAAATGAAGTGGCCTCTAATAGAAAGAACCCAGCTGGCCAGTGGTGACTAATTATATAACTGAGTTTTAAACTTTACTGTCGGGGCATTGATATTTCGTGCTAGTTTTATTTTCTGTGTCTTATATAAACATGCTTAACATCGCCCCACCCCATTGTCAAAAAAAAAACCAAAACAAATCTCAACCCCCCTCCCCCAAAGATGCTTACGTAATACTTGTGAACGGCCCCAGTGATCGTCAAAATACCGATTAATTTCACTAATTGCCATTGATATGGGAGTAGTGCAATAATAAAAAAATACTAATTGAATTTAAATTTTAACTAAATTAAAGAATAATAAATTAAAACAATAATTAAAATAATAATTTAAACAATCTGAACGCAGCAGAAACTTGAAGTGTATTTTGTGTGAATATAAGGGTAAAAATGAAATTAGAGTGAAAAAATTTCACTGAACTTTCGATCCATATGTTAAGAAATTTAAAAGAAATGCAGTAAGCCTTGTGCTCTCAGATGTTAAATGGTCTCCAGGCATCGGTTTGGACTATGCCCAAAACCGGATGTTATTTCGATAGCCAGTTACTGTGCATCTCGTGATGAAGCAAATTTCAGATCACCGGCATCAGCATAGAGTTTTCAAAATTATTGCGTGGCCCAAGCACATATTTTGTACATTTATACATTACAGTATATGTAAAATTGCAATTTATTTCAAATTATTTGGAGGGTCTCAGGCCCCACAGGCCCATATAACTCTATGCCTGTGATCACCAGTGATCTGAAATAACAGCTGTTATTTAAAGAACAGGGGTTATAGAGGAGCATACTGTTCCTGGAAAAGTGATCACTCGGTTGCTGGTGATTTTTAACTGTTACTGTAAATAGCTGCCATCTCTAGTACATTGTAAAAAATTTCCCAAAATGGAGCAATGTGACAGTCCAATTTAAAAATTTCTGAGTTGCTTTCATATAAAATCTTGAGAAATTGGAGTAAATTAATCAGGGTTTGAAAAAAGCCAGCCAGATTTTTTTGGTTTAAATCATTTAAAAAAGGCTGGCGTTTACTAGAAAAACGCCAGTCAATTTAATTTTAAACATTTGGTGTCACTGCATAACACATTACCTACTGAATTTTTTCAAGTGTTGTCAAAAGATGACTGGCAACAGGCAGAGTCTAAGCTGCATAAGTTTTTTTGTGTGTGTGTGTGCGTGTGTGAAAGGATATTGTATTTTGGGAAAAAATTTAATACCACTTTCGCTAAAAAGCGAAAGCCCTGAAAATTAAAAATTTTCACAGTTTTATGTTGAAGGCTGCAGTATGACAATTGTGAAAACCTTCTGTGGCGTTGTGAACGGATGATCGAAGTCGGTTTAATTTTGAAAATTTCTACAAACTACGGTGTGTAGTAAAATCAATGAGAATCGTACAATTATATCACCTATTGTATGATTTTGTACAAAATAAAAAGTGCTACTTGTAGTTCTAAAGTTTGTGATTTTATTGAGCATTCTCCTAAAGTACAATTTTTTAAAAACTATTGCAAGTATATACAGTAGAAATAAAAATAAAAGAAATTTAAAAATGCTAATTTTTTTTTTACATTTTAGCTAAAATGCTAAAGGGAAAAAAAGTCTAGCTTAAACCTTGGCAACAGGCAAAGTTACCAGCCATCATGTTGTTGATGGCATTTTTTTGTAATTTTCGTGAATCAGTGACGGAGATGTATCAGTGAAGGGGTTGTCATTGAGTCTGTTCAATGGACACAGAGGTAGGCGGACAACTGTGAAGTTTCATTAAAAATTCACGAAACTCCTTAACTTCAGTTGCCATATTGGCATTGTGGATGTCCATCCTTTTCATTACCTTTTGCTTTATGACATGTTACCATTTCTTTGCTGAAAAGTTAGAAAGTGTGTATCTTCATTAAATATTGCTTTATGGTTTGTACCACTGTCTTTTATTTTCAGTTTTAATAGGTATGATAAAAACTTTGGATGCATCTGAAGAAACCACTCTTCTTGTTCAGTACTTAATTGTTCACCAAAACATTTATTAGGATCAGTCATATGGGTCGTTTTCAAAATTCGTTGCCATATGCTGTTGTCAGAGTTGTATCAATTTTGCCCGGCCGAAAAAAACCCAGGCTTTTTTTTTTATAAAACCCGTTTATAACCCCCCACCAAAACCCCTCTTCCCCAATACTGTGTAAAAAATTATTACAAGTATGTGCAAATTCATTTAGGGCATGCTGACAGTATCCCAAACTATATCACTACAATTTATAGGGAATCTTTGAACTTGATAAAACAGTCAAAAAAAGTTAACTGAATTTTAAACATCCTTCAATCAGATAATATAAATATATCCTGTGCTGTTTAGAATTATATCTTCACTTAGCATAAAGTTCAGAATTGGAACGTTACAAGGAAATTATATTGAAAAGAATGAACAAAGCTATTCAACCATTCCATTATTTAGCAAATATGAACCTTAAATATAGAGGGAAGAGACCATCCATTTTCCAAGAAGATGCAGCAGAAAACTGGTTAATTGAAAAATACCCATGAACGTTTATTTGCCATATACAATTACGTATGTGGAATATTACCCTCCAATGTTTTCTGGGCATGTGAAGATGTTCCCAGATGCAAAGTGGTGGAACATTATGATAATAAGGACAGAAAAAGGAAACGATCTCTCGAGTGACTTTTGCAAATTCAATTCAAACTTACTGTCATGTCCTGCAAATTCTAATGCTATAGAGTGAATTTTTAAAAAAATTTGATATAGTGTGGTCAATGCTCCATAACCACCTTGATGCAGACAAAGCAGTAAAGCTGGTCAAGATTTATAAATCTCTGCACAGTGTTATCACTGATATTGATAAATGAATTCCTTACCTTAATTTGTAATGCTTTATAATAATAAAAGTTAATATTTTTAATTTCAATGAACCTATATTTTTCTTACCAGTGTAGTTTTCTATTAAGAATATAAAAATAAGGTCAATAATAACTGATTATTTTTATGCTTCTATAGTAAGCATATTATATCTCAATCCAATAGGGGTGTACAGTAGTCAATACTAGGGTTGTCCCAATTTTTCCCGACTCAAAAAAATCCAAGTGGGTTTTTTTAAAAAAAAAACACTTCTGCAATATTGAGTAAATGGATTTCTAATTATGATGCTGAATTCTGTATGCTCCTATTTCATTGATATATTATATTGCTACTATAGATGTGTATATAAAATTAGCCAATTATTGTTGACCTTATTTTTATATTAATAGAAAAATAGTCATTAAAATTTGAAAAAAAAGGTACACTCTTATGAGTATAAAACTACAAAATAAAATGAAGAATTCATTTATTGATATCCACGTTATGGCTCTGCAAAAATTTATAAATCTTGACATGCTCCCCAACACACAGCCTCTAAGCTTTATCTTACATTAGTGTTTTCCATTGCTTTATCTTGCCAAATATTGCAGTATCTTCAAATAAGGTCTAAACTTATTCCACTTAATACATAATGAAACGACAGTTAAATATATGCATTTGTTCCCCCATGTAAACGTCATTACATATTGGAACTCTCGCATCACTGAAGATAGTAACAGTGAAATAATGCATCCTTTGAGGTTTAAGTAAAACCCAGGATTTAAAAAAAAAAAAAGGCCTTTTTTGGGTTTAATTGGATATTTTAAGGATTTATCACTGTTAGTATTATTAAAACAGCTACTCGAGTTATTTTCAAATCTTTGCACAGATGGAAAATAACATAGCTTATCCTACATACTTCTAGTATCTCAGTCATTTAGAAAATGGTAAGGAAGAATTTGCAACCTCTAAAAATTTTAAAATTCAAACCTAGAGTTGCCATTATGTTCCATACATGGCATCTCATGAGTAACTGAGAGTTATTTACAATTTATGTTGGAGCAGAGATGGTGAAACTTTTTCACGTTGGAAGGCCTCATTAGGTTAGCCAGAACATAATAAAGTTACATTTAAGGAAATGCAATTAGGTGCACTTTAAATGTACATTATATTTTAAAAGTGTAACTACATGTACTAAGTACAAAGAAGAAAATCGTTAAATTAGATATAATTGAATTTAAGACCAATATATGCACACACTGAAATTTCAAGTTTAACTTTTCTCCTTTCTTTGAAGTGAGCTGAAACAAGAACTAAGTAACTTGCACTTGGTCTATGAGATTGGTGATGGCATAGCTCCCAAATCATCTTTTTTTTTTTTTTTTTTAACGGAATCTTCATTTTTTAGACTTATCTGTTTTTGCTGTCCAATTTTGTGCAATTTAAAAAATAATCCTTACTTTTTCATTAAATAAGGATTTTTTAAAGTAAATATCCCCCACACAAGCTTGAAAGTTTTGTTTTTGTATGATGTCAAGCTTCTAAAAAGTCACTCTTAGTCTAAAAAAACATTAATATTCTTCATAAATAATTGGTGTTAATTCGGATAATCATCTGTATTATAACTTTGTTGTATACAACTTTCTTTTTCATTTCATAAAATTATCAATAATATGTGTATTATTAAAAAATCTTTATTTTATGGAATAGTTATTCATACACATTAAAAAAAAAGATTTATTTTGAAAACAAATTTTTTTTTGTATGTTAAGTTGGCAGGTATGTGATGGACATGAAATTACTTTTTATTGCAATTATATAGTTTTTTTTTGGTAATTTTCTACTATATGTAAGTAACAGATACCCAAGGTGTATAGGCAAGACTGTAGTTAGGATTTAATTTGGGGTCGAAAAACTTCTGTCATGTCTCGATACAATACATCATGTAAGGTGGTAGTCAAGTCCCATTAAAAAATGGGTTTCTGGGTATCTCTAAGATCCACCCCCCTGGATATGGGCATGTGTATGGGATATGCTACATTACTATTATTCGTTTGTGTAAAGATTTGAAAACAACAAGTAATTGTTTTAATAGAGCCCAATTTTGCCCACCCTCCAAAAAAAAAATTTACCCCATTTAAACACCAAAAAATCTGACTTTTTTTTACACGGGTTTCATTTAACCCACCTGGTTGTTGTCCACATGGGAATTTTTTTTCCTAGAAGTTATAAGAAAATTTTAAAGATTTTCTTTTTTGCCATGATTGTTAACAGACAGTTGCCAATAAAGAAAGAATAAATTAAAGGATATTATTGAATGAAAAATATATTTTTTAAAGAAGTGGGTTGACCAATTTTACCATGCCTGTTCATAAATACAGTAACAGACATGACATTTCAAGGAAGAAAAATTCATGAGGCTTAATAATTAAACCTAAATAGAAATATTAATTTTGAACTACACTAAACACCTCATGAACTAAATTAGCCAGTTGATTTAATAAATAAATAAGTATACTTTATATAAATAATTAGAGTAACAGACATGATATGTAATAAAAATACCACAAAAAGGTTTTTAATCTTTCATTCAACAACAGAAAATTCCTAATGTCTGTTTTCATTTCCTTCTCAAAGCTTGCTTCAATGGAAAAGAAGTATTGCCATTCAGCAAGTTTAATTTTGTAGTTCGAAAAATTGCAAATAGTATATGGTAACAGACATGACACCAATTTCTGGACAAGGGTATTTAATTAGTACAAAATTTGTATTTTTTTTTACCTGGTTATTAAAACCTTTTAGTATGTAATTTAGAGTGTGTAGCACAATTATAAGGTATGTTTGTGAAGAAATTATGATTTTAAAAAAGTAAATCGACAAAAGATTTTTTTCGTTTTCTGATTTGGACAGTGGTTTTTGGTTTTCCCCTCAACTAATTTCTTTAATTTTTTTTTATTCATTAATGTGTTGTTATTTATTCTTCCTTCATTGGCAACTGTCTGTTCATAATCATCACAAAAAAAAATCATTAAAATTTTCTTATAACTTCTAGAAAAAAATATTCTCAGGTGACAGCGTATGACACCGAATTTTGAAAATAACCCTCATATGCCAATAAATGGAATGGCTGTATATTCTCATGAAACCTTTTCATAAGCTGTGGATGATAATTTTCTAAGACCTTATCATTTAAAACACATGTGGCCACACATACGTACAGCATCTGATAAATTAAGAGTATCACTTTGAAGATTCAGTGTTTCAGAAAGTATTTTTAGTTGATTTAACAAATTTGCCATGGTTGTCATACCATATGAAAGCATAGATGTCCATTGAATTTTTCTTAACACTTTTGATTCAACATGTGAACTCTCACCGGAAGAATCCAATGTAATAACCTTAGATGGTGGCTGCACATCTTCTTCATGAGCATCAGTAGAACTACTAGAAGGAACAGAAAATTTAGTAGAGGAACTTATTTTTTTTTTTGCATATTCGTAGATGTCATTCAATTCTCTGTGCTCTTTTGCTTATAACTTCATGACAGTGTTTACATTTCACTATCTCCAAAAGCAATGACTCCACACCACTCAGAAGCAAGTTTTCTTCCAGAACCTGGAAGCCTTTTTTAGTAGGTGTTTGTTTCTTTTTTTAATTTCTGTCTCTATTCATTTATGGTCAGAAAGTTATACAGGGTGGTCCTGAACTCTACTGACAAAATAGAAGGGTTTGTTAGGAACACCAAATAAGGCATGTTTGTCCATATCCCCGTGTCCGCAAAGGGTCCGGTTTGACTGTAGACTATAACTTCTTTTACATCCATATTTTTGCTATGTAGTCACTTACATTCGTTAAATACAATTTTTGATACATAATTTAAGTGATTGAGCTAATAATACAATAGGGACAAAAAAATCCGGAATTCAGTTTCCTGATCTGTGTTACTATGTAGTGAAAATAAGCCTAAAACAAAGGGCAGTTTTAAGCTTATTTTAACGCTGCCTTATTTATACTTATTTATACGCTGCCCTTTTTAATACAGAAAAACTGTTGGGAACGAGTGCAACAGGTGAAGCACATCAAAATAAACATTTTTTGTTCAGTGAATTTTTTTCCAAAAATTAGCCGTTCGGGCACTACAGTGAATTTAGTGTTTGCATCTATCGTGTTCAGGATTTCCACAAATGGTTACGGTTCGTTATTTCACAAATTTTTCAAATTATTTAATGTCAACAGACGTCACGCTCTCTCTGGCGACTTTCTAAAATCAGTTAAATTCACCGGAATTGTATGTGTAGAATCCATGGTCGCAACTGAAGCGGCGGATTATATATTTAAAGAACTTGAGAACGGAGGGAAAAATGCTTGCAAAATGGTCACATACGTCACACAAAAGGAAAATTCTCTCCCTCTTTATTCAGGCAACATAAAAAATTTCCGATTAAGTTAATTATATCTTAAGACAAATGCCAGTTGTTGATTTATTGCTTTCAAATCAGAAGTTGTTTTAGGGTCAAAATGATTACAA
>QLNU02014802.1:173447628-173459736 GCA_006491805.2 Dysdera silvatica | reverse complement strand
GGCATTTAAGAAAGCAGGCAAGAATTAAATTCAAAGGCTCATAAAGAGCCTTAATATTTTTCCTTTCCTTTCTTCCTTCCGAAATCAACAAGGTTTATCTCTTTTTTATATTTTACAGCAAAGGGATACATTGTGCCAGGACTTGGTTTTCCCCGAGGAATTCAAACACATGTAACCTAGGGAATCAAACACGGAACTATGGCAGGCAGAAAAAACAGCATGCATTCTACGGTACCATTGAAATTGAACCCAGGTCAACAGAATGGCAAATGAACACGTTACAATCATGCTATCGTAGTAGTAGTAATGCTTAGTGTGGTGCTGGGATAACACTTGCCTGGAACTTTCCTGCGTCAAGTGTGGCACTCATAATTACTATCTTCATATCCGCTCGCTTTGAGACAACTTGTTTCAGGACACCCATCAAGATATCGGTGGCGAGAGTACGTTCATGAGCTTCATCCAACAAGACAACTCCATAAGCTTCTAATAAGGGGTCGCTCATGGCCTCACGGAGCAACATACCATCGGTCATATATCTGTAGATAAAACCAAAATAACATGTTAAGTCATTAGTAAATGAGAAGGTAATACTTAATCAGTAGTGTTTAATAATGATGCTTAAAAAATAATACCCCCCCATATGTTATGAACCACCGAAGTGTTCTTGTGCAGATGAAAAAATTCAAATATAATCTAAAGCCATCTGATCAATAGTCTACAGTAGTCTTTCTCGAATTCTTTGTAGTTTGGGGTGGCCTTAAAAAAACTTTAAAATCTAAGAGACCACCTACTTAAAATCATTATATTTACAGCTCACGATAAATTAACATGATGGATAAGTTTTCTTAAATCGTAATCTTTTGAGAAAACCTTGCTACAAAGTCCTGATTTTAGAGTGTCGCATTCTAAATCCTTTGTGACCCTGTGTAGAGATGGGATAAAAGACTGAAGGTGAACACTGAATCCTAATCATCTCTTCATCTTAGAAGATTAGACAACAAGACACAATTTAATGTGCTATGTCATAGCAGCTATAGTGAATTTTGCACTTTGCTCAAAAAATTGTACAATAAATAATCAAGAATAGGACACCCTGTGTGGTACTGGGTCTTTCTCAGGTCGCATGAATATAGTTTGTTTTCTATTGGTTCAGTTCATATTACCCTACTTTATAGTTTTCACGTGTTTGGCTAAAGTCAAATGTATCTATAGCATGGTTCCCACTCTTTTGTCCTGATGAAATTCAAGGACTTTACATTCTCAGTCGCGATATACATAAGTAAAAATGAGAGACATCATAAGCATAATATTGAAATTAGTGTTTAATTATGTTGGTCCTTTTCAACTTGGCATACTGGCAACAATGGCTACCCTCCCCCTTTTTTTACATCACCTGTATTATAGCTGCACTGAGTGCATTGGGGGGGGGAGAGAAAGGGGTGTGTGGGAAGCACTACTGGCTTTTTTCCAAAAATAAAGTGAAGTAGCCTTCATTTACATTATAGAGCTTCGCGGGATATTCCACTGTGTTTGTTTATTAAAAAAACACTTAACTTTTCACTTTGTTCTATGCAGAGCATCCTCAGAAGCAGCAGCCGATCAAGTTTCCCTCTGCAAAATGCAAGACTTTCGCTTGGTTGCTCATCACAAAATGAATGATTCAAAATATGAGACGTATTTATATAGTACACTTTTCTCTAGCTATCCCCGATCAGATGATTTCCGAATTATGTGCTCTGACTGGTTGTTGGATGAAGGTTGTCTCTCATTGACCCAGAGGGTGGCGAGTTTAGATTGGCTGAACGGGCGCAACTTTTTTTGCGAATTTTTAGGCAAGAATTCCAAATTGATGCAACGTTAATGGGGTCTTCTCCATGGAAATTATTAGGACAGTTTTTAATGGCCAAGACTTCCATATATAAGCATGGCCACAATGATCTAGTTTTTGCAATAACCGAGGTGTCATGAAAAAGAATTTGATGTTTTAATAAAATACATCTAATATTTTTAATAATTCATTTTCTGCCAAGCAACTAAGCGAAAGTCGTGCATTTTGCAGAGGGAAACTTGGTCAGCTGTTGCTTCTGAGGATGCTCCGCATAGCACGGAGTGAAACGTTAAGTGTTTTTAATAAACAGACATAGAGGAATGTCCCATAAAGCTTTATAATCAGTGATGTTAGCAACCAAAACTGCTTCGGAGCAGTCAAATTTACACTTGTACCAAAAAGACATTTTTTTAAGCATTAAAATAAACTATTTCAAATTTTATCGCATATTTAATGTCTCAAAATATTACCACACATTTAATGTCTCAATATATCGCTACACATTTAGTATTTCAAAATATTACCATTTATTATGTTTACATATATATATCATAATTATTAATAACTATAAAGAAATAAGCTTCGAAAGTACTTTAGAGTAGATTTGGACAGGTTGGCTTATGCACTAGGAAGAATTTTTTTTAGACGATCACTTGTGTTGTTCACATTTGTTCTTTTCAACATGAACAAGAATTGTAGACGTTTTTTCCTTCGAGTCTTTTAAAAGAATTTGTTCACTTTGTAACGGATATTTCCACTATTGATAAGTAATATACTGTAATATTAAAATTGTTCAGTGAATATTTTGTTATCTATAATAGGTTAAGATTTATTATGGGTAAAGTGTACACTAATCGATAAGGCTGTAAGTTTGTGTGGGGTGGCCCCACGGGACATGCAAATTATCTGTGGAGTTGTAACTGTGAAAATATAATGGTCAAGGACAAGGATTTAAGAGAGCTTGTTTTTGGAACGAGAGCAGGCGCTGAGATGGATGTAAAGGAGAGCAGATAGTTTTTATTTTATTTGTTTGTACTGTTGAACTCAGGGACGATGATAAAGTAATAGTTAACAAAAGAGTTTGACCAGCTTAAGTTCCCATTCAACATGAATGGCAGGTAGTCCGATTTCCAGCATTTCTCAGAGGGTCATGAACTGTAAGCCAAATGGGACGGATCAGTAACGGTCGACGGAGGTTGTCGATCCGAAGATTGAACTCCATAGTGGACAACGGGGCCAGGCGATCTGAAGAAACAGTACCAGATTCCAGACTTAAAGAATACTTGTTGAGATACTCCGAACTCTGGAAGAGGAAACATTGAGTTGGATGCCTATGGTGATGTAGAGTTTTCATTCTTACTAGTTAGGCATTGACGCTAAGTGCATCCACCAAGTGACCAACGTGTAGGTGCATGTGTACGAACTGGGAAACTGAGTTTAACTTAAGAGGAATTGGGCCTTTGGGTTGGACATTTTATGTTGAGCGTCGTCTGTCGAACACACGAGTAATATTTGACATTTTGTTTAGTTTTATATTATTATTGAGATTGTATATTTGTAAGGTCATTTGACTAAATTAGTCGAATTAATATATTACTATGATATTTAAAATAACAGATTGGTCACGCTGGAAGCGCTTTTCCAGCAAAAACGAATCGACGGAATTTAACGATAGATTGCAATAAAAAAAAAAAAAATTCACTGTTTTTGAGAATTTATACTCTGGACACTTGCTCATACACAAATCCAGGGTGTCCCCCCCCCCCCCAAAACAAAAGTAACGAAAATTTACAGAAAATGTGGGTGGAGGGCGCTTATTAGGAATTTTCTGTCAGGGGAAATAAGAATTCCATTGATCAGTCTTAAAAATACGAATACGATAGAAATTCGTGGAATACCTGGGAGGTGGGTCTGAGGTTACCTAATGTTCATTCTTACAAAAAAGATTTTTTATGAATAAATTTATTTCACTGACAAAAAAAATTTCCGGATGTTGTGAGTATGAACACTTTTATAATGAAACGAATCGACGAAATTCAACAATGGATTGCAATAAAAAAAATTTGCTGCCTTTGAGATTTTATGTTTTATGCTCTGGATACTTGCCCATACATAAATCCGGAGTTCTTCCCCACAAAAAATTACGGAAAATGTAGGGGGAAGGCGTTTATTAGAAATTTTCTGCTAGAAATAAGAATTCCGTCAATCCGTCTCCAAATATGACTGAGGCAGAAAATCGCGGAATACCTTGGGAAGCGGGAAGAGGTCTGCGATTATCGTATGTACATTATGATTTAAAAAAAAGAATTAATATTGAAAAGTAGACAAAAACATTGCTTTCTGCAGACCGGATGTCACTAAAATAAATTTATAACAAAAAATGTTGCATGATGTTATTTTCCTTTCTTCCACACAAAACGTATGTTGTAAAACTTGGTCAGTACAGAAACACTGTTATCCAAACTAGACGTTTTAGTGTTCAAATATCCATTGGCAGGGGATGCCAGATGAATAATTTATGTACTAAACTGGTGCATTTTAGTGGAAATAATTTTTTTTGGCCGGGGGGGGGGTCTCAAATTTGGCACGAATTTTGTCAAAATTCCCTTTTTGTAGCACGATGGCACAAGAGCGGTCTTTTGGCGCAATCTGGCATCACCGTCTATAATGTATATTAATAGACGCTATGAAAGTCTTCATGAATAAAATACCCTCCCCACCCCCTTTTTTTTCTTTTTTGACAAAACTTGGAAAAAGGGTTCTCAGAAAAATTCAAGGACTTTTCAAAGACCAACCACATTTTTGGCAGTTTTGAAGGTCCCGACTTAGCAAAAAAACTTCAAGGACTTTTCAAGGTCCATAGGAACCATGTATAGTTAATGTTTGTCAACAGCTAAGTATAACTGCATAAAAATGTTAGTACAGTTGGACCTCGTTAAGACGAACACCAAGGGGAACAGAAAATATGTTCGTATTAAAAGTAATTCGTCTTAATGCTATTTGACTGTATAGTTGAATCTCCATCCCTACATCTAAGCTTATTGAAATTCAAATTTAGCTCAAGGGTCATGGCTATGGATCTCCCTCTCTCTTGGGAGTGTGTTACGTGATAAAACTTGTTACTCAAATCAACTAAGATTTCAAACCACTGTTATTAAAACAAAACTTTAGTCTTACTTTAATATAGTTTTCATGGATGAACAATCTTCGAAACGCATGCTATAACCAACTTCTTGACCAAGCATCACATCCATTTCTTCAGCTACACGAGCAGCTACACTAATCGCACCTACTTGATGAGGTTGAGTACAGGCTACTCCTCTTCGAATCCCGCATTCCCGTAACCATTCCACACACCATTGAGGAATCTAGAAAAAGAAAATATGTATTCACTAATTTGCAACTTTTTATTTTGACTCATGCTTATTAATCCTTTAAAAAAATATTAAATTGTAATTTTTTCTAATAAAGACTTTAAAAATTGCTGTTTTTATAAAAAAAGTAGACTTACTTGAGTAGTTTTACCGGAACCAGTTTCTCCCACAAGAACCATCATCTGATGTCTGCTAAGCATTTCAAAAAATTTTGTTTTGTATTCCCAAACTGGCAAAGTAATTCTTTTCTTAAATAATTCGAAGTAACGTGGAGTATGTGGCAAGCCATTAAAAACATTTATAGAAGCCTGTGAAGAAAAAGCATAGTCAGCAATTGTATCATAGTAAAAAATTTACATACATTATTTTTTTAATGGTACAGGGGCAGAAAAGGTCATGCTGCATCAAGATTAGTTTTCTAAGGAATCTGAAGTTCTCCGACCAAGGAAACCAAATCCATGACAACAGTGTGAGGACAAACAGCACAAGTTTTACCATACCATTGAAAAGTGAAACCCAAGGTAATGGCATGGTAAACAATTGCATCACTGTTAAGCCACCATAGAGCACATAGATGAAAATGGATAAATATTAGGGGAGAATTATCTAATGATTCTAGATCAGCATAATAAATACTGTTTAAAATTGTGCCACTAAATACGTTAGAAATGAAATAATTGAGAATAGAAATGCAAAAACCTACACTTGACAGGAGTAAATCCAATCAATAATTCACTAAACCTCAACATTTGATATCCTAAAGCAGTGGTTCCCAACTCAATTTAAGCCGCGGACCATTTTTCCACTTCAATTGTACCCGCAGACCACTTTGAAAAATTCTCACGAGTTGGCTGCAAGACCTGAATAAAAAAGGGAGCCTGGTCTTTTTTTGGGGGGGGGAAACGTGTCTGTAAAATCGTTCTTTGGGAAAAAAAAGAAGAAATAATAAAGAGAAAAAATCTAATGATAATACAGTCAAACCTCGTTAAGATGAACACGCTTAAGACGAATTACTTTTAATACGAACCGTTTTCTGAAGTTCCGTCAGATTGTAAAATACTACAAATATACCATCAATTTCATTTTTATAATTAATTTTAATATTTAATAAATAATTTTTATAAGTACTTTTTTATTTAAATAATGACTCGTCTCGCGGACCACCAGTTGGGAACCACTGTTCTAAATTATTGACTAGGTAGCAGGAAAGAAAAAATCATGATCAGAGTGATTCATACATATTAATAATAAATATATATATCCCCCCCCCCATAATTGCTCAGATTGTGCTAGAACCGATAGTTTTCCAAAAAATCCGAATTTCAGTTGTTTAGGGAATCAAATCCTGAAATATGGATAAAAAAAACACGGCACGAATTCCGTGCCAACGAGAGTCAAACTTAGGTTTACAACATGATAAACAAACATGTTACACGTATGTCACTACATGGCTTTGTAATAACGATAATAAAAAAAAAGAATCAATTTATCAGAATGTAATCACTTAACTTTCATCCTATGAGACAAAAGTAATTTTGGCCAGTAGTTCCAATTTGTCAAAAGGTTATATTCTCATAATGATTGCATACAAAAACAAATACAGCAAGAAAACAGCAATTAAACGGAAAGAGAAACACATTTCATTGTCCTCATTTTCCTAAAAAAAAAAAAAATCCCACTTACGATAGTGTTCATCATATTCATTCCCACTGGAGCAGAAACAGAGTTCGATGACATTTTGTCATTTTCTTTATCCTCCTTCCTTTTCCCTTTATCATACTCGTTTTCACTATAATAAAACTCAAGATTAAAAAAGGATAGACATACAACTAAATGAACAATACAGGGAATATTGATTAATTTTAGTTTCAAATATTAAAATCTCTCAAAAACTTTAAATAAATGCCACATGCTTAGCACTCTATTAATTTTAAACCACTTAGAAGGCAAGGCTTCATTTGTGTTTCACAATGCCAGAACAGAAAAAGCCACGTTATGCTAAGACCTAGTTTTTTGAGTTAACCAAAGTTACGTTGCTAAGAAATCAAACACCACAGACTGAGATTGGCAAGAAACCAGCACATGGAATGGAACTCGGGTTAACAGCACAAAAGACAAGTACATAACGTCACTCTAGGACAGAGGGTGGGCTGAGACAATATTATCTAGAAGTTGTTAGTCAGCCTTCCTTTGGTTCAATCCAAAGTGATTACATTGTTCAAATTTGCATGCATGTTAAAAATAATGGGAAAAAAATACCCCACAGTTATACAGTTAAATTGACATTAACTTTCTATAGCACAATTCCAACTCTTTTATCCCCATGAAATTCAAGGACTTTTCAAGGACCTCACATTGTCAATCGCAATGTACATAAAAATTAAAAATGCAAGACATTATAAGTATAATATTAAAATTAGTATTTAATTATGTTGCTCCTTTTCAATTTGGCACACTAACAGCAAAAGTTACCCTTTCTACATCCCTTGTATTATGTGTTCGGTGGGGAGGAAGGCATGTCAGCTGGATTTAGCTTTGGTAAATAAGGAAAAATACCCTTTTTCTTTCTTCAGTAAAAAAACAATAAATAAATAAATAATAATTCAAGGACCAACCACATTTTTGACAGTTTTCAAGTTGCCCTTACTTGGCAAAAATCAAGGACCGTGGGAACCACGTATAAAGTGAGTTGCACAACTTATGCAAAGTACACACAACCAAGTGGCATAACGTGCCCTCTTGGACATTATGGCACTGATTGGAAATAGCCTCTTGGTTGAATGATCAATAATCTTATGTATTTTCAATGACAAATCGAAAGATTGTTTCTTTTTGCTTTCCATAACTTCATATAATAGTGTAAAACTTCCTTCACAGGCATTTCTTCAATTGGCAGTCCAAGTGCTTATTATTAGCCCTTCCAAACAGCAGATAGATACTCAAATCCCAAGATGTCCCCTGTTCAGAGGTTTTACAGTATATACGAATTAACCACATATGCTTCTAAGCATTAATAATAGTATAAAAAATCCAGCCTATGCCACTGTTTAAGAGAAATTTCCTCTTTAAAAACAAGTATCTCTTTAGATAATACTGTATTATTGAGGCTCAGTGTTATTCATTCTTTTTGGCGAAGCGTGACCTTTGTTATCCTTGTGCCATAAAAATTCAATAACTATTCAGTTTTGTTTCATTCTTTCAGCAGAAGTGGCAGCAGTAGTATAACAACAAGGTTGCTAAACGTAAGTGCTTGGAGTGGCTCTTTTACAACCACACCCTGTACAATCCCCAAACCTTACGAGAACCAGTAACTTAAGTGTGGCTGAGTAATTCAAGTGGGAAGTTCATATTCAAGGCTTTCCTCTGATAATATTATGTATTATAATGTCCATAATTTAAATTTATAAGATTGATATTAATTATACATTTACGTAAGAGTGCTACAAACACTGAGAACTTCTAAATGAGAAACCATTTGATAACTCTTTTTGTGTGTGTGTGTGGAAGAGGATGCACTCCTTTTCCACAATACTCATCAATTTACTAGAATTTGGGAGGTGCTTTTAGAATCTTAATTTTAAGTTAAAAAAAGAAAAATCCAATTAACAGTGCATATTTGTGAGTTTTACAACACAAGAGTTATGCTGTGCCGGGATCTACATTTTTTTTGAGGAATCCGAACTTCTTAAGGCCTAGGGAACCAAGCCCCGGACTACAGTGAGCAGTTAGTAGTCGATAAGCATTCTTTCTTCTCTTTTTCTTTTGAGGGGGAGAGGCACAATTGGGAAATGAACCTGGGATAATAGCATGCTAGGTGAACACATTACCACTGCAGGGCCCACTTCTTAACATTCACCCTGTATTTACAGTCAGATAAAAATTCATCCGCAAGAAATTCTTTCAGTAGAACAACCCTCACTTTTGAATCTTCGTATGGTGAGCATCAGCTAATAAAATGTTTTACTGCATTAAATTTCCATGTAGTATAAAGGAGATGGAAGAGGTATACAGGGTACAAAGGAGGAGGAAAGTATAAATGCTTATGTTAGTCCTACAAGAAATAGACAGTAGGTAAGAGGTAAATAGAGGATAGGTACAGTTATAATTTTATAAAATAAGGTAACACATGCATTTGATATGAAAATTAGGTACGAACATGAAACCTGAGAAACAGTATGAAGAAAACTTTAGTGGATTCATGATTTACAGGTCTATTATCACCAAATTCAAACCATCGCCAAAATTTCTAGCAACATAGCTAACCATGCCATAGTCCATTTTTATTCTCGATTGAATGATTTCTAAAAGCTTTTCAATAGCTGTGGTTGGCAGTGAAAATGTAATGTAAAAATGAACATATACTGCTCATTAATGAAATCAACATAAATTCATTCCTCATTCAGTTTTTAATAGTTGTATGCTTTATAAGTGTAAATATGTATCGCACATGTGTGATAAGAATGGTCACTCACACGCACATGACACAAAAAATGGACAAAAGTGAATTTACTGTCAAAGAATGATATGTGCATAAGTCTGATTTAAATGAAACTTTTTTTTTTAATTTATTTTTCTGATCTTACTACTCTCTTCTCCTCTGATTAGATAGGTCTAGCCTGTTAAAGTTGGTTATAGCTATTTCGTTTTACATTTCCTAGTCTCCCAGTCACTATCTTGTATTAAGAATTCAAGTCTCGTTTTACATTTCCTACAGCAATTCGTCACCCCATTTTCTCTATATAGTTTGTTAGCAGTGGTTTGGAATTGGTGATGTCAGACCCATACACCACAATTATACCCTAAGAGTCTACTACAGTAGAAGTAGAAGGCATACGTACCTTGGTGCTTTATCAAAGGGTTCTTTCACATCTGTAATTTTCCTTTTTCCACTTTTTGTGCTATCATCAAAATCCCTAACATAAACTTAAAGTTAGTGAACTGAGCAAAGGATTATAAATGAAGCATTTTTGCGAATTTATGATTTGATGTTATATGATAGTTCGAATTTTACTTTTAACGTTATAAACCATGAACATTTGTTATAATTTACTCAGAAAATAGCATTGAGAACTTTCACTGTTAACATAATGCACACAAAGTAAATGAATAGTAATTTGGCTAAATAGCTGAACGCAGAATATTAATTTCCTTTAAAATTCACTATGAATATAAACAAAATGTCTTTGTCATGTTTTAAATTGAGACTAAAAAAGTTAAGCCCACTTTTGAATTTCTTAAAATTAAACTTTAATTATTCATATATCGTTCCTTGTTTTTGCATACAATTTTTAAGGCTTACCAAGATTATTTTTCTTATTTTGCAACTTCCTGGTAATGAAAAAGTCACCAGTGTATAGTTTAGTATTTAGTTTAAAGTATTTTTTATTATTACAATCACAAATATATAAAAACACTATATGTCACAATACTGATAATCTTAGGCTTAACACATATTTTAAATTTCAATTATTAATAGTACAATTTTACCCATAAGTATCATAGTAATACTTATATTTTTAGTCCAAATTAAGAGAAAATTTAACGTTGGTGAATATACTTTTAATTTTCTCTAAAAATGTTTGAAAAAATATTTAAAAGTCCATAAAATTAAATTTCAATTAAAAAATTAATGTCAAATTCTCTTAGGCAAAGAATTTCCAAGTTACATTCATAATCGGGACATCAAGAGAACTATCCCATTTCTTTACTCTGATGATGTCCGAGATGTTTGAACGATCTATTGTGATGGGATACTCTTTGGAAAATTATAAATTATTGGCTCTATACTTGGAAGACTGGGGTATTATTGAACTCAATGGTGTATATTCCAAGGGATACAGGTAATCTCAGAGTGAGCAACTACTTTCTATTTTTTTTTTTTTTTTAATAAACTTTCGTAGGAACTGTTTTTCTTTTTGTATAGCCTACAAAGTTTGGGTATGTATTTAAATAATAAAAATAAAATTATACCCAGTTGTCGGCATAAAGATGATGAGGCATGCAAATTTTCCCCTCCTCACACTGCGGATGAACAAATTTAAAGTTCAATTATTACAAAAATTACCATTTTGGCATTTTTTCCAATTTCTAGAATTTTAAAACACATCATAAATAATCGCTATTTCCAACATGGTAGACTCATGACACCCACTATGACAGGAAGTTTTCCAAAAATCATCAAGGTTACATAGTCTGGAGCAACATCTAATACTAAATTTTACATTTCCCTGACACGCCTTTGCACTTCAGATTTCTATCGACATTTCCAATCAGAAAAAACTTCCCCAACTTTAGGTTTTCCACATGTCTAGACACCCTACCAACTTGGCAGTGGCCAACACTTAAAATAAGAATTTTAACATGGCAAGTAAAGTCCACTTGTTGCCAGTCAGTTTTGACAACACTTCAAAAAATTCAGGAGAGAACCAACATCAAAGAAACACACATGGCACCATATTTGCCAAAGTGCCATCAATGTCAAAACGGGTCTAGCCATAAAAATTCCTAGAATTCCTTTTAATAAAATTTTCTCAAGGTTCTGTGGAGTTCAATGGCCTGATTTCAAAGTGCTTTTTTGCACCCATTTCTAGCATGAAAACACACTCAGAGATCAACACTGTTCAAGCAATACTGATTTAGGACGTTAAGTCTATTTACTTTCAATGCCGGTATCCAGATGGAGGGGATGTGGGGGGAGTCCTCCCCTAGGCATCCACTGATACAAGAAAAGTACTGTGGCAATTTCAAAAGCACTAAAAATAGTTTCAAAAAAAGACGAAAAACTCAGGCAATACTGCTGGGGAAGCTGTGAACAACGAAAAAGATTGAGGAAACCGTAATGGCGTACACATAACAACTTGGCGAAAATCTTGACAATGTAGCCTGTATACGCAATATTTACCA
>QLNU02014802.1:173429832-173442497 GCA_006491805.2 Dysdera silvatica | reverse complement strand
TGATGGAAAAAATGGCCAAAGACCATATCAGTTACGGTTGTTTTTTGTGTTCATTTATCATTATTAAATTGTTAGTAATTCCCCAGTGCAAGAAAATTAGAAGTTAATTAAATTAATTGTTAATAATTGTTTAATAAAATTAATTGTTAATTAAAAATAGTAGTAGATTTTGTTTATACAATTTTACGATGGCCAGCCCTTGTCTTCCAAAAAAAAAATTACTGTTTTAGTAATAGGTTGAAAAATAACCCTATTGTGCAAAACTTGCTTTTGCTTGCCCTCTGTCCACTACTTGATTTACGGAAGCCTTTTTTCCTTTTGTGACCTTTAAAAACTCACTAGTTTTGTAGGCTGAATCCTTATGATAGAGAAAAGTTCTATGTTGGCTGAACTTCTTCAATGGCATTTTCTTCCAATTATTAAATTCTTTTGAAACAAGTTGACCTGTGGCTTGTGTCGATCTTAAACAGACTTCATGGGGTGAAAAGAGAACACACAAAATTTTCTGTAGGCACTGGCTTCTACCTTTGGGTAAGCTAGATAGTTATGCTTACTCAATTCAGAAGAGCAGAACTTCAGACTGTGGTGAGATTTTCCTTGATTTTATACAGCACTAGTGACGCTCGTGGGAAAATTACAATTTGCATATGGTTACCAAAGACTTTTAAGCACTGTTTTCCTATCGTCATCAGTGAGGCTAGGTTTCTTGACATAATTAGAAACATCTGCAATCAGGATTTCCATTCCAACAGTTTTGTCTACCTTTACATATTGGAAAGCGTTTGAAGACAGCGCCTTAACACCGTTGTTGCTTGTCTCAACAGCAGTCTCATCAATGTCACAAGAGTTTAGAGAAATGTCGTTGGGATCGTCACTAATTTCAATTTCACTACTTTTAAAAAAATAATTTCATTGTCTGTTGGTGTAGTAACTTTTCGCATTGTTAGCCAAATGGGGTCCCGGGCCCCCTTCATCTCCCTACGTGGGTGCGCCAGAGATTTTAATGTTTTTGTGCGTATGGATATTAAAGGTAGTTTTATTGATTTGCAGTGCAACAGTGATTTTAAAATAAAATTCAACTTATGACTCATTGAATTCTATTCTAAATACATCGATAAGAACATCTTCCCAACCATCCGACTGCATGCTCCGAAAACGATATCACTATTCGGGAACATACACGTCTGCGAACAACTCTTTTCAAAAATGAAGTTAGTAAAATCAAAAATTAAGACCAGAATAACCGACGTCCACCTTAAAACACTCTCTGGATTGAAAAGTTAAAAACAAGACCTGACAGGCTTGTTAAAAATAAACAGTGCTAAAAATCTCACTAAAAGGTTTGATTTCGCTTTATATATTAATAACTAAAAGTATTGTAAATGTTTTTGCTTCCATACATGTCTTATGTTGTAATATATGTATATTCGCTTTCACCGCTGGATCCAGAAAATATTTCCGGGTGTGTGTGTGGGGGGGGGGGACCAATATACAGATCTAAAATAAAAGAGGCAACAAAAGCGAATTCAGGGCCACCACCCCTACCGCACCCTCGGGTCCACCTTTGTCCAGTCCTAAAATTGCTGGTACAGTAACATAGGCGTAGTGAAAAAGTTCATAAGGGAGGGGTTATAGGCTTAATGGGAGGGGTTACAGAGCTACAACTCATATATTCCTATGTTAAATATACAAAATTTCATTGCGATGGGGGTTTACAACCCCAAAACCACCCCTTGCCTATGTACAATAGTGTGGCCCACGAGCCAACAAGAATAAGCAAAATTGACCCTTGGACTGAAAAAGGTTGAAGACCTCTGATTAAATAATTAATGAATTACAAGGTGGATTTTTGTGATGATTTTTTATTTGTTTATTTATGCAGATGCTCTGAAATCGACGTATTAAAATGTACTGTGTATGTGCCATTTCTAGTAAGAGTGTTATAGGTTTTCCTCTTTTGCGTATAGCAGGTACCGGTTTCAAGTCCCCGTGCACGCACAAGCAATTTTTTTTTTTTCCAACTTCATGCGTTTTCCAAGTCGAACTTTGCATCAAGTAGATCGCATTTCTCTGAACTCGATACTTATTTTTTCGCATTTTTAAGAAGAATATTTTGTTTTTAAATTCAGTTTAAAGAGTAAAAACTCACGATATAAATACTAATTCTCTCCTAGCAACTGGAAGGAAAGAACTGTCTCATCTCTCAACGTTGAAAAATAACAACAGTTATTTACTGGTGTAAAGTTAAAATACGACTTTTCGAGACCCAACTGCTTCCTTTGTCAAGTGAAGGCATTATGCCTTCACTTGACAAAGGGAGCAGTTGGCTCTCTAAAGGTCAATGCTAAATTGATCAAATTTAGGTACCTTTTTCTCAGTAACTATGCCATCTACCACTACAAGATTCGCTATGCACATATAATGCACATTCTTATACGTACTGTACCTTAATTATAGTGATTAAGGTATAAAAAATATTTTTAAACAAAACTCACTGAATTTCGCATGATTTTGACTACTAAAAATGATAAAAATTTATTTTGTCACCATATTAACAAACTTCTGTTACAGTATATGTAGAAAGACATAATACATAACATGTACAAATTTAAAAAACATACTTACTTCCAGTTTTCTGGAAAATGTACCTGAATCTGAAAAAACACTGTTTCGAGAAAAACGCAAAAACGTTAAATGTTCTTGCGTACATTTCTTTAGGCGGCTATTAGTACATATATTTAACAAACTTCTAATTCTCCCAAATAATTAAATTTGCTATCATTGTAAAGAAAAATGTTCAAATTAAAAAATAGAAAAATAATTTTTTCTCAAATTTTGCTTCCGAGTAGCCTTAAACCAAAAAGTTCTTTTTTATCTATCAAAGTTAAAAAATAATTTTTTTTTTATAGACGATGTAAATATTTAACTCGAATTTTAAACAAAAGAAAAGCTATTTTAAAACCGAAAAAATTATCTTTCCTTCTTTTTTATAACATTTGAAATCCTTTTTTGCCTCCTAAAAATTCCACTTTAAACCTCTATCTTTTCTGTAAAAACGTGATGTGCACAAGTTCAACCGTAGATCTATCTGGAATAATTTTTTAACGTCAGCGAACAATTTCCATTGTCACGTACTACTTCATGCAAAAAAAAAAAAATATTTAAAATAAAATTCTACAATAATTTATTTTAAGAAAACAACTATTTTCCAGGGGACTGATTACGTTCTCAGGGGTCACAGCACCCATAATCATAGCCTGGCTTCGTCTCTGTTACAAAATAATAATACACAGATGCACAATTTTCCATTTTGCTATTTATTTACAATAATCATGGAATTCAAAATTCAGTCAATATACGCACAATTTACTTGTTTTAGGTTATAAAACAGAAATTACAATAAAAAACATCTCGAAATATCACAGAACAAAGAATGAAGTGTAAGGAATGTACATTATTTAGAGTAAATAAAAAATAAGTACTTTTTGTGAATAATTGTAGTACATAATAATATTACCCTGATCTCAATAAAATTATTGAACCAAACTCATTCACTAAATTAATTAACAGTTCAAATCGCAATTTAAATCCCTACTATCTAAAGAATTAATATATTCTTTGCTTTGAAGTAAACTTTTACACTTGTATGCTACGATTTTGCATTACGCGATTATTTTACGCTTCTTGCTAATTTGAGAACTTTAAACTTCATCGTACTAAAAAAATAATTTAGAAAACATGGACATCGAGTTTATTAATTGCGTACTAATATAGGAAGGACGTAATTTCTTTTAAATTGCAGTAAATTCTTCCATTAAGGACTTTCAAGGGACGAAGAAAAGGTGAGATTAAACATAAAAAGACGTTAATCAGAATGAATGTAATTCAACGTCGCCTTTTTCGGGACCACAAAATACCTGCGTTAAACAGAGATTGTCGTTAATTAGGATGCCTTTATTGAGAGAGTTTACTGCAATACCGAATTATACAGTATCCTGTAACCTGCAGGATTAATGCCAAATTATTGATTCGCCTTAGCTAAGAAGTCCATCAAAAAAGAACAGCAAAAATTTCCTATATTATAAATTTACGGATATACAATAGACTCGAGTTTTTAGGAACCTCCCATTTACAATCCACACGTTTTTTGCGAATTAGCGCGTTGATCCCGAAAAGTGTTCCATGGAATAAATGTTAATTTCCGTTTAAAAATATTCGATTTTACAAACTTTTTTTTGAGAGGAATCCGTATAGGGTCGCCCATATGGGGAAAGCAGGCTTGAGCCCTCCCTAGCCGTCGTTTAAAAATTTGATTTGCCCGATCCTGCTATGCGTTTACTTTAAAAAGTCGTAAAGATAATGTACTTTTCAGATTAATTGTCAAGCAGTATTAATTATTTTTGTAGTATTTCAGTATCTTGTACATACATTAAAATGTTTGACAGCCTTAAGAAGGAGGTAATAATTTTTCAGCCCCCCCCTAAAAGTACTCATATGGGCTCCATTGGCTCCGTATGAGTTCGTAAATTGGGAGTTCACATTATAAAATAGGGAAACCCTTAAAAAAGAATCACCTCAAATTACACAGACTTTGTGGCACTGTATCCAATTTGGATATCAAAGTTCCTTTAATAATCCAATCTTATTTAGTCACTAATTTTTAGCATCTTTAGTCCAGATTTTCCCTTCTGCCCAATCATTTGATGAAAAATTTCAGGGGGCAGTTTAACTGGCTGCATAATATAATAAAATCGGACGGTTTGGTTCTTTCCATCGATCATCATCGTAGTTTCGATGATTTTTACATTTTCAGAGTTTTGCAAAGTTGTTTCTGCTTCTTCTAGTAATGGTTCAAGATTCCTTGAAGCTTCTGTAGGTTTGGTCATATCTATTTCATTCGCACCATCATTAAATACCCTTCGTCTTTGCGTAGTTGCTTCTGCTGGTATTCTCCGCGTCGTTGGCTTAGTGGTGGTGGATGTTACTCTTTCGGTTGTAGTGGTTTTTTCGGTTGTTGATTTGACTGTTGAAGTTGTTGCCGCTGTTGTTGTTGAGGATGGTTTTGACGTTGTGGCTGTCGTCGTCGTTGGTTTCGGCGTTGTGGCTGTCGTCGTCGTTGGTTTCGGCGTTGTGGATATTGTAGTTGGTTTTGTAGGCATTGAAATTTTGGCCGTAGTTGTCGGTATTGTCGTTAATAACTGAACTGTACTTGATGTCAACGTTGTTCGTGGAGTAGCTGTTGTAGACGTTGTAGTTATCTGTGTTGTTGAAGTTGCTTTAGAAGTGGAAGTAGGTTTTGTGGTTGATTCTTCAGTAACTTCTGTATCTTTTCGCGTTTCGATGGTTGCATTGTTTTGTTCTCGCTCTCTTCCAGAAGAACCGAATACTGATCTTCGCGTTATACTTGTTTCTGTAGAAGAAAGAGATGTTGTTACTGAATTTACATTGGATCCTGCTGTAGATCCTTCAGTAAAGGCAAGCGAAAAACCAGGATTTCTAGCATTTTGTCTAGCCCTTGACCGACTTCGTGGTCGACGAGTCGTTGTTGATGTAGTGGTCGTCGTAGTAGTCGTTGTTGGCCTGCGAGTTGTTGTTGTTGTTGTTCCTCGAGTAGGTGGTGGCTCAGTGAAAATAATGGGATTCATTTTAATCTTGAATGAAGGTTCATAATGACCACTGCTGCGATGTGGGTTTATATATCCATGGTGGTGGGATAAATCATAAGTCGCTGTGCCATAGTCATGTACGACAGGGGGTAAATGAGCATGGTGCTGAGGTAAATGAGCATGGTGCTGAGGTAAATGAGCATGGTGGTGGGGTAAATGAGGATCGTGGAGGGCTAATGGAGGAGGATAGTGATGTTCTTCCACAGCAGTATAATGATGCTCAACTGGATAATGTCGCACTTCATGTTTGTTGTAGGACGGTGGAGCATTGTGATCAGAAAAGGCATCTGGTGGGGGATACGGCTCAATGTCATGATGGTCGTGATGTTTATCTTTCTCAAGTGGATCTTTTGTGTTGGTCGTAATAAGAATTTTTGGATTGATGTGTAACCTTAACTTAACAGGGGGTAATTTTACATGTTGATCAATTATTTTTAAGTCTGGGGATGGTTCTTTAAAAGAAATATGAAAGCTTTTTGGTTTATGTGGTGGGGGATGATGATATTCATGTACCTCTGGATAATGATGTTCCTCAATAGGCGGATGATGGTGATGGGGAGGATGATGGTATTCAACAATTGTTTCTGGGGGAGTATGGTATTCAACAGAAGTAGGAGGTGGATATGCATGTGGATGGGCTGCTGGAGCAAAATGAACTCCGTAATGATGAGGATGCCTAACATCTGTGGACTGAGTACCATTACTAGATTCATTTGTTTTTTGCATCATTTGTGGGTGTGTTTGTGGATGTACTTGAGGGTATGCTTGTGGATGTCCATGAGGGTGTATGTAGATTGGTTGTGGTGGATAATGCTGTGGCTGCAAGTTTGGGTGATGAGAATAATAGGTATTTGGTGGTGGATAATAGCCTTGGCGATGATGATTTGACTTCGAGTGGTAAGGTGGCCTGTTTCTTTCATGTTGATGTGGTCTACCACTTCTGTGTGGTGTTCTATTCTCTTGGTTCTCTCCAAACATCTGAGAGAAATCATCTCCTTTTTGATAATGACGTTCACGCTGCTGTTCATCAGTTTGAAGACCGAAGAATTGCCTGCTCATAGCATCTAAGACATCTGCGTGCGTTTTCGCAAACAACACGTATAGCAGAAAAAGTACTTGAAAATTCCTCCATACTGTGGAATCCTAAAAAAGAAGCAATCCTTTTGTAAAATCCTTCAGTTTTTAAAACTGTACTAATAAATTATTACTGTAACAGAAAATCAACATTTTCTTTTCTTTGATAGTTGAAAATATACACATAATTTTTTAATTAGTTAAACACATTCAGAATCACCAAAGAGAGTGAAAGCTCAATTTTATGTCCCCGTATAATACGTCCCCCCCCCCCATCTCTTCCGAAGTCTTTTATTTGTTCAAAGTTCCAATATTATACACATTATTAATTAAATAGAATAATATACCCGTTTTATGCGTTTTCCTGCGTCTATATTTAACAGTTCCCAGAAAATTGCAAAATCAAGGTTTCACTATACTTAATTATTTCGGTTTGTGAGGTACAATAACATTAGAGGGTATAACGAAATAATATGAGATCATAGCGTGTGTGTGTGCGTAATTCCAATTATTAATATATCATATGTCTTTCGTGTGTTAGCGCAAATTTCTTTTTCATACATTGGTATTCCTGTACGAGAAGGTAGTTTAAATAACTTTCATTATATTCATATTGTGCTTTTTATGCGTTTTCTAAAAATTTAACAACTGAATCTGTGAAAGGTATTCTTCAAGGGAGATTTAAAACTCCATTCGATAGCAAGCAAAGGTTTAATACGCAATACACCTTCATCTATCTTATTTACACCTTCATCTGTTATCAAATGGAATCTTAAATAGCGCCCTTTGATAACAGACGAAAGTTTATTGTGTACGTTGTTCAAATGGAAGGAGGGGGTGGTTATTCCTCAGCCCCCCCAGGATACACGGTCTTGATGAAAGTAAGTCATCTCATAAAAGTGAACGCACTACTGGCGATAGTTAGGTGATTAATAAATTTAACAACCACGTTTAAGCTCATACTAGAGCTTTTTCTCTTTTTTTTTTTTTTTGGTATAGGAGAAAAAGAGACATCGTCCACGTCCTAGAGTCGAATTAGGGTCCCCCCGTGGAGCCCGGAGTGCCTTACCCGCTAGACCAACGAGGACAGGAACAACGTTTTCTCCGTATGTAAGAGTCTAAATTATAATTACCCTTCTCAGGGATAACACAATTGCCAAATAATGGTCAACACACAAAGCCACAGGGGCTAGTTTTTTGTGAGTTTTTCGTGACTATATAAACTATCCACAGAGACCATGTAAACTATCCATAGGAACTATGTAAACTATATAAAATCTATGTAAGTTACCTATTGAAACTATCTGTAGAAACTAGCCACGGAAGCTATGCAAAAACTGTCTGTGGAAACTAACTGTAAAAATTATACGCATATGAAAACTATCTGTAAAAATTGTATGTGGAAACTATATGGAGAAGCTATTTATGGAAATTATTAGCTAATCGACGAAAATTATTCATGGAAGTCTTGAAAGAAGACTTGCATGAATACATGAATACATAAATTTGAGATAAAGAGCATATGTGACTATTACTTTGCGAAGATAATAGCGGTAAACTGCATCATAAATTAGCTTATTTGGAAAAGAAAGAAAAAGGGGAAAAAAAGAAAAGAAAAAAAGAAAAGGGGAAAAAGGGGGAAGGTATATGTGTCGTAAAATGTTTAATATCACGCTTGCGAAGAATATGGTTTTCATAAAGTTCCTCACCTTTAAATGGTCGTGACACCATATATTTTGCACCACTCCTGGCGAAGAACAGCTTGGCGCATTTTATTATCATTGTTTGCTATCTCTTAATACTCTCTCGCAGTTAAAGATGTACAGAAATAATCTGCAATAGTTATCTTTCTGGAGTAGTCTGAACCTTGGTAAAGAGTACCTTTTCCTTTTTGAATTTTTCATTAAAATCTTAACATATTATTTTGAAAAGCATTTGCCCCTCTCCGAACAACTCACTGTAGGACTGATTCATTAAATCCTTATAGTATTATTATATAATACAGTGAAAATCGTTTATAACGACGCCGGTTATAACGACCAACCGCATATAACGACGGAATTTTTACAAGAAGTTTGGTTTGCTATTCTACTCCATACTAAATATATCGGTTATAACGACGAAACCTGCTTTAACGACGGCGATTTTGTAGTCTACGTAGATTCTAAGTAGGGAAATTCGTATCGGATATAACGACGCGACTTGACAGTCATAAATCGGAACCACATGGGTTAGTTATCAAAATTTTAGCGTTGTTTTAATCTCGTTTATTTACAAATGTCTGAGAAAGTTTTATTACTGCTAAACCTGAATATTGAAGATAGTGAACTTAAAAAGTGATTTATTAATTGAATATCACGAGGGTCATATTCTTTAGGGGCCCAATTTATTTTTTCAGCGTAGAGCCCATAAATCTCTTAAACCGGCACTGTTCGGAAGTCATTAGTATAATATAATAAATATTATTCATTAGATTTGTTTTCTACATTATATACTTTAGTATTTTCTAGAATTTTTTCAATTTAAAAAACTAAAAAATACTACTTATTTAGTATGGCTATAAATATAATTTAATATAGACGGAAATTAAATTCATTATAATTAAATATATTTTTATTTAATTTTGAAACCAAAAAGTTAATACTTTTTACTATCAAAATAATTTATAAAACTCTAGAGTACATTATACTATAGGCTACAATCATTTTAAAAAAAATATCGTTTATAACGACTATCGGTTATAACGACCGAATTTTCGCGGTCCCTTGAAGGTCGTTATAACCGATTTTCACTGTAATTATGTCATTACATTATCATTATACTTATCATCATTCAGTGACGGATTTGAGTATAGGCCAAGTAAGCCCGAGCATGGGGCTTCGCCATTTTGAGGGCCAAAGATAGCATATTTAAAAATCTATAAAATGAGATGTCAACGAACTTTTTCTGTTGAGAAGAACTCGAGTTAATAATGGTGGTATAGCCATTCTGGAACACTCTGTATATTTGAAGGATACCCCCCCTACCCCTCCCTCCCATATATAATATATATATTAAAGGTTTAAACTGACGGAAAGAATAAACGATTTTGTCCATTAATAAGACATAGGCACAGGGGTGGACTGGGCCGCCGGTGCGCCCTTATGGACGATAGGACTTATGCCCTCATGGGCTACAGGACTCGCGTCCTCAGATAATCCAAGGTATTCGCCCTTTGAGAGGACCCAATCCGCCCCTGGTTGGGCATAATTGTTTAGTAATTCGGTCGATGAACGTACACTTTCCATCCATATATTATCTTTATAAACGGTCGATTCGGCGTGACACATCAAATGAGCAGAACGTTGCTAGGAACAGATATGAGAGAAAGAAAAAAATGTGAGAGTGAAATCACGCGTCAAATTCATGATTTGTAAACACTAGGTTACATGTGTAAACGCACTTTCCTCTTCTGTGTTGCAACATTTCCATGTGCATTCGTTCGTAGTGTTTTTACTTCCAAATTTACAGTGAGTTGTATACCGTATTGTATAAATTATTCTTCAGCTTTGAACACCAATTGTTTAATTTACGATGCATTTGACATTGTTACAAAATTTTGATATATTTTCCTGTTGTAACAAATTTAGGACTGCACAGTTTGCGTGTCAATAATAGTAATGTCATTTGCCTCACCTCGAAAAAGAAAATAAACCTGCCAGTCCCAGAGAACAAAGCAAGGTGAAGGACAAACTTCAGTTACGATTTCTATCGTATGTATTGTCTTTGCGATAGAAATCGTAACCGAGGTTACGATTATTATTCTAAAGACAATGGCTGCGACTTTTGCCATGAGGACATTACTTAACTATCGGTCGCAACACATCTATGGCTCTCTGTCAGATTACGCAGACACAAGCATGCACGCACATACTCTTCTTTCCTCCTACAGTAAAATTTGACCTAAATATAGAATTGCAAGAGAAATCAATCTGCAACTTCTCTGGCCTTGAGGATACCATAATTATGCCCGACTGAAATGTCGCTAAGGGGCTTCTCTGTTTTTAGGGTTATCAAAAGTTTAAGGGTGAAAGTATCATATAATTAGTGGAGTTATCCATAAAAAATTCTCTGTAAGTTTTCGTCTGAAGGAGAGTTCATGCATTATAACGTTGTCTCTATATTTGAAAACAAACAGAAGTTATTCAGGACCTTGAGTCGGTCAAAGAGTCATCGTACATTTACAACAACCAACTATCAATTGATGCCATTGATTTTCAGGAAACGATTTATTAAATAAAAAACGAATCGGAATATTAAATAGTTGCCCTAACAGTGAGTAATCTTAAAAAGTAATTAGTATTACTGACGGTTTTTATGAAGTAATTAGTAATTCTAGTTATACATTATGATTCAAAGGTAAACCAATAACCAGGTCATTGCACTAGAGAAAGGCAAGAGGAGGAAAATACATATTTGCTTTGCCAAATCGTGTCGCCAATGTACTAGAGAAGAGTGATTTCTAGCATTGACACTTTCCTGAAGTTTCATCTCTATTTGTTTGCTTTATGCGGCGAGGACAGCAAAAGACATGTTTTGCGCCGGGTCCTGGGAGCCCATATGGGGGGGGGGAGCAGAGGGGGTCTTGAACCCTCCCTAGCCGTTCAAAAATTTGATTTGCCCGATTCTGCTATGCATTTACTTTCAAAAGTTTTACAGTCACATTTTAAAATAAATAATATGTAAAATAATTTCCCAGAAACATTTTTTTACCTAATGAAATACAGCGCAATTATCCCATCTGTCGGACCATCTATTTAAATGAAAACTGGCGGCAAATAGGCTTCCTTCTATGAAAATATTGCAACCTCAAAACATATTAAAGACAAAGAAAGGGAGATGGATGCAACACACTGTACTGTGTCATACAGCTACCGAATAAATGTACAGTAGCTTTAACATTTTTTAATTCTATGGCAGTTCTTCTTCTAAAAAATTGTTTTCTTACTTGAAACGAATAAAAATGATTTGAGGTCACCCGTACCGAAAAATAGATTAATCTGACCGGCAAACCATTTTAGCCTACAACGGCGAAATCATAGTAAATCCACTTCTGAATACAAACATATAGAAAAGATACTCTGTCACATGCCGTATTTGCATACAAATGAAGACAATACAATGCACAGACGAGACCTCATTTACGGATATTATTTTTCAACTTAATTGAAAGTGGGTTTCAATCCAGTAAATTCTAAATTCGGTATAAATATGAATGGATCCGGAATATTAGTGCCGTGTCCCTTAAAATACACTCTATAACAAAAAAAATCGACGCACCAAGAAGGAGTTGTCCGATTGCGATAAAAATTGGTGGATGTGAAGAACATACATAGAAAAAGAAACGATTAAAATTTCAGAACAATTGAATGATTTATTGCAGAGTTTGACCGTTACAAAGGGAGGAAGTCAATAAGGCGTTGGTCCACCTCTGGCCTGGATGCAAGCTGTCACCCGGCGTGGCATAGACTGATAAAGATCCCGGATGGTGTCCTGCGGAATTTCTTGCCAAATTGTCTCCAACTGTCGGGCTAAATCGTCAACATTCCGGGATGGTTGCAATCGCCTTCCCATAGCGTCCCAAATGTGCTCTATGGGAGAGAGATCAGGAAACCTAGCTTGCCAAGGAAGTGTTGGGCAAGCTTGAAGACAATTCATAGCAACACGTGCCGTGTGCGGCCGGGCATTGTCTTGTTGAAACGTAAGTCCAGGGTGTCGCAAAAGGAACGGTAACACAACCGGTCGTAGAATGTCGTCTACGTACCGCTGTGATGTAAATGTGCCAGAAATTACCACCAAAGGGGTCCGGCTATCAAAGGAGATGGCACCCCAGACCATAACGCCCTGTTGTGGGCATGTGTGGCGTGCGATAGTAAGGGCAGGATC
>QLNU02014802.1:173405475-173429732 GCA_006491805.2 Dysdera silvatica | reverse complement strand
AATCTATTTGAAGTCTAAATATCGCAATCAATCAATTAACGAATGAAAGAGAAAGAGGGGATATAAACGGGTAAGAGAGAGAGAGAGAGAGTTGTATTTCAATAAATAATTATTTTGTGATGGATGTTTTTTAGCAAATATTAAATAACTATTAGAGAAACATTACCTGCCGCTTCGGATCCGTTGTCATGACATCCAAAAGAATCCGCATTTCATATCCGATAGCGAAGTTGAAGTTTGTGGCAACGCCGCCACCTGGATTTCATTCAAAACTATCTCGAAGAACTATGGCAAAAGCTATCGTGAATTCTCAAGGAACTTGTCACTGCGAACCAAGATGAGTAAATGTCGGATTTCTTTCTGCAACTCCACTGCACGGGAGAAAATGTAGAACAACCACTTCACTGCCACTGACCCTAGCCCCACTTTTCGGAGATGGCGGAAAAATCTAGCCCAACGATAGGTGCATGTTTTGCGGTTGTGTCTATCGAGCTGTCGGGACGCAACAACGGGTACGAGACAGAAAGTGGAGGAAAGATAATAAATTTCAATCAATACATAGTCACTCTCTCCAACTTTAACGGCATTGCTAATATTTAATTCGATTTCAAGTCTCTCCCTTTCTCCGAATTTTGTTGTGATGGCCATGAAAACCCTCTAATCCGCAGCAATGATGCTTGCACAAAATTTTCAAGGTTAAAGGATTAGCAAGCCAATCAGTGTATCAAGTCTCTCAAAAGAATTACAGTAGTTTTAAAAGGAAAATAATTCAAACATATATATGTTCCTTGAAATAAGTTTTGAAGGTTAAAAAATAATTGTATAGGCGTTATCTAATTGGTGGAGAGCCTCGCAACAAGCTTTTGCTTTCTGCTCTTCTCTATTTCAAACCTATTATTGTCAATGTTCTCTACATTTAATCAATTTTCAATTTGTATGGTCAGATAAGTGTCATAACAGATGTATCAATAACCACTGTATTTCGGTTGAATAAAAAATAAAAATCTTCCTCCTTCTATTGTTTTAATGGCTCTATGTATTGATGACATTACTCTGTGCTTCTTTCTGGACAGGGCAATATACGCTTTGTGCATGTACAAGCCCTTGTACATTCTTTGTAAAGGTTAAGAACATTGCCATCTTAATTGTTCAGTATTTGGAGTTACGTATAGACATCTAGGCATTAGCCGAAGCCGCAGGAGGCCAAGTTTGGGTCACTTCAGAATGGCCAAAAAATTAAAATTTCAAAATGGGAAGAACGTTCGAAAGAAAATGTCTGGTTTTTTTTTCATTGAAGTGCTCTGTTTAGCATCCGAAGTCACTAACGTTGTCACGAACATAGATTAGTATATAAGCGGGAAAAAATCAACACTCCTAATTTTGAAATAATATGTATATCCATTATCGTACGCAAAAAGTTCATAAGAGGGGGAGAGTAAAAGGCTTTAAGTGGGGCAGGGGGATTACGGAACTACAATTCCACATATTTATACGTATATATACAAATATATCAATATTTGGCGATTAGCACTGCATGAAAATTTTTAATTTGACTAAAAGTTAAGGAAAGGGCTAAAATACTGTTAAAGATTGATTTCAACATTATTCTATCAACTTAGTTCTGTTCACTATTATTATCTACAAATTTTATGATGTATAATCTTATTATAATGTATAATGTATAATCTTATTATAATATATAATGTATAATCTTATTATAATGTATAATGTATAATCTTATAATGTATAATGTATAATCTTATTATAATGTATAATGTATAATCTTCTTGTAATAATGTATAATCTTATTATAATGTATAATGTATATAATAAATATAATGTATAATGTATAATCTTATTATAATGTATAATGTATAATCTTATTATAATGTATAATGTATAATCTTATTATAATGTATAATGTATAATCTTATTATAATGTATAATGTATAATCTTATTATAATGTATAATGTATAATCTTATTATAATGTATAATGTATAATCTTATTATAATGCATAATGTATCTTGTATAATGTATAATATATAATCTTATTATAATGTATAATGTATAATCTTATTATAATGTATAAATTTTATAATGCTATTATTTAATATTAATATTCATTTTGTATGGACTTCTTGCCAAAATAAACAAGTTTCACGTTTCAAATATTATAAAGAAATATATATTATTAAAAAATAATAATTACTATAATTTTAAAACAGAACATTTTGAAATGAATTACAATACGATTTATTTTTCGGGTATATTAAGGTGTTATAGTTCTTCATATATATACCACATAAAATTTAAACTAATAAAATATACCTGAGGGATGACTAGAAAAAAAGCTGGCAATTTCCAGCTTGACGCGTCCCAGTCACCCCTAAAAATTAATGACATAAAATTTAAAATAAATTAAGAATAAACAAAATTGAAAATTTTGAAACCAAATATTGAATTTTTAGGAGATACCAGAAAATTAAAAATAACCCGAGGGGTGGAAGTTCTTCAGGAGAGAAAATCCACCCCAGGGTATCGTCCCAGGAGGGAATCTATGGGTGAATTCCCTCTTGAAGAAATTCCACCCCCTTGGGTTATTTTTTATGCTAATTTTCTAATGATATCTCCTTAAAATTCATCATTTGGTTTTAAAATTTTACAATACAATATAATTTTATTTATTTTTCTCTTTCAATTTTCTTTCAAATTTCTTTCAATTCATATTCCAAAATTTTTTGTTTCAAAATTATAATTATTATGTTTTAACAATTTTGCTAGTATATTTATCGGTTGTATTCTGAAATAGAGGCCTGGGTACATTTGATGAAAGTTATTTTCCTTTTCATCAATTTATTTAATCATTTATCATGTAATTAACATAATTATATACATATATGTATACATATATACAAAATTGCATCGCAATGGGGGGTCATAAATACCATCCACACCCCTCTGCGTACGGCAGTCACTCTAGCTACAAGAAACTACGATTACACATACCACTACCAATTACTGTACCATACAATATATATATACTGCGCTACAGAACATTATGCTACATTGCTGCACTACAATCTACTGTGTTACACTACTGTACTATGAAATAACTATTGTATTATGAAATAAACTACTACAGTAGGAAATAATTTGCTGTGCTGTATTACTGTATTACATTACAATATACTACTACTACTACAAACTACTATACCGTTATACGACCTCCAAAACTCGTGACTGAACGAGTGATGCAAATACTTATAAATACTTTTCAGGTACCGGAAAGACCAGGATGAAAATCACGTGGCTTGAAGAAATGCAATTGAACATCGTAAGAAGAAAAAGCAAGTGGAAAAGATCATAAAAAGAACTTAGCCGGAGAAAAACGTGATTGACAAAGTACAGTGGTGTCTGTAGGTGATACGTTCCGCAACTAACTGTGAATAGTAGCGAACTCTATTCATCATGTGTTTTTGTTTACATAATACCTATGATAAAGTTTAATTGATAAATTACGCACAATAGGACATTGCCAACTTTACACGATAAGAAAATATATCATACATTCTTATGTTTGAACTTTCACTCTCGAAGGCAAGGACGCCGAGAGCCAAAGTGGGCGTCCAGGCTTACTTCCACCGGCCCCATGATCCCTTCCCTGGGCCGGGCCCCCCACAGCTTAGGCCCTTGGCTTCATCGGATCCCCGGGTTTCAGCACCTGCTGCCCCCACCTCTCGTCGGCTCTGCTCGAAGGTACAGGATTCTGAGGTTTTAGCTTAAACATCAAGGATCGCTGAAACAATGAAAGTCAACTTGTATACGAATAGAGGGAGGGGAGGAGATAGAGATAGAGAGAGAGAGAGAGAGAGAGAGAGAAGTTTCAATACATTTTCACATTTATTTCGTAAAAAATATCTTAATCTCACTATTTTTGCCTTTTAGTACTTTAAACAAAATTTAGGGTCGTTTGCACAACCCTGTGATAACGCATCAAAGAATGCAGACAAAGGAAACTCTAGAGATTAAGTGAATGCTAATAAGAAAAGAGAGAGTAGGTTGTGGGGATAAAGAGAGATGAATCATGCACTGAGAGCGCCGCTGCCAGAGCCCATATTACTCAGAATGAGGCGCAAAATTTGGAATTTATAAATCATTTATTTTGGGATTTTTCCACAATGTTTTCCGGCCGCAGTAAGCCGCGGGTATTAATGTTCTACTGTACGAAAATTCTTGAAAATCCGTATTTCTTATAATAAATATTAAACGCTAGCTATATAATAGCGAGTTTTCACTTCTATTGAAGCGCAAAATGAGTTCGAAAACATGTTCACATTAATTAAAATTGTTCAGTTAAAATGATTATTTATCAAGCTGTGAATTTATGTGTCGTAAGAGACCTACTTTTTGAAAACTTTACCAAAGGTGTTTTCCACAGATCGAAAAACTCAAGTGTACACTATTTTTTCAAACCTTTCTTCCTTCTCAAAGTGGGTACTAAAAGTAAGATTGGCTCTTACGAATGTTTTCAAGTGAGACAAGCTATACCTAATAACCTTAAAAAGAACACAAATTGCTAGCTTTTCATTTTTTCTACGACTGTAAAGGGTTTTGTTCTAAATTGAATAATTTACGGTACGCATCTTCTAATTTTCGGTAGGGTGACAATTTTGACTGAGAGTATTGGATAAAAGGACTTAAAAAAATAAGTAGGCATATAGGTAAACTCAAAATAAGTAGACATGCAGACAAACTCAAAATAAGTAGGCATAGAAAAATGGAAATCCCATTTTTCAGTAAACGACTGTTTCTCATAAATGACATTCAACCATTTAAAAATAGATGTTTTTAGGAGTGAAATATACATGCGTATAAAAAAAAAAATAGTTGAACAATTCTTACCTTAAAATGAAAATGTATTTAATGCTTCTTTCATACACATTCATGCTTTTGTAGAAAAATTTCTAACATCCTGCTGCACAACAAATGGCGGTGTTGATTCATCATACAAGTGTTAGCACCCCTGTGGGAAATTTGCAAGGTCTGGATTTCTGGTAATGAAACGAGCAAAAAAGGGCGACAAGTACTACTATTCAAACAATACAGTGTATTCAAGGACAATTAGGGCCTGTTCATAGCCTAGCAGCTTTGCACTGTATGGGGCAACCAGACACAGATATGTGTGCTTAGGAAAACTCTTTATTAGGAAGTTTAAAGTCCCTTAGACATGCCTCATTCTGTTTGTTTGCCACGTATTTTAAAATCGTATTGTATTCCCATGGTACTAATGTACGATATCACTGATGTGGCCACTTAATTTTCTGTTTTAGTCATTAAAAATTTCGTTATATAGAAATTTATTTCGTTATATAGAAACACTTTCATGCGTAACGATCACAGGGATTTATCAAAACTTCGCTATATAGAGAATTTCGCTATACGGAAGTACGTTATATGGAGATTCTACTGTATATAGACGTAATTAAACTAAGCAGACATGTAAAAAACTCAAAATAAGCAGACGCATAGACAGATTCGAAATAAGTACACATATAAACGAATCTTGAAAAATAAGCCAAATAGAATATAAAAAAAAATGATTTCAACATTTTTACTTTAATAGGGCAAGTGTAAGAGAGAGAGAGAGAAAGACGTATTAATTTTTCTGAATATTTTTAAATGTTTATTTGCATATAAAAAACTGTCCGTTCAAAAGTATTTGGTTGGTCGAATTTGGGCCATTGTACGATTTTTTGTTTAGCCCCGTTTTGCTTTAATTACATTTAACACAGACCTTTTTTCCACACAGGGCCAAAGGTCAATGCCTCCCAAAATACAGCTGGTAAATGGGGAAATAAGGTCACAGTTCTCACAAAATATATTGCGATGAATCTTAATAAAGGACCCAATGACAGGTAAGACCCCTTTACCTTTCCTCATCTCTTACATCCATTCAAATATGGTCAAAAACTTCATCTATGAAGTGTTATTGAAGTTCTCATCCTCCCCTTTTATGGTTGTGGTGTTCTTTTCAATGTTCAAAGTCCCCCTCCTCCCGACTTGTTTTCTGACAACTTTTCTTTTCTTTTCTTCTTTTTTTTTTCCATTGAGCACTTTCTTGCCCAAATGATATGATGTTTCAAGACTTCACTGTCATTTTGCTTAGCTTATCTACTAATAGTTCTATTCAGTTTAATAATTCAGTATTTGAAATTTTCATTTTTAAACTCCTCGATTCTAATTTTCATGTTTTTCATTCTTGAACTCTTACCTATAGTTTTACAGTTCCATGCTCGTTGTTAACAAGGGTGTGAACTGCATGTTAGAAGAAACGATGACTAAGTTGCGTTTAAAATTTCATTTTATTTTCCAAAATTTAATATATTTATCTAGGAAGCGCGTCACATTGGAATTATAGTGTTTATAATAGTACTTTCTGCACCGTGCATGGTTGTTGGTTCGAATTTCGAGAGGCGATTTAGGTCCCAAGAAACCATTGATTACAATCACAACAGTCCTCTCCTAGGAACACAGATCCACATTTTCAGCCACATTTCCCAATCAACGGTTGCACAATCAGCAGCAACCAGGAACCATTTATCTCGCAATCAACAATCGATTTTTTAAAAATTTCTTCTGAACCTTGCAATTATTCAAACGTTTTTTGTCTTTCCTGTAGTGTGATAATTAAATATAATTACACGTACTTTTAGTAGATAAAAAAAAAAGGTCTTTTGTGGCCTATAAATTCCAAACATTCATTAATTGAATTTGTATGCGTATGGATACGCTTCGTTCGTTAAATAGCACAACCATTTTCACATATTTCGCATTTGAAATAATAATAGACGTCGTCACCTAACTATAAAACACAGCCACTCGTAATAGTAGAAAACCTTCCCCTGCTACAAGTGGCTAAGTACGAAAAACATTAAAGATTCTTGTTTCGAACTTGATTCTAGTAGGACATAGCCACCTTGCAGATGTTAATTGATCTTAATTAGCGTAACAAATATACTTGCAAACAAATATATTCAGGAAGTTTATTTATTATCGCCATCTTTTAAAAAAATTGAATACTTAATTGTACAATATAAAGAAGGCCCTTGGTGTGAAATTCAAGTAATTTTACACTAACAGCAGCCGTCTATGCATTTTATCGTAATATTTTAGATAATAATGTAATTTTAAACTGAATTTGTTTCCTTCCGATTGGCAGCAATTAAACCTCTCTTTCTTCTGATGAAGGTAGATGTTTTTGCGGAAGAAACTATAAACCGATTATGAATCTGTTTTGCTTTTTGTGGCATAATAACAGCGAAAAGCCTGCTACGCTAGGGTCTATAGTTTTTTGAGGAATACGAACCTCTTTTGCTCAGAGAACCACACCTGGAACTACGTAGCTATAGAAAAGCACGGTAAGCGCTGCCTACGGTCTGTAATTAACTCGAATTATTTGCGTGGTAGCCAAACGCGTTTCTACTATGCCACCAGAATTTGCCGTGCCACCGTGTCATAAACTAATTAAATACTTAACAAACTGTAGTTTGCGTCAATTTCATTTTTTGTTCTAATTGGGCCTCCTCCTCTCTGTCCTCAACGCCTTCACCTAACGACAATATCTCAGATTTCGCCTCTTTCTTAGATTTCGCCGGAAATGTTTTCCTTTGAAATTTCTTTCGCGCCAAAATATTCTCGCCACGGGTTGCAAATGGCGATTTTTCTATATTTATTATTGATTTCTTTCGGAGTTCATATGGGAATTCGGCTGCTGTTTTTTACGTGATGGGGTTATTAGTATGTGTACTTTTGACTGTATTTTTTCCGCTAATGTCGGCGTCTGTCGATCAAAATACCTTCCTTGAAAGCTCCATCTACACATACCCTCTCTACCAAATTGGTACAAGGGACTGGGATGTGCATAGTGTGTCCCAGCTGCTGTAATCTCAGATTCAGCCCACAACGTATACTTCCCCATGACATATTTAACAACGGGTGTATAATAGATCTATAGTTCGTTCACGAAAAGTAGTCCGATGGTACCGTTAGAAATAACGGGAGTTGACATCACAAACGGCCTAGCCGATTACAGCAGAGGGGAGGACGTCATTTCAGAACTGGTTGTTGTTTGGCGCAGACAAACGTTCGCTAAAACCTAGTTCTGAAATGACGTCCTCCCCTCTGCTGTAATCGGCTATGCCGTTTGTGACGTCAGCTCCCGTTATTTCTAATGGTTACCATTAGACTACTTTCCAAGAACGAACTATATCTCATTCCTCTTGCTATCGGATTTCGCCAGTATATTACTGGGAATATAGTAAGATGCCAACGGCGGCCAAACTCCCAATAGTCTTTTACATAATAAAATTCATTTTAATTTTCAATTACATTTATAGCACTAAGGCGATATCTCTATTTATTATGGTTTAATGTGCGGGTATATGTATCTTCCTTTATCCTCCCACTCTCTCTTGCTTTGTACAGGGACTGAAAAATTACGTTTATTAAACTTATTTGACGTTTATTGCAGAAATACGAAGTTTAGTCTTATGTGTTTATCCTTTCTCTCCTTCTTTCTTGATGGTTTTCTTGACACCTTGACAGCCAGGAAATGATATTTGCAAATTTAAAATCCATTATTACTGTTCAAATCGTACGTTGGCCTGAATTTGGGACAGTTTTAACCCCACATTATCCCTACATGGAAGTTAGAGAATACGATTAGAGACTAGAAGTGAACTTAATTTTTCCCCTCAAGTTCCGTAATATTAAGATTATTTCTTAGGAGATTTGAAAGAGTATTGGCCTTTGTCTGCGTGAATCTGATTCAAATGACATTCTAACCAAAAACCTGTACTCATTTAAAATGACGGAAGAGAATATGATGGAAAAACATGGCGCTGCACCCCCTCAGCGAAACGAGATTAACCGGACCTTTGTTAAAAAAGACTTAACTATCAATCATCACTATCACTGGTCCGGTTGCCAAACGTTCTGATTTTCTCCTCACGACATCGATAAAAAGTTTTACTTTCGAAAATTACTCGTTTATGTGTTTCTTTCAAATGTTGGTTCTAACCTTTTAAAGCAACCATGCAGAAAACGAATATTGGGTTGTGCAAACGGGAAGAAAGTGATAAAATATCTACACCACTTTCATTTAAGCGTTTTTATCTAAACAATGTTTAATTCTTTCTATGACAAGTGGAGAAAGCTAAACATCAACGGATGTAAAGGGGAGAAATGCCGTTTCATGAATTAATAGAATGGCAACACGTCACAACATACCACGCAGAAGATAGTCAGAGTAAAACAAAATTGTAACAATTGAACAAAAAATAATAAATTATGTAACTATGTCAAATTTTTGTCAACATCATTTTACTTTAACGGCTGACATATTTTAAATCGGAAATGTAAGAAAGAGAATCCGGAAAGCCAAAGGCACATTTGCACAATTAAAAAATACTTGGAACTCGCAATAATCAAGAAGCGAAACAAAACTGAAAAAATTTGAAAGTATAGCAAAATCGATGCTGCTGTATGCAGGCCAACCATGGAAAGTAACCAGGGTAATAATAAACCAAATCCAAATTTTTATGAATAGTTGTTCCGTACAATATTGAAAATACTTTGGCAAAAAACAAAAGGATAATTAATATGGAATATTTACATCCAAAAACTTTGGTCAGAAATAATTAAGAAAAACAAATATATAATAGGTTAGGATGCACATAGATGAAGAAACAGAACTATGTGTGCAGGTAAGCCTTGAACCGGAACCCCAAGGAGAAAGACAGAGAAGTATACTAAACCAAGAAACTCATGGAAGAAAACTGTGGATGATGAACTTAAAAGAAGAAAGGAAACACGGGGGAAAGAGCACAAGACTTAAATAAAACCGAGAAGAACGGAAAATGAGAATATCTTGAGAAATTCTTATTCCCCCATCCCCCACGAAAGATAGAAAGATGAAAGGTGATGCTGTAAAAATTATTTCTCGTTACTTCGTCTGCTAAAATATTATAATACTTTTCCCACAGTGCGCAATAAAGTTTCCATCTTTTTAATTTAATTAATCACCCCATCAATCCATGTATTTATCAATCAATACTATAATTTTATTCATAAAAACGGAATAAGGACCCAAAAGTAAACTATTGATATTTGTCGATACAATCATAATCAATATGCAATTTAGGTTAAAAGTGACAGCTGAGGATGAACTGCATCCTGCGGACGTAAGTGCAGTCATTCCTTTTTGTATGAGTCAGCTTTTTGTATAAAAATATATTAGAAGAGGAAAGGAAGGGGTAGAAAATATTTTATGTTAATTTTCGCTACAGTATATATATTTTTTAAAATATTAAATGTAATTTATATACTGCAAATTATATACAAGTTTGTAAAAACGAAAGCTTATATATATATATTTAAAGCTGAAGATATTTATATATTTCGAGCACAAAATATCAATAAACGATTCGAGCATTTCCTTTCTGTGTATGTATTTCATGTTTATCAAGCTCCATTTCTAGAAATGTATTGTTCTTTGTTTAAAAAAAACAACAGACGCATTTTAATACACAATAGCACGTAGACTATCAAAAACTCGTTTTTTAGAAATCAGTTTTTCTTATTTTACCCGATAATTAATATTTGTTTATAGAAATCCGTTTCAGTTCCAATTTATTAAATTTTTTTCGGATGATTTCAAATATAGTGCTTTACAGGGTAATATAACAATATTGTATCAGTTCCAATTTATACTTTACAAATATTTATTGCACACTTTACAGTGTTGCAGATGGGTTTTAAAAATGATCTGAGAATTAAAGACAGCATTTAGTTATTTAATAAGCCTGCAGACCCCCTTCACAATATTATAACACTCAATTTTCTACAAAGTCAACCAAACACTATAAAAATAGAAATTTACATTATAAATCAATATTGAATGAAATGAGAGAAATCATTTCTGATAATCAGTTCTACTATATTTAAAAATAATAATAATAATAAAACGTTGTTAGTTGAAATAATTAGTTAAATACTGTGCATTCGCGCTCAGTTGGCGCGTGATACCGTTAGCAGACAGGTTAGTCCATTGCAGTTTAGGGAAGGCCGTCTTGGAGGAACTGGTTTTTCCCACATGAAAAACCAGTTTCGGCAAGATGCCCTTCCCTAAACTGCAATGGACTAACCTGTCTGCTAACGGTATCAGGCGTCAGGTCTGCGCGAACGCACAATACTTAGTTTGAATTAAGTAGGAATCTTGTTACTACCACTTGTCCAACAGTCTACGTTGTATTTGGCTGGTTTCTTTCATTTAATTAGCATTTCCTTTCTAAGGGCTTAAAATAATTGGAAATCTCCATGTATAATGCGAGCCGTGTAAGATATTATTACCCTTCTCACGTTTAACATAATTACCAAATGGTCAACACATAAGGCCACTGGGAGCACGTTTTTGTAATGTTTTGAAGAAAATTGAGACAGCTAAAAACTATTAAATAAAAATAATCATTGCGTTATATCATTTGGCAATTGTGTTATCCCTGAGAAGGGTAATAATATCTTGCAACCCTTAAATACTAAGAAAAACAGCATCGTTCGCGTGTCCTGGTTTTGTTTGATTGTTTGAGCAGTAAGGATCATGGTGCTCCGGGATCTACAGTTTTTCCAGAAATTCGAACCTCTTAAGACCTAGGGAACAAAACCCCGAACTGCGATAAGCAGTTAATCGGTAACCGTCCTCTTTTAGGCACAGTTCGGAGGCGAACGCGTTACCACTGCACCACCGTATGGCATGTGTCCCGGTTGCTAAGCAGGTTAAGGAACTCCGGTTTATACGGGAGTCCCCGGTTCGACTCCGAGTCAGGACGGTGTTTTTGTTTTTTTTTAAAGAAAATGGAAAAAGAACATAACTTTGAGTTTTGGAATGGGTGTCAAAAATTATTAGCCAATGTAAGCTGTCTCCTAAAGTGGGACATTTTAAATTTGACGGCAAAAACGTATTGTCTATTTTGAGTGTGTTGAGGTGCTTTTCCAGATTTTTGGAAATCGCACCCAATGTACCCACTATGATTAAAATAACTGTGGATTTCATTTTGAAAAATCTTTTTACCTCGATCTGCAAATCGAGAAATTATGATTATCATTAATGTTGAATAAACGGATTTCGCCTATTCTTATAACTTCCTCTCTCTCCCTCCCGTTACTCCCCTACCTCCCGTACCTCCTCTTTACTAAACTATTCGCAGCTAATTAAGCCTTGCTAATTAAGTTCTCTATTTAGAAAATGAAGCTTTAACGTTTTCAAATCTATTTTACAGAGCCGAAAAGATGCCAAAGACGACCAAATTTTGCATTTGCTTTCTAAGCCCAGCCTTCTCAAATTAAATTTCTGCAAATTCTGTTTCTTGATTTTTCCCAAAACTAATTTTCCGTATTCCTATCGCAGCTACAAAATATTCTTATTTGTTTTATATAATGCGCAAAAAAGTTTGGGAAACATCAAGTGTGTAAGAAAGGGGGATAAGAAAAAAGTCATGCGAAAAAGATGAAGGAAAGTGCAGGAAGAATATTTTTTATAGCTGATCTTGAGCGTGAGACTAGGAGGTGGGGGAGGGAATTCCCTATCGTGGGGATTTTAACTTTCTACATTAACGTGACGTCAGTGGAAATCCCAGTGTTGCCAAATGGCGGTTCATAATTTCAAATAAAAGAAATGGGTGACCTACATGTCCTACTCCCGCAAGCTTTCGCCTTCTTCCTATTAATACCGTGGAAGGGCATTGCGCCGACACATGTCCTATTTGTGAAGAAAGTTGCTCGTCTTCATTTCTGATATTATGTAGTAGCTTCAATGGCGGAAAATGGCGAAAAATATTTTCTGTTTTACTGCATGAAAATTTACTAAATTATTTATCAACCTATCGAAGTCCAATTTGGGTAGTTGGATTCCTTCCCTCCCCCCCCCTCCCCCCCGATATATGCATATCAATAAACGTTCTTGTTGTCTGCCTTTCAATCCAAATAACATTGAGGCAAATCTAGTAGAATACTAAGTGATAAAATAAATCGTTGGCTCCATAAATATCGAGGCAATTTATCACGATTAAATATAAAACTTTATATAAATAAACAAATTATGCAGAAAAATTTATGCTAAAGAAAATTCATGCAAAGAAATTATGTTAAACTAAAAAAAATGCTTTTTAAATTATTCCATAAATGGAAAACATAGATAAATAAAAAACAAAGTTTAATTCAAAGTCAAAATATTTATCAAATGTTTTTCTAAAAGCTCTAATAAGTTCGAAAAGTTGTTTTAAAATCAGTGCAAATAAATTCTAAATATTTCTAAGTGAAAGTACTATATCTGCCTCCTTGATTTTTTCCGAAAGAGAAAGTTGTGATGCTCAAGTCAAATTTCTTATTCAGCTGGATTACGCAAAGCGCAAAAACGTAAGAGCCAGTGAGTTAAGTTGAGTTTATACTGTATAACACATAGGTCCGGCCATAGATGGAGCAGAGCTCGATTTGGTCCACTTTGGGGGGGAACTCCTTATATAACCTTCTTGACGGACATCCTTGAAACGCAGATACCTCTGTTTAACGGACACTTTTCTAATTCCTATTATCTAGCGCTGTTTATTGCATGTGCTCTTATTATCACATCCAAATAACGGATACCTCCAAATAGCGGGCAAATACTCAAGTCCTGAGGTGTCCGCTATTCAGAGGTTTTACTATGTTCATATTTGCATTACAAGTATTATATACATGACCCTAAGTCCAATTCAGATATTTTGGTTGTTTGTGTCCGCAGCAAAAATAGTCTTAATTTCAATTAAAAAAATCTCCTTCCCAACCGCGGGGGGGGGGCTCTATTCAGCCAAATCGGTTGAATCGGTGTATAGACAGCTGTGATAAGAGAACGTGTAATATACAAAGTTACAACACGTTAATATTAAAACAGTTACATAACATATCACACCCTTGGGACGAAAGTGTTACAACTCAAAAAATCCCAATTTTCAGGAAACGCAAAAAACTATTTTGGCTGAATTAAATGATGTTGTGTTCACCTAATGACATGTGCCAACTGGCGGAATCCCAATAACATATGGTCTAACGGTTTTGCACGGCAGGATGCAACACTGTTTTCTACATCTGGCTGAATAATTAAATGATTTTCACCGAATTTTGAGTTGTAACACTTTCGTCGCAAGGGTGCGATACGGTGATATATAATTTTTTTTTGCTTTCAAATACATTTAATATTTTCCACTCATCTGTAATCGACAAAAATCAAAGAACTTTATAGAACACACGCTAAATAGCGTGTTAAAATTCGCCTATATTGTATTCACGTAATACATACTTGATGCCATTTTTGGTACACCTAATTCCAAATATTTTTATTGTAAGTGTTATAAAATATTGTGAGAGTCTTTCGTGTAACGTATTATCAAAACACATTGTACAACACAAAAGCATATAAAATTTGTTGAATGACATTCGTAATTTTTTTTATATGGTGTAAATCAAACTCTAAAATTTGCCAATCAACCAGAGCCCCTCCAATCAATACAGACTTGTGTCAACTTGTAAATCCACAACATCTAAATAAATTTTTTATTGCACGTATTAGCCGATATGACCTTGCAAGCATTTACTCTACTTGGTCAACAGGGGACTGACCCACAATACAATTACCACAGTAAACGTCTTTAACTTCAGTAAAAACATCAAAACCATGCATGAATTAGCTAACTGGTCACAAATTCGCTTCAATGCCATTCAAAAAAATGCGCGAAAATTAACCTCACCTGATGCTCTACAGACGCCAAAGATTATTAACCGCAAACCGTGCCAATGGATCTGAGACAAAGAAGGTTAAGGTCAAGGTGCTACGAACTGGGTGTGTTGACTTTTGTCTACCCACGTTAACCTTTAGCCAGGGTTTATAGAACCTTTAGCAGAAACTGATCGTTCTCAGAGCTCGGATCCCAAATAGTAATTCATAATATTCAAAATTCTCTCTGTAACTATTAATACTCGCCAAAGATACTTCACCTTTACAATATTTTCGCGATTGAGAAATTAAAATCTTGTCTTTATTTCCAATTAAACTTGAAACAAATATTTCTTAAACTGAATTATATCAGACACGTGTTCTAAAATGAAATTTTTTAGTCGGAAAATTTTTAATCTGGATAATCTACAACTGAATAATTTGGAAACGGCTAAAAGATTAATCACATTTTTTAGAAGTGACTGAATAATCTTTATGAAAAATTTAAATGCTTATAGCAAAAAGAACTTTAAATTGACACATTGACTGCTGGCTTTTCGAGGGATTATGTTACGTGACAACTTACGAACGTGGAAAATAAAGATTATTCTCTTGGATTTGCATACGTATCTCTTAACGGATTTAAAAAGTGGCTTAATTTCCCCATGTAGTTGAATAAGGACTGGGTGACAGTACCATGGCAGTTAAACAAGCATCGAAAGGAATATTTAAAATCGTTAAAAAATGTAAATATATGTAACTGTTTACACCGCTATTTTGCCAATCGATTTGGTCGATGTACTTAGACAATAACCAATCAAGTGGTTCCTAAACGTTGAAACCATAACAGATTTTTAGTGTGCCGGGGAAAATTTTTTGAAATAGCAATATTTCGTATTTATAGACATACATATTATCAGGCCTGTAGCCAGGATGAAAGAGAAACTGGGGCCAGGCCCCTACTGGCCCCGGCTTGGGTACAGGCCTGCATATTATACTATACAAATTCAATAAATGCTATATATAGTACCAAAAATATTATTTAAATTAAATTAAAAAATGTCTCCCTGCGTTCATTAAAACTAGACGGGTCGTGAACACACATGCCCACATGATGCACACCATATGAATTTATATACAACATATATCCATCAGTGGCGTAGCGGGACTTCAAAAGTAAACCATCTCCAATTGTTAATCATCCGCCCGTCAAAGGATAGTCCCAATTCATATGTATATCATGGGCGTCGTTTGGAGAAGGGGGGGGGGGCAATTACCCCCTAGAATTGAAATATATGCAATATTTTTAATACATTAAAAGGTTAAAGTGGTTATTTGCTTCGGTTTGATATTGCACAAAAAATGCCCCCTGTAATTTTCCTTAACGACGCCCTTGTATATATATATATATACCATCATTATTATGACGATATGTATATATATATATATACAGTGAAACCCCCTTATTAGCGAACACTCGTCAGACAGAAAAATTTGTCCGTAAAAAAGAGGTGACCATAAAAGAGGGAAAGATTATTCTGAAGAAGCTGAAATGTTACTTACATTTCAATCAATTAAATACTTTATTTCAAAACTTATGTATTAGTGTTTCGCGCAGCGAATCACTGTGTGATTTGCTTATTATCAAAGTCGTTATTAAGCATTTTAGTCGTTTGAATCAGTGAATCCAAGTCAAGTGCCACTCCTTGATATTGGGGAGAAAATTCTCTTTAGCTCTTACTCTGTTCATCCTTAGTTTTCAATTATGAGAAACGCCTATAGTGAAGGCCGAAATCCAGGCATATATTATTCGTACAGGTGTTCTAGTCTAATGAAATGAATCGTGTATCAACGTCCCTATCTGAAGGTGAGCTCTGAGCAGGGATTTGAAATATATTACTTTAAATCGGTTTTTGCCAGGGAATTTTTATCTGGCATTAAAAACGGGACGACCGTATTTGAGGGATTTCGCTGTATATATATATATATATATATATATATATATATGAATAAGTTGGGTTTTTTATTCAATGGATGATGAATAACTGCAGATGACGCAATTTTGAAACCACACTACGTCGCCGATATCTATATAGGTTCATCACTAAAGTGTAGAGATAGTATTTCTAAAATATCAAGAAAATAATCCCAAAAACCGATTGGGTTATTTTCTCCCATGCATTGCCGTAACTAGGGAGGGGGCTAGAGGCTACTCCCTCCCCCAGAAAGAGTTAAACCCTCCCTAGAAAATCGAAAATTGAAATTGAATTCCATGTGTTGAGTGTTGAGTTGGGGGTTGCTTCCTCCTCTAGAACTTGAGGCTAATTACGCCAATGGTCCTATCATAGGCGCACGGGCGCCGTTAGTTGGAGCGCAGGGGGACCCGTTCTCCCAATGTTGGCATTAGGGTTCCATATCCCCCTCCAATTTCAAACAAAATGCCTTTTAAAGGTATATTTCCCAATATTTTCATACCGTCGGCGCCAATGCATAGGCGTGCACAGAAAGTTCATAAAGGGGTTATAGGCTGAGTGGGGGTGGTTACGGAGCCACAACTCGCATATTGCTATGTTAAATATACAAAATTTCAACAACACCCCCTGCGTACGTCAGTGGGTCCTATGTTGTACTATATAAATTTTGGCCTCTTGAACATTGTAGTAATGCGGTCCAATGAAAATATTGATCTGGATCAGAAACCTAATGAATTATTTATATAAAAAAATATTCTCCTCTTCAGTAAACTTAAATTTACAGTATTTAAAAACCAGCTTGCTCGAACGCAGATGACTTTTAGAAATTACAAACATAGAAACAAAGCGAGGGGTAATGGAAGGGTATGGCATAAGCATTGAAACATATTTTCACATATAGATCAATGACACAATAGTGAATATGTAGCAATATAAAGGTCTCTATCTTTCGATTATATTTCGTTATGGTTATCTATTGTACACTTGCTCTACTTTTCAATGATTTATAACAACTTTTCAACTTATTTCGATCATTTTTATCGCAAGATGGAATGAGAATCTATTTGAACGAGCTTTTTCAGCACTCAAAATCTTCTTTATGATCGCAATTTTGACTTCAAGAACCAGTGAGTTGTTTTTTATTTTTCGTCGAGGAACTTTTCAGGCTATATTCTTACACACTTGGTTTTAACAACGCGTTATTTAGGTCGCATCAATTTTATACCAAACAAATCAAGGAAGGCTTTTCAACTCGCAAAATATGAAGAGATATTTTGATGCACCATTTGGTCGTTTCTTCACAGTCTCAGAAATTCAAACATGTTGAATGCAGTGTCATGTTAACATATGGGCCAAAGGGACCCGGGCCCCGACCCAAACAGGGACCCAAATTGTCAGTTTGGTTGTGTATCTATTATCTATTATTTTTTTTCATTACAAAAACTTGGAAATTTAAACATTAGTGTAAAAAGAGCCCTAAAAAATGACCGAATCCAGGGCCCATAATATTAGGGGTCCTGGATTCGGTTTTTACGCACATGTGTTAAAATGTCCCTGGTTAAATAACTTAGCTGAAGGTTACACACGTGCATTAGCACGTGTGTAATCTTCAATTTTCAAATACCTGAATACATCTGTCAGCATTCTTTTTAAATAAAAACTTGTGAACAGAGATCGCTTGTGGGTAAAAAGTTTATGTAGAGCTTTTTCTTAAAAATTATTAATTAAATTATTAATAAAATTATTACCCATTTCTTTCATTCCGTTAGTATATCATTGGAAAGCAAAAATGCGATTTTGGGTAAATTTTTTGTTTGTGCTGTTGCAGCGAAAGACGATGTTTTCGCTGGGACCCATGATTTAACGAGACATCCGAACTTTTGCCGCCAAGGGAACAGAACTCCGGGCCACGATGAGGCCCCAAAAAGAGCACGTGTCATACGATACCACTTTGAATCAAACCTGGGTTAATGGCATAAGAGACGAATGCGTTACATCTACGCCAACATAGGGTATCGGACCTATACGTCCCTGAGAAATCCGAACTCGGACTACAGTGAACAATTAGTCGGGAAGCAGATTCTCCCCTCCCTACTGTTAGGAGACTTTGATCAAAAGCTTGCGATATTATCATATTAAGAATATATATGTTCCTAACCAGGGCAGTCCTTAGCCAATGCGGTCCCCGGGGCAAAACATATTTCAGGGGCCCATACACATACGAGTAAGAAAACAAAACAAAAATTGAATAATGTATGATTATTAAATGGCACGAAATGCGAGAGTCGAAGTAAAAACATTTTGGGGGAAATTTTCAATATCATAAAAGTTTAAAACTTGAGAATTATGCAACGCGGGGCTCGGGACATGGGCCCCGCTATCCCCTACTTAAGGGCGGCCTTATTCCGAACTATACTTTTAATATGGCAAATAAAGGAAAATCCCAACACTGTAAATATTATGGTTGTTTTTAATAAAAACTGTTTTTCTGTTCAAATCGGTTACTCTAAGTAGACAGTGAATATAATAAATAGTAAATGTTTAAGATTGAGATGGAAGTAGCCAAGATGGGGTGGGGCGCAGATTCGATGTATCAATGTCCGTGCACGTAATAGCAAACAAATTATTATTAATAGTATAACTAATTATTAATTGGATTGTACAAAAATAAGCGATTTCAAATAAGAAAATTAAATTGAAGAGACATAAGTTAAAAATCTAAGTAGAGAGGGAGAGAGAGAAAGAAAGATGGAACAACTTATTATTATACTGGGAAAAAAATATATATTATTTCGGATATCTTTCAAGGAGTCATTTTATCATCTTTCTTTGTGTTTTATATTGCAAATACGACACGTTTAAAACCATGCTGATTCAAACAAAATTCAACTTTGGACTACAGCGTCGGAAATGGGAGGTCATGGGGCTTAAGACCCCCATTGGACAGCAAAATGCATTATTCTGCTTATCGCTGTATCACATGATCTGTCATAAAGCTACTTGAGAGCCTCTATAATTATTAAATGCTACTTCTTTGCCTCTGGGTTGCATAGTATTCTTCCCTGTCGCAGCTCAGACTTGTTCGATATCTTCCAAGTTTTATTTCTGTAGTATGTTCGATACCTTCCAAGTACTTGTTCGATAATTGGATACTTGTTCGATATCTTCCAAGTTTTATTTCTGTAGTATGTTCGCTTTTTATGAGCTCAGTCCCACCAAGTGTTTTCACCAGCTTTTCATATGCTAGTCAAATAGCATTGGGTGATTGAATTAGCTTCCTCATTTTTATATATATACATTTTTTTTAAATACTTTTCTTGCTACTAGCAAGCAAATCGATTAGCTCAACAGTGAAATAACCTCATGTGGTAATGTGCAGATAGTAAACTATCCAATTCAAACTAGTTATGTGTCCTTTTTTTTTATTATCTCCGTAGAAAATGAGACTGCACAGAGTTATTTACCTGCTACTAGCTACTAGAAATGAGACGGGCTCGATACGGGCTCAGGCTCATCAGGCGGATACAACTGAAGCCGAAAACTGACTTTTCAATATCGAAATTCTCCAAGGAATACAATTATGTGATTCGTTTTCGAGGATTGTAGAAATATGTGCACATAGAAATTCGAAAGAAATTAAGTGGTGTAGTTTAGTAAATTTTTTTTTAAATTTAAATCGTACGTCAAGGGGTTAAAGTATATTTGAAATTTCCGGCTCAGGCTCAAATTTCCACAAAGTATTTTGGGCTTGGGCGGGTTCAAATTGCAAATTTTCGGGCTCTGGAAGGCTCGTGCTTCAAAAAATGGGACCGAACTTATCTCTACTAGTTACGTCTGGTTTTTGCTAGCTTCTGATTGACGTAACATGAGTTTTCACTAGCCGGCTAGAAGCTGGTGAAAAAGTTTCGCGTGATGAAGCCTCTTACAGTGAGTTCTTTTTCAAAAGTAGCAGTATGGTGGCCTATTATCAGGCTGGAAATTATGTAGTCCCACAATGGCTTAACCAAAACCTTCTTCTATGGCAGTTCTAATAAAACTTTATAAAAAGATTTGAGGAATATCTCGAGCGACATATCGTGACAAGCATAAGTATAAGTGTCACTGCGGTTATTATTACGAAAGAGATAAGCCAACAACGTCACGAAAATTAAATTGCTATTAAATTATAGAGTCTATTAAATTTTTCTCTCTCTCTCTCAACCTGTTTAAATACTTTTACTTACTCAATATAAACTTAAACAGTCGCGCTATTAAATCAAGTAGTGCTTTATCCCACAATTCGTTGTAGGTCAATAAAAATAAATGATCCAAGTGTTGTTAACATTTAAAATCGGACAGACGCGCAATCCAGTCTGTTGAAAACAAAGAGAAAAGTGAATTACGAAGCCATTGTTGTATAGCTTAAAAGGAAAACAAACTGTATACGGTGCGAAGAGAATGATTGCAATACCTAAACGTCATTATATGAGAGAAGGTAGGTAATTGCTTCCGTGTGTAGAAAATGTCGCAAAAATTGCATCTAGCTTTGGATTTTTAAAAAACAAGTCTCTCTCTCTCTCTTACAATGGATACTGCGTAATATGTGGGAAATAAATTGTCGTTTCGACAAATTTCCATAACATAACGCTAACAAATGCTCATATTGCGCACATGCAATATTCCAAATAACCACCTAACAGAACATGAGGAAGAGGAATGGTAAAATATGTTTTCGAAATCGAAATTATGAACTAAATATTTATGACTTAAAAGTCATAGCGTAAAAGCGTAGTGTTCGATTTATATAGAATGGACTTAAAAGTAAGATATGAAGAAATATTTATTTAAAAATACAGATCATAGAACACAATGGCAGCATGAAATATTTCATTTCTTTATTACGATGATTTCATTTTCATAGCGATTAAATTTAGGTACATATCATACATATCTAAGGTATGTACATTATGCGTATTTGGCATATATTTCACACATGTATGAGATATGCACATCATGCATATTTAGTGCACATCTCATATATGTATGTATATTTGTACATCATATCATGCATATTTGGTATATATTTCATACATGTATGAGATATGTACATGTTTAGCGCACATTTCATACATATATGAAATATGCACGTTTAGTGCACATTTCATACATATATATGAGATATGCATATCATGTACATTTGGTGCACATGTCATACATGTTAAGTGTAGAAATTATATCATATATAGTAGGTGTAGATATTATATCATATATATTAGATATGGATATTATATCATATATATATTGTGTAGATATTACATCATATATATATTAAGTGTAGATATTATATCATACATATTAGGTGTAGATATCGTATCATATTAGGTGCACATACATTATTTCGGCCGTGCACGCCACACATATTAAGTGTGCATATTGTTGGCTCATGTTTTATAGCTCAAAGAACATACTGTAACTGAACCTACAGATTTTCGAAAAATATGAACTTCTTAAGACTTAGGAACTAATCCCCGGACTAAAATGAGCAATTGGCTAGTAAGCACTTTTTTAGGGGGAGAGAGGCACCTTTAGGTGGCGAACCCGGATTAACGGCACGCCAAGCGAACGTATTACCACTAAGCTACCACAGGACTCAAATGAACATATAATACATATAAGGCTCACCTATTATCAGAGGCGGACACAGACTTTCATTTTGAGGGGTTCAAGGGCAGAATTTGCCATGGTCTTGGAATAACACCCTTCATTTTTCATGAAAGTTGGAATTTTTTACAGTGAAAAAATATATTTTTGGGAGTCATGACCCCTGTGACCCCCTGTGTTCGCGCTTGCTTATCATATATGTTAGGTGTACATATCATACGCGTACATATCATACGCGTACATATTTGATATGCGTACCATATACACATTAGGTGCGTAGCATACATATTAGATGTATGCATAACATATATTTTAGACGTATATCATACGTAATAGGTGTATACATTCCATACATATAGACGATAAGAGGGGCTCGAGCTTTTTTCCCCCTCCCCCATCATTCTGCAATGTTTTCATTTTTTTTAGGTTTATTCGTGAAAAAATATTTTTTTGTTTAATAAAATAAATTGTGTTTTCAAGTAGTGAATCCATAATCTGCTCCCCATCACCACCATCTTTGGGTGTACATATGCCTACATGGGTGTACATATCATACATGTTAGATGTGCGTATGATACATATTAGCTATATAACGTCTTCGGTATAGCGAATCGTTATCTTCGCACTGGTGGATGGATGTCGCTCCAAGCAACTTTAACCATAGAAGTAACCATACAATAATTTTTGCCACCCACGTATTAATTACAGCTCAAACTAGAGCTTGTGTAATTTTGGAGAAAAAGAGACGCTTTCCCCATCCTGGATTCGAACCAGGGTCCCTCCGTTTAGCCCGGAGTGTCTTGGACCGCTAGACGAATAAAAACTCACAAAATTCTCGCCCCGGAGGCTTTCTTGTGTTGACCATATTTGGCAATTGTGTTATCCCTGCGGAGGGTAATAATACCTTAACAACATAGAAGTATCTTCAAGATATTGGCTAAATTACTAAATTATTCAGATTAGTTAAATAGGATGGCTCAGACAGGTTTAGTTAACCCCTGACCTTCACAATCCCAAGCAGTTTATGATCAAAATGCATTTTTTTTTATAAAACCGAATAATTTGTTTACATCAATTCGGATAAGAAAATAAGATATTGAATTATTGACCCACGATCGATAGTTTTCACGCATGTTCATTAGCCTTCAATATACAGTTAAATCTTTGAAGTTTAATACACCATCAGCTTGAATAAGCCTTCTTAAGAAATATAAACAATTAAATAAATAAGTAGGTAAACAAAATAATTTAATTTAAAAAATTATGTTATGATAGTAAAGACTCTTGTACGGCGTCTACGCAAGAATTTGGCCCAATCATAGCGATTTCCATAGAATCTTATGGATATCAATAAAATGAGATATGAATGAATATTAATGAAAACTAATCTTTCTTAAAAATCGACATTGGCTTCGACACGCTTTTGAAGCGGTTGCGGTGATTTCCTGGTAAAAACCCCTATCAAGGAAGTTTATCACATATTTTCATATCGTTTTTTGAAATCATATTTCGATAGAAATAATCGTTCGATTATCTAATTAAAATGGCTTATGTTGGGAAAACATTTTCAAACTTACTTGTCCGTAAAAGTGTAAAAGATGTGTTTAAAAAATTAGATCAAATCAAGTGTCCTACATTGTAGATTGATATTCTTTATGAAAGAAACTTTTGTTAGAGTACCAAACGAGTTTTTGAATTTGTTCTCCGAGGAAAGTTTAAAAAAAAAAATGTTAAAAGCTCTCTTAACTTTTAATGGACTTTCAATGCTCACAAGAGCTTCCACTTCCCACTTTGAAAGATCGGTGTCGCGATTGGGTTGTGCAAAGGAAATGAGTGAC
>QLNU02014802.1:173376092-173402388 GCA_006491805.2 Dysdera silvatica | reverse complement strand
CTGAAATACGTTGTGAAATTTCGCAAGTGCTACGTAGAGGACGAGTACCAGAAAGTAATCTTTCGCTTGGCGAGAGGAAGGCGGTAATAGATCTAAATTGCCGTGACGACATTGTGGTTTTGCCAGCATGAATGATCTGCTGCTTAAACTATACAGGGAATTGAAAATTGATGGGTCCTTGTACTTGTGACTTTGTTGCAGTTTAGGGAGAATACCCCTCTTTTATGGTCTTCCTGAGATTCACAAAGATGATATACCTCTTCGTCCCATTCTGTTTTTGCAGCTCTCCGATTTACGCATTATCTAAACACCTAGCTGGATTTCTGCATCCTTTGGTTGGACTAACAGCGGCTTCTGTATCCACTACTGAAGATTTTATTTCTTCTGTTAGTGACTTACAAATCGGTACGGAAGACGTTATGATATCATTTGACGTAGTTTCACCATTCACTTGTATACCAACTTCCCTTTCGATTTCAACAGCTCTAGAAAAACTGAAGAACGACGACTCTCTCGCTGCACGTACCAAATTGACAGCTGAAGATATTTGCATTCTTTTGGAATTCTGTTTGGACCTGACGTATTTTAGCTTCAATGGGACCTTCTACAAACAGGGACAGGGGACCGCAATGGGTTCCCCCGTTTCTATTGCTGTAGCTAACCTTTGTATGGAGTCTTTGGAGATGGACATTTCGGACTGTGATGAGTTTGATGTTAAGGTCTGGAGAAGGTATGTCGATGATACTTTTGTCGTTCTTTCGAAGACAGAGGTGGACAGCTTCCACCTCTGTCTTCGAAAAAGACCAATTAATTCTGAATCCGTTGAAGAGAAGCACTGTTGGAGTTGAAATTTGAAAATAAGCTTGCTTGATAAGACGAAGACCGCAGCAACTCCAATATTTTTAAATGCATCTTATGATCCATCGGCGAAAACTTTTTGATTTGGGAGATTCAAATTCTAAATAGCGTCGCAGGTTGTGACCTGTAGAACCCCAGGGCTGGCTATATGTCGATTCGGCATATCTTTGATATATGGTATAATTTGAGGCTGAACCAACAGACAATATAGTGTTGAAAGAGGTTATTGATTGATAGGGAATCGCAAATAATTGTGTAAGATTAATTTATTAATTAATTAACCTGCAGAAGGCAGGAAATTCAGAAGAGTCAAGTCTGAAAAGGTAATTTTCGTGGATTTTGTGATGAGGAGCAAAGTATATCAACTTTATTAGAAATGGAGTAAGGCGGGTTTTTTTTTTTTTTTTTTTTTCTGATACACAATGAGCAAACTGTCAGCTTCAGCCCTCAAAGAGTCCAAATGCTTGGATCTAGAGACCTCTTAACAGATTTGAAGGGCTTTTGACTGGATTGACTCCAAAGACGCGATGATGATTTTTCCACAAAACGAAAATACTGATGACTTATATAGAACTTTTAAGAGAATAAGGGATCGATAGAGCTGTGATAATCTCTGGGGAGATGCACCCCAAGTTTTCCCCCACACACTTTTCTTTACACCATAATTTCTTTTATTTAACTTACACTGAAATTCAAGTGGTTATATATTCATTAAATTTTAAACAAATTCAAAGCTGAAGATATATGTATATTGCATGCATATGTTACCTATACATACTTTATTTTAAAAGTTCAGGATTTCATATTCCAAAATAGATTTAGAGAGCAACCGAATATAGTGAGCAATTTTTTTTACTCCCAGCACCAAAAACCAACGAGTTTAATTGTATTGTATTAGTTGTATCAAGGGCAGTGGTATAGGAAAGGAAAGAGCTCGGGAGGCTCAAGGCCCTCCATTGGATATCAAAACACATTATTTTCCCTCACAAAATCTTTCTCAAAAGCGCTTGAGGATACCCCCATAGCCACTTGACCCTCCCCACCATGAGGTTCGAATTTTTTAGCTACGCTACTGAACAAATGCGTAGCAATTAAAAAAATTATGGAAGCTCAAGAAGCTTTAAAAAGGTTCAAATGACCAAGCGTTAAGGAGAACAATGCACTTTGCTATCCAGTGGTGGGCATGAGCATTGGCGTACGCAGAAAGTTCTAAAGTGGGGATTATAAGCTTGAAATGGATCAGGAGACTGTTGAATCTTCTTCAAAGTTTTGGGCGTCAAAAGGTATTAACTCTTGTAGACATCAATTCAATGTACTTTTAACAACCATCTGCTTCAGTATAGATGAGGACAGCACTTCTTATTGTAAAATGAACAAGAAAGGAGAAACGATTTCTTTAGAAAAATTAAACACTTTACTATATCAAGTTAAACGACAAGAATAGTCAAAACAAAAAACCAAAAAGCCAAAAAAGCTATTACAGAATCGAAAACTCACAACTACTGTTTCAGATAAAGTCTTTCGAATATTAAACTCGCATTCTCGCAACGCCAGATTTTGTTCACTAAAAACATTAAACAAAATAATATTACGCGCGCATGCGCAGTATCCAAACAATGTTGCACTTTTCCACCTGGTGGGGGAAAAGGAATGCCACGTAACACGGGCGGTTACAGAGCTACAACTCATATATTCCTATGTTAAATATACAAAATTTCATTGAAATGAGGAATTATAATTCCCATCAACACCCCCTTACGTACGCCAGTGGGCTTGAGCCCCACGCTTTTCTACGTCACTGGATTGTATAAAAGTAAAGTTTTAGGAAAGATGATCGCAAAAACAAACTCTACATTCCCAGAGAAGAGAACTAGTCATCGGATTGAATTAATATAGATTGTTCTGGATAGGCGCTGCAGTTTGGACTTCTGCATGGGAGGGAGGAGGTGAAATTTTTTTTATTTGTTTGTTTGTGTGTGTATTTTAAATCGATTTAATTCGATATATTTTTCTAATAAAGAAGTAAACGGCAATTCTCAACTCCGTTTGAAAAAGTGTAAATAAAATCTCCACATGATTTTCAATGTTAAATTTTGAGGGGCGAACAGTATTAATAAAATAAAAAAATGTTATTTTTAAAATCAAATTTAGTTCACCCTCAATTTCGTCGGTGTCTTAAAATACAATCACATTATAATTTATTTTCATGTTTAGCGAAAATCACTAGTGTAATTAACATTAATAAGATCTCCTGTGGAAATCAGGCAACTTTTTTAAAATGCCATAAACAGATCGCCAAGAGGCTAAAATCGGGGAAAGAAGATTTATCATCCATTGTTATTCCTGTTCCAGTTAACCCTGCAAACAATTCGGACGATATTAACGTTGGAGAAGAACTAACTAAGAAAATTAATAAAGGTATCTTTGAGAGAGCTGTTTCTGTCTCGTGAGATCTTTGTATTTAATCCTCGATAAATGCTTAGTTCATGATTAGGTAACACTACAGCTGAATCCCCTGTTTTGTCGCCAACTCGTCTCCAAAACTGATGCTATACTCTTAAAACAGAGGGAAAGTTTTAGGAAGCGTTAAAAATGAGCACATGTACATGGTAGTTGTATTGTCGTATCGTCGGTTTGTGACGGTGGTGGTTTGTGAGTTGTAGGGATAGGATGAGCGACCATTTAAACGTTTTTATTTTTGTAATGGATTGGAATTATAGCATGTTTGGGATGGGGGGGGTGAGTATGGGAGGAAGAGGTTTGAGGAGGTATGGGAGGAAGCTGTTCGAGGAAAAGGTTAGAGGAGGTATGGAGGGAAAAAGGGGAGTGTGGAGTATCACTATGTCAACGATAAAAAGCTGTTGGACTCGTACTTCACAGAAGGTATAGGGTGGGGGGGGGAGTAAAGGTCTGAGGGGAATGTGAAGCATTGCAATATCGGCACCGAAAAGCTGTTTGACTCATACTACGCAGAGTATATGTGGAGGCGGCGTCACAAAGACGAAGTGGAGGAAATGACTCCAAAGGCCATAAAAAATCAGACGCTTAAAGACAGAAGTTTTTTTTTTTTGTTAAAAAAATCTGAAAAGAGTATAATAGGTAGTAAACTCAATATAAAAGGCAATTGTTCATTAAAAAAAACATGGCGTCCGGAAAGTGAGTGCATGATGACATAATCTGGGAAGGAGGTTGCCACGCCTTGGCTATAAATCGCACAGGGAACACATGTGTAGTTTGACCCGGGATTGTTGAATTGAACATTCTGATTTTATTTTAATTTCTAAAATAAATTTGAACATAATGCTTTTGATATTTGGTTGCAACTGCAGAACACGTATCACTTGGCAATTTTTCAGATCTTTCCATCATGCAGGTCTTACATGAGCATTATGAGTTCGCTATGATGGAAATGTGGAGTTTATCTAAAAATAAGAAAATCAGAAATTTGAAATTGTAGGAAAAGTGTACAATCATTGTTTATCGGCCAACGGGCCACTTATATACTAGCATCAGGCTCATTCACAGAAGTTTTTGCTAAAAGTGGAGAGTTCGATAGATTTTTGGAACTACTGCAAAATCTGTCCCCTACTGAGAAGTGTTTCCAAAATGCATGGCAACAGTGACACTGATCTGCCACCAGTGGCGGATTTATAAAATTGCCGCCCTTAGGCACAGCCTGTACTGCCGCCCCCTCCCTCCTTTACAAAGAGAGGAATATTTGTTAAAAAAAAACCAACCGCATATCATACTCTTAACATTTGATATGTGAAGGAGATTTTTCGTACAATTATTCAAACTAATAAGTTCTCTTTAATAAAAAAGTACTGATATGTTTATGTAAGAACTAAAATATTATTTTGTGTTGAATTAGCCATTGAATTTATTTAAATAAAACTGTTCTAATTTGAACCATATATTAATTTTCTTATACCGTAAATAAAATATTAAATGTTCATATACATATATGTACAAAAGACGTAAGTGAAGCAAATAAAATATTTTTATTCATATATTACGTCGATAAAGGGGAATGAGGGCAAACATCTGCATCTGCAGGTATAAAGGTGGGCAACCTTCATATTTGGGCATAAAGGTGGAGGTGGGGGAGGGATCAGGGTAAGAAGTTTGAGAACCACTGGACTAATATATTAATAGCTAATATTTAAAAAAAAAAAAATCTAGTATTTACGATTATAAAAAACAACTGTTGCACTCCTCTTAGTAACTACCTAATTTGGAGGAGAGATGCTTCAGAGGTTGGCAATTTTTTTTTACAAAGGCCAAAGTCTGGTGGGATTGGAACTCATAAATTGCAGTTCAACCTAATCAAAAGAGTGTTTTGGTGATGCATTTTTTTATTATGCAGAAAACCCGAATTTTTATTCCAATGATGAATTCTTGATCTTTTTTCACCGATCCATACTCTGGGAGTATGGTTCCCCCTGGGTGATAGAGGTTCAAAATCTTCGAAACACTGTAAATCCTGGTACAGCATGTTCTTAGCTGTCCTTGTACTATTAAAATAGAGATAAATTTTTAATGATCACTATCGGTGATGATAGTAGTCTACCAGGGTTAGCAAGTTTCTGCCAAGGTGGTTAAAACCGCTGATTATAACTGGTTAAAACCAGCGTGATAGAAACTAGTTTCTGCCACAAAAGTGGCAATAACCAGCAGAAACTCAAAATAACTATTTCATGCATTAAAAATTTAATCAAAGTATCTTGAATTGCAAAAGGGAAATACTTTAAAGTAAAATAGGTTTCGCTACAATGTGTATAGTATTTATTCAAAGGTTACATCATAGCAAATTCACTAGCATTTAAGTTCAGGCTGATCTTTTCGATAAAGCAGTCTATAGCAAAAGATCAGTTTTCCTGCTATTTCCTAATTCAAACAATTTCTTAATTTATTAGGAATAGACCAATAGCTTAAGAAAAATATTCTTCCAAGCCAGATTTGGCAAGTTCCCCCCATAAATACCATGGTAAAAACTGGTTTCTACATTAGTTACTGCATCTTATAATTATTACGAACTTACGTATTGGACCTATCTAAAGAACACACACATTAAAAATAAAGAAGAGTCAAGGGCTCCATGATCAACATTTCTCTTAAAAAGGGGTTCTGCGGGACAAAGTTTAGAAACCACTGCTTTAGGGATTGAGAAAAGGTACCTTCATAGACGAGGTTGGATCTAATACACTCTACACCTATTGAGTCCATCGAAAATATCATTATGGGGGGGGAGGGGCAGAAATCGCACTCTCGCATGTCACTGTTATAATTTCCAATTATATTTTCTATTATTTGTTTTAATTTATTTATACATTGTGTTTCAGATGACCTCCTTAAAATAATCATCCAATTCTTCAAACAACCAGAAATAAATATCCAAGCTGCTGAAAATGGATTGGATTGTGAGTATTTTGTAATAAATATATTAAAAGCGAAATTATTTTTAATGTATGCTTTTTATGTGTGTTTGTAAAATTAACCTCACCGTCTTTGTTTCCATTCGCTAAAATGAAATGATATTGGGGCTATTCCTTTAAATCACTAACCAAAGCTTAACTTATCCATGTGCCAATATGGACATAAGCAAATTAAGCTTGAAGAGAGAAAACCTTTTGTGGTGTGTTTTTTGCCACTACATTTCTGTAGTGGAGGATAAATGCTTGATGAGTTAAGTAATAATAGCAAGCCTTATTTGAGGCAAATTTTCCAAGTGCACACTCTCAATCCCATTTTATTCGTGGAGTGGGAAGGACTTTAAAAAAAAAAAGAAAAGCAATTTAAACTAAATAACTAACTACGTATAAAACAAAACTACTAACTAAATTATAACTACTGTGCATTCACACCCAGTTGATGCGTGATATCGTTAGCAGACGGGTTATTCCATTACAGTTTAGGGAAGGCCGTCTTGGAGGAACTGGTTTTTCCCGCGCGAAAAACCAGTTTCGGCAAGACGCCCTTCCCTAAACTGCAATGGACTAACCCGTCTGCTAACGGTATCAGGCGTCAGGTCTGCTAGAATACACGATACTAGTTAACTGCTTTTCTAAACAAAAGTAAGTGTAACTACAAATGTACTTGTTTTCTCCAGGGGTGTTACCTTCCAAATTTTCGTTCAAAAATGTACTCATATTTGATGCATATTAGAGAAAAAGTAGTTAACTGTTTCGTTTTAGTAGTTCAAATTAATCACAATATAGTTAACTACTCATCACCACGTGTATGTACTTACAACTTAAAATGGTTACACAAATCTGCAATTTTGATTTTTATGCACATTTTTAAGCAAATATGTATAATGACATTACAGGTTACATACAGGGGGCGAAGCCATCAATTTGGTTACCATTTAAACCCAACTTTTCTTTCGCCTCAACTCTCTTTTTTCTCTGATCTACTACTCCCCCCCCCAGATTTATTCTTCTCATTAAATACTCCAGAGTACCATGGCTGTTGGCTCTGGGCCTGACTTGCCATGATTCAATTAAAATGCATTATTTTAACTGACTGAAAACATCATTTAGTTAAATATACAACACACTCTTTCCAGTCCAGGTACACATTTCGAAATCCCAAGTTCACACTTTCTGTCAAAAACATGCTTAGAATAAGGCCTGAATAATAAAAGAACTTTTTTACCAATGTTATAGATGCGTATAAAATAAAAATTTAATCATACAATGTTCATTTCAACCGGGCTTAGGTTGTCTGAATAATAGTTGACTTGACCTCTTTGTATGTGTTTAGGAAAGGTAATGTCTTTGTAAGTGTTTGGATGAGTGATGATACCTTCAGAAGTGTATAGATTTAAGATAAGCATTTTCTCACTCATTTTTATACTAGCAAAACTATATCATCGAGCTGCAGTCAGTTTCAGAAAATTTTGCATGGAATCGGAAACACTTCCTGTGGATTTGCATATTGTATTCAGCGACATTTTACAAGGAGCAGGTGAGTTTATGCTATAATGGTATAATGACATTGAATTTCAGGTTGTTTACTAATTTATGTTTATTAATAACAATATTTTTTATCAGGACACTCACATGACATATTTCCATATTTTTTGCAACATGCTCGACATATATTCCCCCACTTGGAGTGTATGGAAGAACTCAAAAACATCAGCGACCTCAGGCAGCCTTTTAATTGGTAATCAAACAATTTGCTATACTAAAAAAATTTGCATTATTTATCAGTTTTATTTATTTATTTTTTAAATCTTGAATAGTAATTCTGTTACTTAATCCCAATTTAGAAAAATGTAATAATGTAAATTTGAGCTTCTTCTTCTTCTAATGTTACAGTCCTTGGAAGGGCCTGGGCTTCATTATTGTTACTTACTCTTTTCTCTGTAGAATAATTGAGCAGACAGCAAATTAACACAGACATTTGTAACGATTATCGGCATAGCACGTTGTGTTATGTCAGTTTCCGTTCTAATGAAAATAGCCTGGGGCTATTGAAACAGATGTAAACATTTAAATATGCTATTTTCAACTGTATTAGTTTGTTGTCCTCTTCAGTTTATTACTGTGCAGTGTGGTCGTCAAATTAAATCTAGTTCTTTCTGTCTGAAGCCTGTCACTTATACTCCCATTCTTTCAAAGTTTTCCTCCAGCTATCTTTTCCTGGGGTGTCTCACATTTCTTCTTTCTTTGGGGTTCTTATGATCTTCTTACCTATTTTAACCTCTTGTATCCTTTTTTTACATACCTGAAGTATTTGAATTTCAGTTCACATTGAAAATTTTAGTGGTACCCTATGGTTATATGATAATAACACATTCGTCTGTTATGTTGTTAACCTGGCTTTGAGTCCATGCCATTTTTCTGCCAGCTAGGATTTGGTTTTTTGTGAAAAAAAGGTTTAAATTTCTAAAAAAAAAACCCAAAAGACTGTAGCCTTCATCACAGCATGACCTTTGCTGTCCTTGCACAAACAAAAATTTAGTAAGTGATTTAGATAAGTTTAAATTTATATTCCTGTTTCAACCTTTATGTAACAAACTATTGAAATCCACTTTTTTTTTTACTAATGACTTGAACCTGGAGTATGCTGGACATAGTTAAATGTATATGTATGTTATACTCGGAGATAATGTTAAATTTGCTAATCCTATTTTAAATTTAAACCATCAAGCTTGTGGGATGCACAGCCTTTTTCTTTTTTCCCCTTTAATCCCAAGAGTGATATACAACTTATAGAAAGAAATCCATTTCCTTTGTGTTTTCTGCACTTCTTAAAATCTGTTTTTTTATTCCCTTAGGCCTTGAATTTGTTTAAAAAAAAAAATTCCTCCATACATTTCTTAGTCTGTCTCTTTTCTTTCCTTATGGGTTCTGATGTAGGGCTTATCTACTAACATTGTTCAGTTTCATCATGAATTCATGTGTTGTAGCCAGCTGTGTTTCCTTTACTTGTTTCTGGCACCGGTTTTTAATCACAGATATTCCATAATTCTATATTGTCTGTTTTAACCAGTATACGTTCAATATTGTATGGAGGTAGTTATTTACAAAAACTTAAACTTTGATACAAAAACTAATAAATTACCAAAGGGATCTTCGAAGGTCTTTGTATCTCAGTAATCTATTGACCGTGACTGCTGCCTTTGGGTGGTTATAACAGCTTCTGTTTATAGAGGGCATTGTATAGGAATTGTTATAATTGTCTAATGTACACATATTGCTATCAATTCATTTATGAAATAACGGAAATGTAAAATGAAAATTTACAAGTAAAACAGTTAGCCATAGCATAAATAAGTAAAAGTTAATTTCTCATACATTTCTTCAAAGTAAAATCCAAAGGACAAATTGTGATATAACTGTGATCAAATTTGATCACATCATATAGTCATAATTTATGGCCCTATAGTGCTATTTCCATCTCTAGGTATCCCGAAGCTAGAAGTATTCCTCGCAAATTAATTTTCCATGCTGGACCCACAAACAGTGGCAAAACGTACCGGGCCCTTGAACGATTTGTAACATCTAAAAGTGGAGTCTACTGTGGACCCTTGAAATTACTGGTAGCAGAAGTATATAACAAAACCAATGAGACGGTCAGTAATTTTTCATAATTTTAAGAGTTAAAGTATTTTTTTTAAATATTTGTGTGCTTTTATGTATTTTCAATTAGTGGAATTTATAAGGCAAATGTTATACGAAACACGTTTATATTGCACGTGCGCAGATATTGACCATTACTTGTGCTGCATGTATGCTGTTTATTATTTACATTGTGCAGAATCTGCTGTTTATCATAAGATGAATTTATTTTTAGGGAACTCCTTGTGATATGATTACAGGAGAAGAACGTCAACATGTGTTGCCAGAAAACGTAGAAGCTCCCCATTTAGCATGTACCATTGAAATGGTATCCGTTGAAAACAGGTGTATGTATGATAAATAAAATGAAGTGTAAAATTAGAAAACGATATGCAGTCAAAACCGCACGTATGAAAATTTATGCAGCAACAAAATCCTGTGCATATAAGCAGGTTTTACATAAAAGCGGTATTCTCTAAACTATAGCGTGCAAATAATTTGCTTATTAAATTTATATAATAGGCCTATTTTGTTACTAAATTACATATTCCCATTTATGATTTTATAAATCATACATATTACTTATTTCAATATTTATAAGTATGTACGGTATTATTTATAGTATGTACGGTACTATTATTCTATTAATAATAATAACAAAAAATAATGTACTAGTACTTACATGAACTACATGTACTGTATGAACTTTCTTGAAGTATTGCCATTTTTTATGGCAATTTCTCCCAAGTTTTGCTTCCTGTAAATAGTACTCAGAAAATAGTGGACAAATTACAAATATATTCTTTCTTTTTTACTGTTTGATTTCAAAGAATTTAAAATCGCCTACTTTTGATCAATATTTAAGCAGATATGTTGATTTCTTTTTATCTGCCATGTTCACAATAAATATAAACTGAAAAGTGCAAAAGAAGAAAGCAAAAAACTTGCAAATAGACTAAGTATTTTGTAGACCAATAAAACATGGGACGTGTAATTCCCTGTGCTAGATAAACGCCATTACAAAAACAAATTTTGATAGTGATTCCGAACACGGGCATGTTGTGTATGTCAGTACATGCGATTTATTGCACATGTGACTTGTCTAATGTAATATATAAACATGTCTATACAGATTGTATGATTGTATGTCTCCTGTGATAAGTGAAATCTATGTATTTATTAGTTATTATTATTAGAAGGAGGAAGGCATAAACAAAGCCATAAATAAGCTGGTAAGGGAAAACTAACCCTTAAAAATAAGAGTTGTCAGCTACATATTTACTGTGGATGAAAACTTGTTCATAAAATTTGCATATATCCGGTTTAAATTCTATAATAAAGCATTCGTTTGGCTTCAAAAATATTTGCATGTATGGGGTTTTTGTATGTATAAAATCGCAATTAAGCGGGTTTAGATATTAAAAAGATACAAGAAAATTTGAGGCTCGATATTTTTTTACATATATGCGATTTTCGCACTGTTTTGACTGTATATGATTCATACATTATATTTGTTGCAGTCCTGATATCTAGTTTGCTGCAGTCTATATCCCTATTATTGCCTCAGTTATGATACCCATTTTCACATCTATCTTATTTAAACATTTATTTGGTAAAAAGAAATTCCTACTTTATGAACAAAATCACTGATGAAGTTGTAAACTGTCTGTAATGTATTATGATATTGGCATGTGATCAAGTAATACATACTATGATTATTATATGAATACATGTACTACAATAAAACCTCTTTGGACGACTACCTCCCTTAACAACCATTTACCCTTGAGATGGGTTTCTTCCCTCCCTCCCATACTTAATGCTAAATTGACCTCCATTCAGAGACCATCAGAAACCATTATCCCTTTAGAAATAATCACATTTTGGTGACTAAGACTGAGCTTATTTCATTTCCTGTTCCTCTTGCCTTGAACAACGTAAACAATTTAGTGGTACACTTTTCCTTCAAGATTTTGTCATTATAAAATGATTATTTCGGATTTAAGTTAAAAAATCCCCTTTTTTATTTTAGCCCTTCAGACTCTCAGTCCAATTCCAATAAACAATCATCCGAACTCTAACAGAAAATATTCTTCCTTCTAGCCTCGGGAGACACTCGTGGAAGTGAATAAATTACTGGAGACTTTGGTATCGATTAAAGATGATAAAATACTCTATCTCTGGTGTGAATTTCAAATTTATATAAAGGAAAAAGAAAAAACGTAAAAGCTTGCGATATAAAACAAACTACTTTTTTTAATTCGTTTCATAGCTTTCAATTAAATTTTCAAATCATATCTTTTAATTTTACAGTTTGCATTCTAATATAATGCCACTTGCATGAAAATGTTGCCATATGTCAGAGGTGTAGTACTTCAAAAATTATGGGGAAGAGTTCAAGTAGCTTAATGACAGATAATGTGACATGGTGTTAAACAGGATAGTTTGTTTTGTTATCCAATGGGGGGGGGGCCCACTTGGGTCTCATGAGCCCCCTTTCCTATGCCATTGCCATATATATATGTATGTAATTTGGTTTCCTGTTTTATTTCATTCCCCCCACCACCACAAACCTCCATTAAAAGACTAGATCTCTGAATGACCATTCTTCCACAGAACAAGGGTGGTCACTTTAAAGAGGTATTTCTGTATTTATATATTTTATATAAATGTGTACTATGATTATTATGAAAATGCGTAATATGCAAAAATGGATTTTGGTATATATTTTTATTTTTGTCAATGCAGTTGAAGTTGCAATTATCGATGAAATTCAAATGATTCGTGATCCAAGTCGTGGCTGGGCATGGACACGAGCTTTACTTGGACTAGCTGCAGATGAAATCCACATCTGTGGTGAAGCATCGGCTGTTGACTTGGTTCGTGAAATCGCTAGCACCTGTGGTGAAGAATTGGAGGTATGCTATTTTTTCCTCCCTATGGAATTCCAGTCTCGTTTTATATTTTAAATCTGTATGTGGATAAATTTCATTTGTATAGTGCAGTGTTTCTCTCAACCAGGGTTCCACGAGATATCTCTATGGGTTCTGCGAGAAATTGTAATAAATAGCAGTCAAGTCAGTTGGAATCCTTTTTTAAAATTAATTTGCTTAACCCGTATTTATGAAAACATATATCATATTCACTTCGTTCAAACTATCACATCGAATTTATCATTTGTTTTAGGGCTTGTTCGTCGAACTTGTCACCTGCTTCCGGTTAGGGTATTGAAACTCACCTATAACTCGCTCATGCTCCCAAACTTAACATATTATAGTGATGTTTGGGCGTTTATTGGCTCTGGTGGTATTAGTAAAATCGAACTAATAGAGTCGGTTCTTGCATATATTGCAGTTTAAGCTGGAAGAGACCCATCCCAACCCATGGTTGCAATTTGGCATTCTTCGATTTCGTCACTTGATTACAAAGCGATTATTAATCTTAATGTATCAGAGAATTTACCATGGCTTGCACTATGATTTAATTGACTTAAATGAACGACCATCGAGATTTCCATCACGTTGTGGGAACCAATTAGTTCCTAATCGGGCTATTTCTAATTATGTTTCATATTGGTTTCATGGGCCTGCGAATATGGAATGGTTATCCCACCAGTATTACAGAAATTCAAGAATTGGGCTTATTCAAGAAGAGACTTAGGGCTTACTTGTTGGGTTTGGGATGATTTTTTTTTTTTTACTCCAGTTGTTTTCTTATATTGGGTCTTCAAATTAAGATATTAATTTTCTTTGACATGTTGCAAGACCAATAAACAATAAGTATTACATATATTGTAATATTCATAATTTCATGGTTTATTGTATCTTACTCTATTTTATCTTAGATCTTTTTGTCGTTCTTATGGAAATGATTTATGTAGCTTGAAGTATTGTCTTATTTGGAATGATTTTGATAAATTTTTGCGCATATGTGCGTAATTAATAATGAATACTCGTAAATAAGTGCAAATGTCGGTAAAAAAGCCAGAAAATTTTGTCTGCTGTTGACCGCACATATGTGGCATGACGTGGAATTTTAGCTCCAGCTATGACTAGAGTGATGCCCCTGCGCAACAAAATCGTGCATCTGGACTTGTAGTTATTGGGGGAGGAAAGAAAGAATGCGTTATATCGATAAGGTTTTGGTCAAGCATGTGACTTTGTGTAGGGAAGCCACGTGTTAGACATAGCTGGTATTTCTTTCCTCCGGAAAGAAAGTTTTGTTTTTAGGTGTTTCTGGAAACAACGTTAACGATGTCGACCGTTAATAAAAGGTGCTACTAAACTTTTAAAATCAAATATATGAAGATCATAGGTGCCAACTTCTAGAAGTGAAAAATCTGTAATCAATTGTGCATGCGGGCAGGCCACCATGTTTTAATTAAACAAAATCATACATAATTTATGAAAAACAGGCACAATGAGGAAATTAAGTAGTTATTAAATTAATAATAAAGGATTAAACAGTATTAAACACAATATTAATTCTTAAAATTTACAATTACTGTAATGCAAGATTTTACATTTTTGAGATATATTTTTTCAAGTACACTCTCGTAACATTTCACATGTTGCCTGTATTTAACTATAAGTAAATTTCTAATATGTCATCAGACATGGCTGACCTGAAGTCAGTTCTAATTTTCGTCACTTGACTGAAGACACTCTCGCATGCTGCATTACTGTGAGGGATCGTAAGTATTGATAGCATAACCTGAGAAAGTCGTTTAAATTTTAATTCAGGAGTATAATTTTTTATTTTACCTATGGCCGCCCATTGTGCATCAATGCTACCTTCATTACTCACAGTTTGTGGAACTTCGAAAGCCTGGAACTCACTGAATTCTGTTTGTAAAGCATCAACAGCTTCATCTTCTGTATTATTGAATGAAAGAACAGGAAATTTTTCTGTAAAATATTTTAAGCTGGAAAATGATGCATTTTCAAAATTCAATATTTGTGTAACCTCTGCATGATGTAACATTTCTAACACAAAAGGAAATTTATTGTGCATGTAGTCACATGCTGTTATGAAATAGCTTCTGACGTTTTCATAAAATTCATTTTTATCATCGATGTTAAAATCTTGGATTACTTTCAGTGTTCCATTTCCAATTAAGATATCAACATCATCTTTTTGATTACTCCTCTCATGATAGTGGACTTTCAAAATATTATTACATAATTTTGTGACGCTTGGTTTTATAAATTTCACTAGCATTTCTCTGTATAATTTTAAGAGAAGAGATTTTAGCATATGAATATGTGGTTCCGCAGACTGAAGTTGAGCATTTGCTTTTTTAAATACAGGCACAGTATAAGATAAAAATAAACAGAAAGCCTTATTGATATCTTCCGACAGAAAATAAAACAACCTTTCTTCACGAGACATGGAGTTTTCAGTTTTTTGTTTCTTAGAAATATCCACATAATTTTGAGCTTTCCTTTTTAATTTCTGCGATGCTTTTTTGCTGTTACGTTCTTTCACTTTATCTGCATTTTCAACCGAAACTTTGATAGAGGGAATAGTAAAGAAAGTAATGTGATTTGATTCCTTTTCATGGCCTCTTCCTTAAAAAAAATGATCAAAGGTTGCCACTGCTGGATTATACGCTCTAAGCACTTTCCAACAGACAACCAACGAGTGCTAACGTGTTTTAGTACCTTTTTTATATCAGTCTCATGAAATTCTTGAAGAATTTTCAACCTATCTTTTCTTTTCGAACTCTTTTGTAAGTAATAGTAAATGTCTACCAAAATTTCATCGATTTTAAATGGCAAACATGCAGCACTCTTTTCAGCTGCTAAGTTACTAAGGTGAAAGGAACAGCCCATAATTTCAATATTTTGGTGATGATGCTACACCTGCTTTTTTTCCTATCATAACAGGTGCATTATCACAGCCAAAGGCAACACAATTAGAAATTGGAAAGTTTTCAGATTGTAAAGCACTTACCACAAGATTTCCAATATTTAACCCAGTAGCATCTTCTTTCAAAGTTGGCACAGATAAAAGACAATTCACAATTTTTTCACATAAAGTATCGAAGAAAGTTACCACTATTGGATACAGCTTTGAATCAACATCGTTGCTTCCATCAGTTGCAATTGAAAATGGATAGCACCTTAAATTTTCAACAAGTGATGAGGATTCCTTTGCAGACATTTCTTTCATAATTGCAGAAGTGTTGGCCTTTGCAGATCCATATTGTTTTGCAATACTGCTGTCAGGAAACGTTTTCCGAAAGAGCATCCCCGCGTGATCGCTGCAATTCATTGGCAAATTATGTTCGATCAAAAACGATGTAAATAAACATTCAGCGTTTATTTATCATGGAGGTATCGTTAAATGCAAAAAATTAAGGCTTGATACTATGATTAGACTCTACAGCCTTAAACGCCTTATATTTAACGGTATCTGACTGCAAAGTAATATCACGTTTACCACCGTGAGTAATGCTTATGTCTTTACCGCAACACGTGCAGAAAGCATATTTTGACCCCAATCATGATTTCAGAGGTTACACAAATATCAAATTTTGAAAATGCATCATTTTCCAGCTTAAAATATTTTACAGAAAAATTTCTTGTTCTTTCGTTCAATAATACAGATGAAGCTGTTGATGCTTTACAAACAGAATTCAGTGAGTTCCATGCTTTCGAATTTCCACAAACTGTGAGTAATGGAGGTAGCATTGATACACTATGGACAGTCATAGGTAGAATAAAAAATTATATTGTAAATTAAAATTTAAACGACTTTCTCAGGTTATGCTGTCGATACTTATGATCCCTCATATGCGAGAGAGTTTTCAGTCAAGTGAAGAAAATTGTGATTGACTTCAGGTCAACTATATCTGCTGATATATTAGAAAATTTACTAATTATTAAATGCAGACAACATGTGAAATGTTACGAGAATGTATTTGACAAAAAATTTCTCGAAAATGCAAAATCTTGCACTACAGCATTTGTAAATTCTAAGAATTAACATTGCGTTTAATACAGTTTAATCTTCTGTTACTATTAATTTAATAAATACTTAATTTCCTAATTGCACCCTTTTTTTCATAAATTGTGTATCATTCTGTTTAATTAAAATTGGTGGCCTGCCCGCATGCGCCATTGACTGCAGATTTTTCACTTCTAGAAGTTGGCAACTATGGGCTAGATAAAAGCAGCCAAAAATCTTTGGCCTAAGGCCAATGATAGTGCACACCGTGAATAATTTTTCCCTTGAAAAGTGCTCTGTGATGCAAAAAAAGTTAAGAACTGCTGATATAAACCATTTTGAACATTAATTACAGACTCCTTATGTGTTGTTACACATATTTTAAGTTTTGTCAAAAAAGCATACACAGTATTAAAAATTGATTTCATTAAAACATTTCATGTCTATGTTGCATATATTTAATGTATTATGCTTTTTAAAAATGTGCATACATCAAAACATTAAACAATTCTGCCCCCTGACCCTTATAAAGAGCTTCAAACTACATTCCCGTACAGGTAATTTAAATAATCAAGTAATTTTATATTTTAGATAAAACATATATTTGCACATAATGTGACAAAAATATTTTTATTAATTGCTTCATTACGGTAATATTTACCCAAAAAATTTATGTTCTTTTAGGTTCGAAGTTACGATAGATTAACGTCTTTAACTATTGAAAACAGTGCTTTGGGTGAGGATATTCTGCAATTTCTCATTTGTATTCAGTATCTAAAAATTACTTTCATATCCATAAAAATTTCTTATTGTCTGGACATTTTAATGTCTGTGCCATCATAACATTTGTTTATAAATGTTCATTGAATTTAAGGTATAGAAGCTAATCACATTTTCATTCTATTTAAATGCCTTTTTTTTTTTAATTAGTGACGCTTAATAACATAAAGCCTGGAGATTGTATTGTTTGCTTCAGTAAAAACGATATATTTAGTGTAAGTCTTGAACTTGAGAAGAAAGGCTATGAGTGTGCTGTAATCTATGGCAGTTTACCACCAGGTAAAGTATTTTCCTTATATAGTTTTATTTCAAATGTATATTTATTATGTCATCATTATATATAATATCCCAACAAATGATTAAAAACCAAAGAAACATCCTCACACAAGATGTGTGGGTGAAATAAGAAAACAAGTTTGCATAACATGGAAGCAAATCACTCAGAATAGATACACACACATATATAGGGGTACTTGAAGACACCCTCAATCAGCAGTGTATAGACAGTGGTTAAATATGATGACAAATATATTATATAACTAGGGCTCTATAAATAACAGTGTACCATATTTGCCTGACAAAAATGGTACCTGTCCGTCTCAGTAAGAAAACCTGGCAGGAAAAAAAGATTTCCTACACTCAAACTGCAAAAACTTAGTCGCCAGTGGTGACCAGGATACCAGATTTATCAAACCCTGCATATGACAATATATAAATAATAATTATTAATATTGTTAACTGACGTGCACCCTTTGTCACAAAAGTTGCACTCAGAAGTAGGGATAAGCATTGATGATCAATGTTTTGACAACATCGATGGTGAATGACTAATGTTTTGGGACGACCGATATTTTTTTTAATGACGATTTTATTTTTATTGATGCCAGAGATTTGTAATAAGTTTCAACAATTTGAAATCTTAGTTTTAATAAAAGCATTCAGAGTCACTGATTCACAATCGTTTATGCTTATTTTTAGGTTTAACTAACTATGGTGTCGTGAATCAGTAAGCCTATGTATTAAGTAGCATATATACACATATGTAATTATGTTGGCATATACTATATATATACACTGTGTAAATAAATTATAAACTCACCCATAAAACACAAATAACTTATGATTGCAATAAGCGTTTGATATAAATTTATGCAAATAATATACCAATGGTGATTACATACATATACCACTTAACAACTTTTAAAAATGGCAAAAAAATTTATTAAGAAAAAATTATCATTTACAACCTGTAAAGAAACTAAAAACTCAACATGCAAATTCATCGACTAGGAGCCTGTTAACTAATTTGCACATGTGTAGTTTTATACACATCATATGATACATGTAGGCTATCATATGGATCCAATGTTGTGATGAAAATTGCGTTTTGTGAGTATGCATTGAGGAAAAGAACTAAATGAAAAGGATGTCAGAAAAATATATTTGCTGCATGGCAAAGGACAGTCAACAAGAGGAATAGCCCGTAAAATAGGGCGCTCACAAACTGCTGTCCAAAATGTCATCAAAAAAGGTGATGATTATTTAACCAAAAAAAGTCAGGTAGACCACCAAAACTGCAACCCTGGGACCAGGCACATTCAAGCTCTTGCCATTCATGAGCAGGCGTCCACTTTTAAAATTGCATGTGTGTATTGTCAACACCTGTATCCCACCAAACTGTGTGTAAAAGTTTAAATGTAAATTTGAACGTAAAGTTCAGGAAAATAAAAGCAAACCGAAACTTACTGCCAGTAGTAAGTTAAATCGGCTAGATCGGTGTAAAAAAACATAAAATAGCGTCATGAATGGGATGAAATACTGTTTTTTGATGAAAAACGTTTCTGTCTGGATGGCCCTGATGGATATTCGTCAATCAGCATGATCACGATGAATTCACACTTAGCCAAAGATGAGGCTGAGTAGGTAGCAAGAAGGCGGCGAAGTGATGATGCGGGCAGCATTCAGAGCAGGATGCAAAGCAGACATCGTATTCCTTCGGGGCACTATGAACTCCAAATATATCAGGAATTAATGTATGATCTCTTAATCCCATCTGGGCCTCTTTCAGACGGTCCGAATTGGAAGTACCAACAGGATAATGCCAGTGTACATGCATCAATGTTCATCAAGGAGTGGTTTAAATGAAAAAAGGTTGATGTCATTCCATGGCCCTCGCTTTCTCCAGACCTGAATCAGGTTGAAAATGTGTGGGGTTTTATGGCAAAGGCTGCATATTGGCGCAACAAGCAACACCATCGTGTGAATGATCTCCAAATAACAATTTCGAATGCCCTGATGAACACAGACTTAGGTGTTTTAAGAAAACTACTTCAAACAATGCCTGACAGAATGATACATATTACTGAAAAGCAAGGAGAACCGACTTGCTATTAATTTCTGATTTCCTGGAATTTTCCACATTGAATTTATGTTTCTTTACAGGTTGTAAATGATTATTTTTTTCACGAACAAAATTGTTCACCATTTTCAAAAGTTGTAATTGGTATATTATTTACATAAATTTATATCAAATGCTTATTGCAACCATAAGTTGTGTTTTACAGGTAAGTTTATAATTTATTTATGTAGTGTATACATATATGGTGTTCGAGCCAGCAAAAGAAATTTGGTGGTCCAAAAAGACCACTTGGTCACCAATTCCTGGTCGAAAAAACAAACCTGGTAGACACAAGGTAAAATTACCATATGTATCCTTCTACAACATGGATTACCGATAAATAATCGGTAATACATCCACGGAAATTCAACTTCTCATTGTTTAGGAAATTTTCATTTTCTTTCTATAGTATCTGCTTCCAAGTTTGAAGAGGAGGAGTGTGTTTTCGATGGAATCAGCAATTCAGCAGACTTTGTTGACTTCACATCTTGCAGGGCCGATGATGAAGGAAAAAAGGAGATTAACGGTTGCAAATGTGACATACTAAAAACGATAAACCGATATAAAAATGCTTAAAAATTAACACGTGCATGCAGAAAATAAAACGTCATAAATAATAAATACCAGTGAAATCGCTTCACTTCACCGCTGGTCAACCAAGGGGAATTTAAAGTGAGGGGGACCATTTCCTAATATGATCACAATCCTACAACGTTTCTTGAAAATTTGGCTGTTGGGTGTCTCCCAAACGAGTTTGCTTGCTTGTGTACAGGGGAAATTGGAAAGGGTGGCAGCCGAAGACTGCGCTGTAATTCCAGAACTACAAGATCTGTATTTTTTGCGAGTGTCTTACTTACCAAAATATTGCACGGACTGAGCATGCAGGTGGACTTTTGAAAGACAAAAATAAATAGTTTGCATCACGAAATTTTTGGCAGGAAACATTTTATCTTTGATGAACAGTAGCCGTAAAACCAAATTCACGATTTGCGTATGAAATAAACGGAAAACGCCCGCGCGTGTTTCAAATGACAAATTTGTCATCGATGTTTATGAATTTAACAACCATTGGTTATGAGTTGGCGACAATTGTCGCTTTGTCGCCATGCTAGCTTAAACCCTATATATATATATACACGGGGTGAATTTGACATAATCTGCCAAATGAAAGGAGGAGATAGAAGAGCCCATATGGGGCATAAAAAACCATTGCAAACTTGTCCTATCTCTATCCGTTAGTTATGGTGGAAAGAACGAAAATGTGTCCAGTCTGAAAAAAATAAAATTTGTGAGGTTGCTGAAGACCTACACGCAAATAAGCACATATTTGGAAAGAGCAAATAAAGTCCTATATGATGACACCATTTCCATTAGGATATCTAAATTTAATGGCGAGCTACAAGCACTGAAACTTTGGCGAAGTGCAAAATCGAATTGTCACGAAAATCTGTAACCGGCAATTCCACAAACACCCTTCTAGCTGCAATTGGGCAAATTTACCAAAAACTTGCCCATTCTACTAGCTTCCGAATGAGCCTACAATAAACCATATCGGTATTCTAGTTCAGGAGAAATTTAGCCTTTTATCTGCAATATATGACTGAAATCGGCGTTCGTTGGAAAAGGCCTGCTGTTTTTTTTAGGTGCAAGAACGGAAGTTTTAAAGTCAACCAATTAAAGTAACATTTGTTTTGAAGTGTACAAACATGATGGAAACAAAAAAAGCATGACATTTCCTACATCTTTCACAAAGAAATATGCAAAAAAAAATCCAAACGGATGTATCCTACATCCACTTGTGATTAAAGTATGTATGTATTCGGAAGGAGGTATGTGAAACATACAGCCGCTGCTGAAATTGGTCACCCCCATGCCTGATACATGCCCTTGCTCGCTTATGCTGAAACCGCAGTAGCTCTTAGCGAAAGCTCATCCCTCAATTTTACTATTGCTTCGTCGAGCTGGCTGCTCTAATCTAACAAACTGACAAATTCTGTGCAGTAAACCTTTTGCTTCAGGAAACTCCAAACAAAGAAGCCCATTGGAGTCAGATCTGGCGACATTGGTTGCCAAGCGGGATGCACACGCAGGAGGGTTAGAAGACATCTACAAATATTCTTTTAATGCCTTTTCTGATGAAAGCCATCTTCAGTGATGTATTGCAGACCAAAGGCTAAATTTCTTCTGAACTTGTAAACTGATATGGTTTATTGTAGGCTCATTTGAAAGCTGGTAGAATGGATAAGTTTTGGGTAAATTTGACCATACTGTAGCTAGAAGGGTGTTTTTGGAATTGCTGGTTACAGATTTTGGCGACAACTCGATTTTGTACTTCGCCAATGTTTCAGCGCTTGTAGCTCGCCGTTAAATTCAGATATCCTGATAGAAATGATGTCATCTTATAGGACTTTTTCTGCTCTATCCAATTATGTGCTTATTTTGTATGTAGGTCTTTCAGCAACCTGACAAATTTTGTTTTTTCAGACTTTCCGCATTTTTTCTTCTTTCCATCATAATTCGGAAATGGATAGAGATAGGACAAGGTTGCAACGGTTTTTTATGCTCCACATGGGCTCTTCTATCACCCCCTTTCGTTTGGCAGATTAGGTCAAATTCACCCTGTATGTATATATATAATATAGCATTGATAGTAAAGGATTGATGTCAATATTGACGAAATACCATCAGTGTTTGAAAAAATTTATTCAGTGTTTTAAAAAATGTTGCTTATAACCTAAAATGAACAATGTTTTAATTTTAAAAACATTTAAATGTTTTTTCCTTATTTAAAAAGGGGTGGATATTTGCAAAATATCAGTTACTAAACGTCGATGTTTATAACCAAAAGCATCTATGTTCCAATTTAAAAAATATAGAAGTTGTTTAACTAAAACAAAAAGTGAATATATTTAATGATTAATGAGGTAAAGTGCAAAAAAAAAAAAAAGGCTTACTCAACTAATTGCTCATTGCAGTCCAGGGTTTGTTTCCAGGTCATAAGCAGTTTGGGCTTTTCGTGAAAACTGTATATGGAGTGCAGTATGACCATTGTTGTCCTTGGTAATAAACTCACACAGCCTCTAGATTGTACCCTTTCTGCCAGTGTCAGTTTTAATTTACCAAAATATACAACAAAAATATTACTATAATTAATTAGTATAAGAGATTTTTTATAATTTTAACTCACAATTCACTTTTATGTGAAGAAATATTTAAACGAATAAATATTTGTAACTGCTGTCAATTTTAGAATTATGCATAATAGTTCATTTCTGGGACATTTCTTTTAATCATTTTTATATGTGTCCCATGAAACCATTTCTTTGCAATTTTATTTTTGTTCTCTCTCTCTCTCTCTCACTTTGGCATAAAAACTTTCAGGGAACAAAACTTGCTCAGGCTAAAAAATTCAATGATCCGGATCACCCTTGCAAAATATTAGTTGCCACTGATGCAATAGGAATGGGCCTCAACTTGTAAGTTTTCATTTTACGTTTATTAATTTTTTTTTTCCTTACAAGAGTGGGTATTTGAATATCAAAAGCATATCATTTTCAACTTACGTTATAGTGCAGTGAGAATTGCTTTTTATATATATTAATCTACATTTGAAGTACTGTAATTTGAGTGGAGAAAGAGTGCAGCCAGTCAGTGTTATTGCAGGGCTACTTTATTATTCAAAAATTTTTGTTTGTACCTCTTTTGGATGGGCTGTGCGTCATGCTCTTCCCCTCTCCTTTTCTGGAACTTTGTACAACCTCCAATACCTTTTCCTCCACTTCCTAATAGATCCTGGTCATTCTTCACTTTACTTTACAATATATTACAACCCTTTATTTGAAATACGGAGCTGTCAGTTGTAACAAAACCTTCCAGTTTATAACATTTTTTGCACAATTAACAACAACAAAATTTTGTTAACCAGCATTGTGTCTGTGTGTTTTTTAATAGTACATAAAATAGAATTTTTCATTATACGGAGTGAGTAGCCAAAAACGTCTATAAAAGATAAACATGTATAAGCACCCCTAGAGGAGAAAAATAGGGACTCTTGCTCATGGAAGTGTGTGTATTCCTACATACAGGGTTCCTACTAGGGGAATCCAAATGTGGCCAATAGCTTTTAAACTAAGGCAAATCTTGCAAAGAAAGTTGGGTATTGGATAGTAAAATTACCATGTCTTATCAGATGAGATGAATAGCAGCGCCCCTGGTGGCGAATTGAGAAAGTTAAAAATTTTATTTCGAAAAATAAGGAAGACAGGAAAATATTTTCAATTAGAATAAGGCAAAGACCCAACATCTTAAAAAAGTCCTAAGAGTTGCCATATTAGAAGGGAATAAAGTCTTTAAAAAATTCAATAAATAAAAAATTGAAGTACTATGTATGTATATGTATGTAAAAGAAGGATATATGCATATATTTAAAAAAAAACAAAAACAATGATCTATTAGCTTTCGAAAAACTGTCTGAATATTGGATTGGGGGGGGGAGTGATGTGCTAAATATTCTAAGCACCCGTAAATCCTGTCCCTGCCTGCTTTGTCTGGAGTTGTAATCCCACCACATAGTATAAATACAATGTTCCACAGCAACTGATCAAAGTATTGGGTCCTCAAATCTAACTAATCAGCATTCAACAATGTGAATCTTTGGCCGCGTACAGACATGCAACAGAATATCGTAACATTTCAGTGTCCCATCGGTTGTCGGTCTTTCGTCGTAGCATTAAAGAAATATTACACACCCGCGTTGCACCCCATGTTTGCATATTTGGACCGGTTTGCAAACAACAGCATTTAATCAGTGTAGACTCTAGATACACGATGGAATATTGGCATTGATGTCCTACACTGGTAATGCGCGGCGATGTTCTGTTGCACCTCAAAACACACTTACACCTCGTAACAAGGAATGATATGCGATGATGTTCTATTGTACATCTGTACCCACCCTTATCGCATCTTGATTGCTTCCAGGGAGGAAGGGGAAATCATGTCCACATTTTTAGCTCAGCTTTGGAATTTTTTTAAGCACCTAAATAAGAAAATAAGCACTTTTACAAACTTGCAATAAAAGTAAGCACTTTTAAGGTCCTTAGAAAAGGTTTATAAAAAATAAGCAGTTTCTAAAGACTTTTCATGATACTACATACCCTGTTATATTCCTTTTAAAGTATATTTTAAAAAGTTAGGCAATTTTCAGTTTTGTATCAAGGGTAGTAGTTGTTTCTAATTATGGAAGGAGGTTGCAGGAACTCTAAATTAATTTTATTTTTCTAGTTTTCAGTAAAAATGTATTTTCAATTTTAGGAGCATACGCCGTGTAATATTCTATTCATTAATAAAACCTTCAATTAATGAGAAGGGTGAAAAAGAGCTGGATACCATCAGCACCTCCCAAGCACTGCAAATTGGTGGACGGGCTGGAAGATTTAACACACAGTTCTCTGAAGGCTATGTCACTACATACCGAAATGATGATTTGACAATTCTGAAAAGTATTTTAGCAAAACCTGTTGATCCTATTGAGAAAGCTGGTCTTCATCCAACAGCTGATCAAGTTGAGCTATTTGCCTATCATCTTCCACGAGCTTCCTTGTCCAATCTCATAGTAAGTATTCTGTTTATTTTTTCAATACTCAAGGCCATGCAGTGGTACAGTGGTGATGCATTTACCTAGTGTGTGATTAGCCCGAATTCGACTCCCAACTATGAAAAAAAATGCGTACAGACTAACTGCTTATCGTAGTCTAGTGGTTGGTTCCCTAGACCTTAAAACAGGGTGTCTACTGATCTGGAAAACATGAAAAACCTGGAAAAGTCAGGGAAATTTGAAATACAAAGGCCAAAGTCAAGGAAATTTGAAATTCATTGTTATAATAAATAACTTATTAAAATAATTTTCCGGAATTGTGCTTTTGTCTAAACTTCTTCCAAAAATTACCCTTTTGCACCAAAACTAATATAATTTATACATTGATGTGTAAAAATTTAGGACCAGATGAAAAAAAAATAACAGTGGAACAAATGGGCAGAAATGACCGAAAGACCAGCAGGAGACTGCCTAGGGTCTGATACAATAGGGCATTTGCATAGATGCATCATGACGAAATGTGTGTAGGGAATAAAGGGTGAGGGTGGTATATACACAGCATTTCAGTGGAAGCTATTGCTCAGTGTATATCGGTTTGAACGACAGCGAGTTGCTGTAGCAGTGGGAGATGTCCAACAGACA
>QLNU02014802.1:173349051-173375992 GCA_006491805.2 Dysdera silvatica | reverse complement strand
GATCACTTGGCTAAAATCATTTTGGAATTTAAATTTCTAAACTTTCAAAATAAAGTCTGTATAAGTAATTATATATAACGATTTCTACACTCCAATCTTAAGCTCAAACTAGAGCTGTGTGGCGAGAAAAGAGAGAACACCGCGAGTTCTGAGACAAACAGTTACACAAGTAAATAAAGTAGAATCTCTGTTAACTGAAAACAAAGGGGAGGCACGATTTTGATAAAGAAAATTCTGGATAAAAAATAAATTGTGATTTCTTTAGTTAAAAGGTGGAAATATTCCGCAAAAACTCAATGTACTCTAATAATTATTTATTAAAATTATATACAATATGTACTGTATTATGTAATTCCCAGAATGATTTTAATTGCTTTTTTGAAAACATTTTCAATTTTCCTTTGTTTTTTTTTCTTTCACATCGTTTTCGTACAATGATGTCTCACCATCTTTTCAATAGAAAAATGTCTACAGATTGTGCGTCATCAGATTGTTCAGCAAACTGTAATGCAATCTGAAAAAAATACAGTACATGCTGTAGTTTGTAGGAAAAGCCTGTGCAGTGTTTCATATAAACTTTCATGCCATAAACCAATAGAAAATTTCTTACTTTTTAAAGCACTACAGCACTCGTTGGTGGTGATATAGCTGCTACTCTCTCGTTGTCCTCATTGTCTTCTCTTTGCGTCTAAAGCAGCACCATGTCTTGGTCGTTAAAATCAAGTTTAGAATCATCGCCATTTACCCATTCACTATTCTCACTTTGATTAATTTCTTCACATCTGGGAACGTTTTCTAAGAGGTCTTGGAAATTATCTTCATCTACTTCATCAGAAATCAAAATTCTGTCAGACAGTTTATCCCAACATTTTACTAGGGTAGATTATTTTACTTTCTCCCAAGATTGGGCACACCAGTTGACAGCATGTTTCATGTTGAATGTTTTTAAAAGATGTCTGGGATACTTTTGAGTCATTTGAATCTTATAAAGGAGACTTAAGAAAAAAAAAAAACAGCAATGCCTCTTAAAACATTCAATCACTCCTTGGTCTAAGAGTAAAACCGGGCTGGTAACATTTGCTAGTAAAAATTTCACAATTAAAAATTCTTTTTAATACTGTACATATTTTGGTTAAAAGTGTTTCGGTTAGTGGAGGTTCTACTGTAATAACTTACATAAGTAATTATATAGGCATGTGACATGTCCAACTTTGAATTTTCTTAAAATTTGATGAACAAATTATATTACCACTTAAATTTCAGTCACAATAAGCTTTTTTTTTTTTTTCTTAAAAAAAATCGAACTAGTCATCATTCCCAAAATAAGCTTTATTTGGAGAGATTAAATAAAATGGTCCATGGTGGTTTTGCTGGTGCTACTGTAGAACGTGTCACCGCCTTCTCTTTCCTTTTGAAACCTCTCTAAAATTGCAGTTGTTAGGCTTGTGATGTCATATATTAGCGGCTGTACAAAAATATCTGCTGGCTGTGTTTTGTTAGTTCTAACGAATTATGAATGACTGCTTGAAGCTCTCTTTTTTTTTTTTTTTTTTTTTTTTTTTTAAGATTACAATTGAGAGGTATGAGATTACTTGTTGAGTGGACTGTGAAAGAGGGTTTGATTGTGTAGGAATATGAGCGTCCGAAATGCGAGATGTTGCCTGCTAGGCCTAACGTTGATAATGAGTTTCAGTGGCTAGTTAACATAGATATACAGGATGAATTTGACATAATCTGCCAAATGAAAGAAGGTGATAGAAGAGCCCAGGTGGAGCATAAAAAACCATTGCAACCTTATCTCTATCGGTTTCTGAGTTATGGTGGAAAGGAGGAAAATGCGTCGTCTAAAAAAAAAAAAAATAAATTTGTGAGGTTGCTGAAAGACCTACATGCAAAATAAGCACATATTTGGAAAGAGCAGAAAAAGTCCTATAAGATGACATTTCCATCAGGATATCTGAATTTAATAGCGAACTACAAGCGTTGAAACTTTGGCAAAGTGCAAAATTGCGTTGTCGCCAAAATCTGTAATCAGCAATTCCGCAAACATCCTTCTAGCTGCAATCGGTCAAATTTACCAAAAGTTTGTCCATTCTACCAACTTTCGAATAAGCCTACAATAAACCATATCGGTGTTTTAGTTCAGGAGAAATTTAGCCTTTTGTCTTCAATACATCACTGAGATTGACATTCTTCAAAAAAGGCCTGCTGTTTTTTTTAGGCACAAGACCGAAAATTTTAAAGCTAACCAATAAAAGTAACATTTGTTTTGAAGTATACAAACACAATGGAAATAAAAGAAGTATGGTGTTTCCCACGTCTTTCAAAAAGGAAAATGCAACAAAAAAAAATCCCAATAGACGTATCCCACGTCCACCTGTGATTAAAGCATGTATGTATTTGGAAGGATGTGTGAAACTAACAGCCGCTGCCGAAATTGGTTGCCCCCACATGTGATATACCCTTGCCTGTTACGAACTGAAACCACCATAGCTCATTCGTCAGTTTTACTATTGCCTGGTCAAGCCAGCTGCTCAAGTCTAACAAATTGTTTGCAGTAAACCTTTTGCTTCAGGAAACCTCAAACAAAGAAATCCATTGGAGTCAGATCTGGCAATGTAGGTGGCCAGGTTGGATGCACATGCAGGAAGGATGGAAGACATCTGCAAATATTCTTCAAATGCCTTTTCCGATGAACACCACTTTCAGTTATGTATTGTAGACCAAGGGCTAAATTTCTTCTGAACTAGAATACCAATACAATTTATTGTAGGCTTATTCAAAAGCTGGTAGAATGGACAAGCTTTTGGTAAATCTGATGATTGTAGCTAGAAGGGTGTTTGCGGAATTGCTGGTTACAGATTTTGGCAACTCCTCGATTTTGTACTTCGTCAATGTTTCAGTGCTTATAACTCGTCGCTAAATTCAGATATCCTGATAGAAATGGTGTCATCTTATAGGACTTTTTCTGCTCTATCCAAATATTTGCTCATTTTGTGTGTAAGTCTTTCAGCAACCTCATAAATTTTTTTTTTTTTTTTTCAGACTTGACACATTTTCCTTCTTTCCACCATAACTTGGGAATGGATAGAGATAAGACAAGTCTGCAATTGTTTTTTATGTTCCACATGGGCTCTTCTACCACCCCCTTTCATTCGGAAGATTGCAGCAAATTCACCCCTGTATGTATATATATATATATATAGTATAGCATTGATATTGAGGATTGATGTCAATATTGACAGAAATGCCCATCAGTGTTGAAAAAATTTATTCAGTGTTTTAAAAAATGTTGCTTATAACCTAAAATGAACAATGTTTAATTTTAAGAAACATTTAAACGTTTTCCTTATTTAAAAAAAGGGGGGTGGATATTTGCAAAATATCAGTTACTAAACGTCGATGTTTATAACCAAAAGCATCTATGTTCCAATTTAAAAAATATAGAAGTTGTTTAACTAAAACAAAAAGTGAATATATTTAATGATTAATGAGGTAAAGTGCAAAAAAGGCTTACCAACTAATTGCTCGTGTGCAGTCCAGGGTTTGTTTCCCAGGTCATAGCAGTTTAGGTTTTTAAATGAAAACTATGTGAGTGCAATGTAGCCATTGTTGTCCTTAGCAATAAAAACTCAAACAATAACTTCATAGGTGTACCCTTTTCTGCCAGTGTCAGTTTACCTCTACTAAAATGTATAAAATATTAATATAATAATTAGTATAAGGAATTTTTTATAATTTAATCACAATTCACTTTTATGTGAGAAAATATTTAATCAAATATTTCTTAACTACTTTGTCAATTTAAATTATAGTTCATTTCTGCGGACATTTCTTTTTAATCATTTTACTTATATGTCCCACTTCTGAAACCATTTCTTTGCAATTTTATTTTACATACTCTCTCTCTCTCTCATACTTTACATAAAAAAACTTTCAGAACAAAACTTGCTCAGGCTAAAAAATTCAATGATCCGGATCACCCTTGCAAAATATTAGTTGCCACTGATGCAATAGGAATGGGCCTCAACTTGTAAGTTTTCATTTTACGTTTATTAATTTTTTTTTTCCTTACAAGAGTGGGTATTTGAATATCAAAAGCATATCATTTTCAACTTACGTTATAGTGCAGTGAGAATTGCTTTTTATATATATTAATCTACATTTGAAGTACTGTAATTTGAGTGGAGAAAGAGTGCAGCCAGTCAGTGTTATTGCAGGGCTACTTTATTATTCAAAAATTTTTGTTTGGATGGGCTGTGCATCATGCTCTTCCCCTCTCCTTTTCTGGAACTTTGTACAACCTCCAATACCTTTTCCTCCACTTCCTAATAGATCCTGGTCATTCTTCACTTTACTTTACAATATATTACAACCCTTTATTTGAAATACGGAGCTGTCAGTTGTAACAAAACCTTCCAGTTTATAACATTTTTTGCACAACTAACAACAACAAAATTTTGTTAACCAGCATTGTGTCTGTGTGTTTTTTAATAGTACATAAAATAGAATTTTTCATTATACGGAGTGAGTAGCCAAAAACGTCTATAAAAGATAAGCATGTATAAGCACCCCTAGAGGAGAAAAATAGGGACTCTTGCTCATGGAAGTGTGTGTATTCCTACATACAGGGTTCCTAGGGGAATCCGAATGTGGCCAATAACTTTTGAACCAAGACAGATATTGCAAAGAAAGTTAGATATTAGTTAATAAAATGACTATGTACTATCAGACGAGATGAACAGCAGCGCCCCTGGTGGCGAATTGAGGAAGTTAAAAATTTTATTTCGAAAAATAATGAAGATGGCGAAATATTTTCAATTAGAATAAGGCAAAGACCCAACATCTTAAAAAAGTCCTAAGAGTTGCCATATTAGAAGGAAATAAAGTCTTTAAAAAATTCAATAAATAAAAAATTGAAGTACTATGTATGTATATGTATGTAAAAGAAGGATATATGCATATATTTAAAAAAAACAAAAACAATGATCCATTAGCTTTCGAAAAACTGTCTGAATATTGGATTGGAGGGGGGGGCGATGTGCTAAATATTCTAAGCACCCGTAAATCCTGTCCCTGCCTGCTTTGTCTGGAGTTGTAATTCCACCACATAGTATAAATACGATGTTCCGCAGCAACTGATCAAAGTATCGGGTCACATCAGACCAAAGTATTGGGTCACTCAAATCTAACTAATCAGCATTCAACAATGTGAATCTTTGGCCGCGTACAGACATGCAACAGAATATCGTAACATTTCAGTGTCCCATCGGTTGTCGGTCTTTCGTCGTAGCATTAAAGAAATATTACACACCCGCGTTGCACCCCATGTTTGCATATTTGGACCGGTTTGCAAACAACAGCATTTAATCAGTGTAGACTCTAGATACACGATGGAATATTGGCATTGATGTCCTACACTGGTAATGCGCGGCGATGTTCTGTTGCACCTCAAAACACACTTACACCTCGTAACAAGGAATGATATGCGATGATGTTCTATTGTACATCTGTACCCACCCTTATCGCATCTTGATTGCTTCCAGGGAGGAAGGGGAAATCATGTCCACATTTTTAGCTCAGCTTTGGAATTTTTTTAAGCACCTAAATAAGAAAATAAGCACTTTTACAAACTTGCAATAAAAGTAAGCACTTTTAAGGTCCTTAGAAAAGGTTTATAAAAAATAAGCAGTTTCTAAAGACTTTTCATGATACTACATACCCTGTTATATTCCTTTTAAAGTATATTTTAAAAAGTTAGGCAATTTTCAGTTTTGTATCAAGGGTAGTAGTTGTTTCTAATTATGGAAGGAGGTTGCAGGAACTCTAAATTAATTTTATTTTTCTAGTTTTCAGTAAAAATGTATTTTCAATTTTAGGAGCATACGCCGTGTAATATTCTATTCATTAATAAAACCTTCAATTAATGAGAAGGGTGAAAAAGAGCTGGATACCATCAGCACCTCCCAAGCACTGCAAATTGGTGGACGGGCTGGAAGATTTAACACACAGTTCTCTGAAGGCTATGTCACTACATACCGAAATGATGATTTGACAATTCTGAAAAGTATTTTAGCAAAACCTGTTGATCCTATTGAGAAAGCTGGTCTTCATCCAACAGCTGATCAAGTTGAGCTATTTGCCTATCATCTTCCACGAGCTTCCTTGTCCAATCTCATAGTAAGTATTCTGTTTATTTTTTCAATACTCAAGGCCATGCAGTGGTACAGTGGTGATGCATTTACCTAGTGTGTGATTAGCCCGAATTCGACTCCCAACTATGAAAAAAAATGCGTACAGACTAACTGCTTATCGTAGTCTAGTGGTTGGTTCCCTAGACCTTAAAACAGGGTGTCTACTGATCTGGAAAACATGAAAAACCTGGAAAAGTCAGGGAAATTTGATATACAAAGGCCAAAGTCAGGGAAATTTGAAATTCATTGTTATAATAAATAGCTTATTAAAATAATTTTCCGGAATTGTGCTTTTGACTAAACTTCTTCCAAAAGTTACCATTTTGCACCAAAACTAATATAATTTATACATTGATGTGTAAAAATTTAGGACCAGATGAAAAAAAAATAACAGTGGAACAAATGGGCAGAACTGACCGAAAGACCAATCAGGAGACTGCCTAGGGTCCTACACGGTAGGGCATTTGCATAGATGCATCATGACGAAATGTGTGTAGGGAATAAAGGGTGAGGGTGGTATATACACAGCATTTCAGTGGAAACTATTGCTCAGTGTATATCGGTTTGAACGACGGCAAGTTGCTGTAGCAGTGCGAGATATTCAACAGACAGCCCCGTAGACAACATCTGGATGATTTAACTCGAAGTCAAATCATTGGAAAGTTGGAAGAAGATCGAAGTGTGACGAGTGTAGCCGAGGAGTTCGTAATCGCACACAGCATCGTGTCACGAGCATGGACGGCATTTCGAACGACAGGAACAGCTGTCCGAAGGTTTAATGGTGGTTGTCCATGAGCAATCACGGCAAGGGAGGATCGGTATCTTGTTCTACAGACGGTGAGAGATCGACGGCTGACAGCGGGTGAAATCGCAAGCCACATGAAATACACTACTGGACAGCTGCTATTGCATTTTACCGTGGCTAGGAAACTGCACACAGGTGGTTTATTCGCTTGGCAACCAATATGGTGCGTGCCATTGATGCCTACCCATAAAGGAAGGCTTTTTCTGTTGTACCAGGAACATAAGGAATGGGGAACTTAGCAATGGGATCGATTGCTGTTCACGGATGAGAGCCAATTAGTCTCATTAGCGATTCTGGATGTCTATACATCTGGAGAGAGTGGGGAACACGCAATCACCCCTCTAACATCATCCAAAGGGACCAGTGTGGAGGCGGTGAAGTTTTCATTGGGGAGGCATAATGCTTGATGGCCGTACGAAGCTCCACATCTTCCAAGGAAGTTCAGTCGCTGGTGACCACTAGTGTACCGAAGTTCTTTCCTAATGTCCATCTTTTCCGGGGTGCTGTGGGCCCTGAATTCCTTTTCATGGATAATAACGCTACACCTTATCATACAGCGGCTGTCACTGAGCTGTTACATAGTGGAGATATTCATCGCACGAAGTGGCGTGAACTATCTCCGGACCTGAATCTAATAGAACACGTGTGGAATGTTCTCGGGAGATGCCTGGCAGCAGGTTGCCATCCGTCAGCAGCAATTAGCGTTAAAAGAGGAATGGGCCATGATGCCTCAAGAGCTTGTCGACAACCTCTTACTGAGCATGAACAGATGGTGCACATCCTGCATCGCAGTCAGGGGTGATCATATCCCCTACTGAAAACTGTTTTTTCTTGCCTGCCGTTTGTCACATGGACGTTTCTGCCTTCTGTCCTCCTGTGCTGAAAGCCCATTTTTGAATAAAAGTCCTTTGTATCCTTTGGATTCCTTTCTTGGTCAGTATCGTTCACCTTTTCCATAATCTTACATCTCGAGGATGTTATGATATGCTTTGTACCCCTTCAAAACACTGGGGTGCAACGTTACATGCGAAAAACTGTCCCATCGTTAATTTTTGCACACTAGTGTATAAAGTTAAGCCCATATATTTTCCAGACGAAAATGTTTGTCAAATATATATATAACTAAAACTTGAAAAAAAAAGTTATAGCTAAATTTTCTAATCTGTAAGAGATTTTGATCATACAAATCTCTTTTCCTTTAAATAGTCTATATTCATACACACTTTAAATAGAATAAAAGATGAAGCATCAGCTTTGCGATTATATAGTTAAACTCTTTTATAATGAACTTGAAAAGGGCCAAATGGAAATGTTGTTGTAAATATTTAATTAATGCAAGTTTTTAGTGTAAAACAATTCATTTTTAATATAGTTTTTATATTTGTAAATTCACTATAATTGAGTTATAAATGGCTTTGGGGTTTGCGTTAATGGATTTTATGGCCTTGAAACTTATTTTGATTGCGCAAATTTTAATGCATTGTGTGTTGTTTACTGTAATTAGTAACTGGTAATCGATTAAGATTTGGTCTGGAAACCTGGAAAAGTCAGGGAAGTTTGAAATAGAATTTGAGTAGACACCCTGTTTAAAGTTTGGATTCCTTAGAAAACGGTAGGTCCCAATGCAGCATGACCCTTGCTGTAAACTTTACACAAACAAACAATTCAATGCTCAAGTATTGCCAATAACTGTACCTTTAAATTTAATAAATAAAGAAAATTTGAGAGAAATAAATTTAACTTGTAGGTTGTCTCAAAATATGTTTCCTTATATGCATATGCCTACATATATTGTTGAGCTGGAGTCAATTTTCATGAATCAGTCATCACCCTGTGGTGGCGTAGAGGTAGTTCCATTAATCCTACGGTACCTTACAATAGTACCATAGAATGCAATTCATTTTTTCTACATACTGTAGTTAGGGGGGTTGGAGCCTTTCACAATATGACCTTTGCCGTCCTTGTGCCATATGATTGGTTATTTAAATGGGATTTATTTATTTATAAGACAAAAGATCAAAAATAAAATACATAAAACGCCATTCAAACAAAAATATACAATTTTGGTCTTAAGGAAAAGGATTTTTTTAAAATCCTTAAAAGTCTGGCTCCCCCAAAAAGTGTAAATAATAAACATAAGTAAATAGATTAATTGATAATAGGTTAATTAGTATTTGAAAGTGAGAACCAGTGTTACCTGTTTTGTTATATTCATTCACCGAATCTGATCGTACCCTCTGAAGTTGGTGGGCAGAATCTTTCATTGATGTGGTCAGTATATAGCAGTGTTTCTGAAGGTGTGCTCTGTGGAACTCTGGACATTCCACAAGCATTATGTATCACATTGCTAAAAATTCAAAGGAAATCTGTAAATATTTTAATTCTACCCCTCCCCAATTAACACAATAGCCCCTTAGACAGAGTTAACAAACCGTATCTACAATATCTTGCGACAATAGAAAGGTATTACCTAGTTTTTATATACTGATTTATTGCTTCTTTTTACGTTTATGTTCAAGCAGCGATAGGTGATAGCCCTACAAGTTTTCCTTAAATGAATCATGCGGAAGGGTTCTGTGGCTAAGCATGTACAAAGAAAAGGGTTCTGGGAGATAAAAAGTTTTGAGAACCACTAGTGTATGGTTTTATACAAACCTCTAATATACCTGGTCCAAAGTATGTCATCTAGTTCAAGCAAATGGTAATCCACATAAATATGTTTTCATCATAGTATTTCAAATATAGTTCAATATAAATGCATTTTTATATATTTTCTGGAAAAGAGATAAATATCCCCCACAAAGCTTTAAGCATTCATGATTCAGGAGTTAAATACACATTTCTATATTCGCTGATAAAGTTTTGAACCTCAGTAAGTACGGCAAGCTTTGCAATTAAGCTGCATTCGGCCGTTCATTATTTTCTGTTTCAAAGAACATGCTTGGAACATATAATTCAAACATACTGTATTTTATCAAACATCTGTGTTTTCTTAATGCTTCTAGGACATCTTTGTCAGTCTTTGTGTGATGGACACATCCTTCTTTTTCATGTGCGACACAGAGAGCTTTAAATTCCTTGCTGACATGATTCAACATGTGCCACTGCCTCTAAGAGCTCGATATGTATTTTGCTGTGCTCCCATCAACAGGAAGTTGCCATTTGTCTGCACCATGTTTTTGAAAGTAAGATTAAAATGTTTCATAAACGGAAGTGTTATAAGAGTGTTGTGACATGCTCAAACTTTGCATAATTCTGATTCATCATGATTTTCTAATTTAAACTCCCCACCCCAAAAAAAAATTTAAAAGCAAGCAGTTTAGTGAACACTCACTCAGCTAATAATGATGCCAAATGCTCTTAGTCAATTTTATAGTGACCACTTCCTCACTACAACCTTAGATCTTGGCATCACAGACCACACCTCTCCAGTCCGAAGATCTGCAAACATTGTATAGAAATTATCACCTGCAACAGTGTTTCATCTGTGAACTACTGGTGGTCTGTGAGGGCTTATCAAGTGTTTTGCAGGATCATCACCAAATTGCAGGGAAAAAATTGCCGGCGTAGCTAGAACTTAGGAACGGGTAAAATTTACGGAATTTCTCATAAATATCACTTGTTACAAACCTTGCCTTTCAACGTTTCATGAAAGATTTGAATCCTCTGAATACACCCGTGCTGTCTACATTGCTTATTATTATTTTATTAAATTAATGATGTTTTCATTGTAAATTTGACAAAATAACATTGTAACTCGCCCTCTCTTTATTAAATAGCTTTACTCTAAAAATTATTTTGTTTCAGGTGGGTTTGGCAACAAATCAATATTTGAAGAACATTGTCGGAGATTTTAGAGATTTTCTGCCAAAAGCTAGTGCTTTTTTAAAGTAAAATTAAAAAACTTAAAATTTACTACAAATTATATTTTAAGGGATAAATAAATCTCTCCTGCCGGAGCTTTAATATACGTAGCCTAAATAAGCCTGCCAATAAATCAAGGATTACTTTGGTTATGTCTTTCTTGGGAAATGTGGGTGGGGATCAGTATGACAGTGGCTAAGTAGTGCTTAATATTATTAATTATAGTTTGTGACCATAATTTCATGCAATATATATTTTAAAGGGGCAGAAATCTCCCCTTGATGGTCCACTATAATAAGGATAAATAAAGGAATGCTTAAAGTGGTCCGTGAGTGACCAAAGTTTGAGAAACACTGACCTACAATGTCTTCTCCTGGATTCTTACATGGATACCAGTCATTTCTTCTTCTTGTTTACCTTTTTGGTTGCCCAGAGTGATATAACAATTCATTATTTTTATTCAAGTTTCATGTCCCCTGTAATGTGTATATTAAGTTACTTATCTGTGGCCAACATTCCCACAAATCTGTCTGTAGTCAAGTCAATAACTGTATAGTGTGCCTTTTCTGAGAAGTGAATGTGCGGCATTAAGGGTAGAGCATAGGTGCCGATCCTCCTGAATTACCCGTAAGGCTTCCGATTATTTATCAATCTTCCGGTCGGAAAACGATTTCTTTCAATTTTCGGAGATTTCATCTAAAATCCCCAGTGTTTTTTAAAATACTGATTTTTTTTAAAAAAATTAAATACCTATTTTTCTTGATGCATGTTTATTTAAATTTTTGCGCATATGTGCATATTTAATGATAAATATGCATAAATAAACTCAAATATCGGTAAAAAAGTCGAAAAAATTCGTCTGCCGTTGATGGCACATGCGTGGCGTGACGGGGAATTTTAGCTCCAGCTATGACGTAGAGTGATGCCCCTGCGCAACGAAATCGCGCATCGGGATTTGTAGTTGTTGGGGAAGGCAAGAAAGAATGCGCTACACCGTTAAGGTTTTGGTCAAGCATGTAACTTTGTGCAGGGAGGAAGTCATGTATTAGACGTATCTGGTATTTCTTTGCTCTGGAAAGAAAGTTTTGTTTTTAGGTGTTTTTGAAAACAACGTTAACGATGTCGACCGTTAATAAAAGGTACTACCAAACGTTTAAAGCCAAATATATGAAGATGTTTAATTTTATTCAAAAATCAAGACTGGGGCCAAAATATGCTTTCTGCATGTGTTGCCGTAAAGACATAAGCATTACTCACGGTAAACGCGATATTACTTTTCATTCTGAGACTGTTGAACATAAGGAGGCATTCAAGGCTGTCGAGTCTAATCATAGTATCAAGCCTTCATTTTTTGCATTTAACGATACCTCCTTTATTAACGCTGAATGTTTATTTACATTGTTTTTCATTGAACATAATTTGCCAATGAATTGCAGTTATCGTGCAGGGATGCTCTTTCGGAAAATGTTTCCTGACAGCAGTATTGCAAAACAATATGGATTTGCAAAGACCAAAACTTCTACAATTATAAAAGGAATCCTCATCACTTGTTGAAAATGTAAGGTGCTATCCATTTTCAATTGCAACCGATGGAAGCAACGATGTTAAGTCACAGCTGTATCCAATAGTGATAACTTTCTTTGATCATTTATGTGAAAAAATTATGAATTGTCTTTTATTTGTGCTATCTTTGAAAGCTGACGAAACTGGGTTAAATATTGGAAATCTTCTGGTAAGTGCTTTACAATCTAAAAACCTTGCGATTTCTAATTGTGTTGCCTTTAGCTGTGATAATGCACCTGTTATGATAGGAAATAAAGCAGGTGTAGCAGCAGTGTTAAAGAATCATCACCAAAATATTGAAATTATGGGCTGTTCCTGCCACCTTATTAACTTAGCAGCTGAAAAGAGTGCTGCATGTTTGCCATTTAAAATCGATGAAATTTTGGTAAACATTTACTATTACAAAAGACTTCAAAATAAAAAGATAGGTTGAAAATTATTCAAGATTTTCATAAGACTGATATAAAAAAAGGTACTAAAACACTTGTTCTTTGACTGTTGGAAAGTGCTTAGAGCGTATAATCCAGCATTGGCAACCTTTGATCATTTTTTTTTAAGGAAATGGCCATGAAAAGGAATCAAATCACCCCACTTTCTTTCTTTACTATTCCCTCTATCAAAGTTTCGTGTGAAAATGCAGATAAAGCGAAAGAACCTAACAACAAAAAGCATCACAGAAATTAAAAAGGAAAGCTCAAAATTATGTGGATGTTTCTAAGAAACAAAAAACTGAAAACTCCATGTCTCATGAAGAAAGGTTGTTTTATTTTCTGTCGACAGATATCAATAAGGCTTTCTGTTTATTTTTATCTTATACTGTGCCTGTATTTGAAAAAGCAATTGCTCAACTTCAGTCTGCAGAACCACATATTCATATGCTAAAATCTCTTCCCTTAAAATTGTACAGAGATATGCAAGTGAAATTTGTAAAACCAAGCATCATAAAATCATGTAGTGATATTTTGAAAGGCCACTATCATGGGAGGAGTAATCAAAAAGACGTTTATATCTTAATTGGAAATGGAACATTGAAAGTAATCCAAGATTTTAACATCCATGATAAAAATGAATTTTATGAAAACGTCAGAAGCTATTTCATAGCAGCATGTGACTACATGCATAATAAATTTCCTTTTGAGTTAGAAGTGTTACATCAGGCAGAGGTTCCACAAATATCGAATTTTGAAAATGCATCATTTTCCAGCTTAAAATATTTTACAGAAAAATTTCCTGTTCTTTTGTTCAATAATACAGAAGATGAAGCTGTTGATGCTTTACAAACAGAATTCAGTGAGTTCCAGGCTTTCGAAGTTTCACAAACTGTGAGTAATGAAGGTAGCATTTATGCACAATAGGCAGCCGTAGGTAGAATAAAAAATGATACTTGTGAATTAAAATTTAAATGACTTTCTCAGGTTATGCTGTCAATACTTACGATCCCTCACAGTAATGCAGCATGCGAGAGAATCTTCAGTCAAGTGAAGAAAATTAGAACTGACTTCAGGTCAACCATGTCTGATGACACATTAGAAAATTTACTAATAGTTAAATGCAGACATGTGAAATGTTACGAGAATGTATTTGACAAAAAATTTCTCAAATGCAAAATCTTGCACTACAGCATTTGTAAATTCTAAGAATTAATATTGCGTTTAATACAGTTTAATCCTCTATTATTATTAATTTAATAAATACTTAATTTTCTCATTGTGCCCTTTTTTCATAAATTATGTATGATTTTGTTTAATTAAAAAATGGTGGCCTGCCCACGCGTGCGTGATTGACTACAGATTTTTCACTTCTAGAAGTTGGCACCTATGGTGGAGTCTCAGTGAATGCAAAAGTATTGTGATGCTAGAATAAAAATGAAAACAAGATATGCTTATTCAATTAAACCAACCTTTCATTTATTTGCAGTTTTCAAAGCAATACAGTCAAAATGAACCGTTGACTGTGGATCGTTTGTGCCGTACGATCGGCTGGCCATTTTCAGCACCACAAAATATAATGGATTTGGTTCATCAAGAGGCAGTCTTCGACGTTTTAGATTTATATTTATGGCTAAGGTAATTATATTTAACACTTTAGAAGACCTAAAGGAATAATTTTTTTTTTTTAACACTTCCTATTTAAAATTTAAAAACAGAAAAAAACAAAAAAACACTGCCGTTTCATCAATATCAGTGAGTCGACCAGAAGTATTAATTGTATGATAATGAGGACAAATTCATAGACGTAACTCGTCTTTTATGATTTATTTTAAAAACAACTTACTTTTTTCAATCCAAACCTTTGTTCTACGATCTGTAGCGGGGAAATAGAATTTTTGACGCACTACATAAAATCAAAATTACAAATAAAAATATAATTCACAACATATTTATTTCATGTAACACAAAGAAAACACTCAATGGCATGTTTACCCGTCTGGCACTGATCTCCATCAGGAGATAAAGCATTAATAAAACAATACAAAGTTTCACCACGAGATTGCATCACAGTTATTTCAACATTAGTGTAAGGTTTAAACACTTTGGTAGGTCCCTTTGTTAAATGAAGGCAGAATTTGCCTTCAGTTGACTTTCGAAATGTCGCGTTTTAAATCTTACGTCAGTGTTGAAATAACTGTTGTTTGATAAAACATCGTAAAAACATGGGGCACGTTGCCATTCTTCGAAACTGTTACTTTACCAGCCTGACTGGTCAAAATGCTACTGAATGTTTTCTTCATGTTATGAGCGAAAAATACGTTGTAAATTGTATTTTTCTTTGTAATCTATAGCAGTTTTTCCAATCGAGATCTCTAAGCCAACAGAATTGATGACAACATTGAACTTGCGATGAGTAATACTCATGGACTAATTCTTTGCTTTCAGTGGTCATAGAGAATATGAACAATGCCCAATACATTCTACTGAAAAGAGAGGGTCTCCTTACTAATTTCACTTCTGCTCCCCTTCCTGACTAAAAATCTTCATTGTATTCATATTCTTATACACACACACACACATATTCTGAAGAAAACAACTATTATTTCTTCACGAAGCAGAAATAATTCAAATTGCTACCATGAGCATCCTTCAATTCTGTTTTCACCTACTACCAACTAGTTTTCTCGTGAACTTTTAATTCCTTATTGAAGAATTAGACACAAGGACTTTTTATAAAATTCTATTAAAACAAGGAACTAAAAGTCATACATTGGACAACTGCCCATCACTAAATGATGTATGGTTTCGTCTGCCCTTAATTTTCTTAATTAATCTTAGAAGTTAATATCAAAATTATGAAATTCATCCTCCCTTAAGTAATCTTGTGAAATGCTATCTCTATGTGACTTTTCAAAGGATCGAAATTATGTTTTAGTTATTCATTAGTGACTTTCTTAGACAGTCGAAAATATATTTTTTTTTCCAGTTACCGCTTCCCAGATTTGTTTCCAGATGTCACTGCTGTTCGTGGTATCCAGCATGAATTAGATACAATCATTCAGCAAGGCGTATTTAACATTACTCATCTGCTCAAGACTGGAACATCAGAACCCTATGACACTGATGAAAACAACTTGCAAAGGCAAAGTAATTCCGGTATATATATATATACTTATTTGTTTTCATTTAATCATATTTAAATACTACAGTGGAGCGCAATTGTAACGAATGAGCAAATGATTTCGATTAGCGTGATTTAATGTATAAGATATAGGTGTTAAGTCAAGATATATGGAATATCATGACTACAATGAGCGCAATATTTTTTCTCTTAAATCTTATCCTTATATTCAAAAATTTTAGGATTTTTGCTTTCTTTAAAAGTAAGATCTTTACAATGCAACACCTACAAAATACACTTCAGTGAACTAGATTTCAAAAACAATTTTACCAGCTAAGAATTCAGATACCAAAAGTCCTAAACTTTCCAATGCTGAAATACTTGCCCTGTATAATCAGGAAATCCCCGCCTTCCTCAGTCACGATAGCACGTGGAACTTTGATTGTAAAGAAAACCCTTCAAACTTTCGCAATATCCTGAACTTTCAGATTGTTCTTGCACTGAAAACTGAACGCTTTACTCTAATGCTCAAGGTGTAGTTGACAGATTATTTTTTTAGAACAATTATACAAACAAGTGTTTTCAACGTCTTAAGCATTATTAAATATGATCTTAAACAAGTAAAACAGAAGTTCCTTTTGCAGACGTATATTACTAACTACATACACGAATATATGTATGTATGAAATGTATATGCTATATTTATTAATGCACAAAAAAGTTCATAGTTGAGGGGGGTTAGAAACCCCCTTGACCCCCCAGAATACACCAGTGGCAATATTTGTGCATATCATTAACTGATGAAAGTAAATAATTTTTATCTTATTCGCTAAATAATATCTTTTGCATCCTTCAAATTGTGGTTCATTAAGTATTGACTTATAAATTATGCATATTAACTGACAACAATTATACAAAAGCAAAATTTTTTATGAATAACTACATCGAAGAATGGTTACAGCAAATAATGACAACAACAAAGGAATTCCTTTGGACCCTTGATGCTTGTTATAAGAGAGTTTGGCTGTATTTTAATTATTGGTTTTTATAATAACTCATTCTATGATTTGCAAAATAAATCATTTACTACTATCGGTGAAAAATAATAACATAATTAATCATGCAAATTATTATTTTCAGATGATGATTTTGCAAGAGCCTTAACAACAAATGTACGACACAAAAAGAATTTTAATACAGGAAAAGGCCGTTTAACAGAACAGTTGCTCTCTCAAGGCTTGCTTACACCAAAAATGCTGAGTGAGCTTAAGAAAGAATGGGAAACATCTCTTAATGAAGATGAAGAACAAACAGCACCCGAGGAATGGGATGTGCTAAAACCAAAGTATAAAACTCCCAGATCTTATTCAAGGAAGAATAAAAAGAAATAGTATTTAAAATTAGTAGAGATTTTTTTTTTTTTTAATTAGGGTTATGTACAATGTAGAATTGTAAATAAACATCTTCTCTTTCTATTCAATACTGGTATCTGAATTTCTTTTATATTCACTATTCAGAAAGAATTTTGTATATATATATATATGGCCTGCAAAAGGGTTGCTGGTATCTAACTGGAAGGAGACCCACACGCTGAACGTATGTGACGATGTGTGGAACCGGCCAGGCCAGTAACCTAGTGTCCTACCCCGCCTTCAAGTGGTGCAGGCTGAGCTTTCTATTTATGAGGCAAATTAATATTTGCTGCACGGATAGAAAGGCGGAAGGGGAGGGCTAATTCACCAACCCGTCTAGCCAGCGTGGTGAAATTATGGCTAATTCCTCCATTATGTTGACACACCAGAAACCATGGCCCCTAGTCTCCAGGTGCTGGAGTGCTCCTGATCAAGGCAGCGGTCAGTGTGGCATGAAAGCAGGGGGTGCTAAGAATCACTGGAATGGCCCAGGCTGCCGTTTGTTATTGACCTTGGCTACGTTTAATGGACGATCCCTTGCTTCTGAAGCAAAACTTCAGGAATTGGAAGAAGAACTTGACAAGATCAAATGGGACATTGTAGGACTCAGTGAAGTTAGAAGAAAAGGTGAAGAGTTGGTGGAACTTAAAAGTGGACATTTGTTTTATTATAGAGGAACGGAAACTGGAAGAACAAGTGGTGTTGGCTTCTTAATCAACAAAAGAATTAAAGACTGTCTTCTGGAAGTTGAAAGTACATCAGATCGAGCAGCGAGGCTCGTTGTTCAACTAACCCAGCGATACCAACTTCAAATAGTACAGGTATATGCACCAACATCAAGCCATACCGACGAAGAGGTTGAAGAATTTTATGAAGAAATCAAAGAGTTACACACCAAAGGGAAACAACATATCAAGCTCATCATGGGGGATTTCAATGCAAGAATTGGACAACAGGAACAAGGAGAGACATCGGTTGGTAAATACGGATATGGGGAAAGGAATGAACGTGGCGATCAACTCATCGAATTTGCAGAAGCTGAAAACCTTAGCATCATGAATTCATTTTTTAAGAAGAAACCGCAAAGAAAATGGACATGGAAACACCCAAATGGGGGAACTAGTGAAATTGACTATATCCTGGCAAACAAGAAATCAATTATTGAAGATTGCAGTGTACTGAACAGATTTAATACTGGAAGTGATCATCGAATGGTGAGATGTAAAATGCACTTAAATACTAAATTAGAACGACAGAAGCTCATTAGGAAACAAGTAAGTAAGAGGGTGGATTTAAAGAAATTAAAAGAAAATACCGAGGCATTCAAGTTGGAATTAAAAAATCGCTTTTCTGCACTGGAAGGACTTATTGATGAAAGTGATATCTCAGAAGCAAATGAAAACATTGTTAAGACAATAGTTGAAACTGCTGGGGAAATTGGTGGTGTAACCTGTAAAAAGCACAATAGCAAATTATCTGAGAAGACGAAACAGCTCATGAAAAGGCGAAGAGATATGAAGGTGGACAATCGAAATACCAGTTCCAGGATTGAGTACATAGAACTTTGTAAAACTCTGCGCAAAAGCATGAAAGAAGACATAAGAAAATTCAATTGTGAGTTAGTAAGGAAGGCCATTGAAAATAACAAGAGCCTTAGGGTTGTTAAAGGAAGTTTATCTGTTGGGAAGAAACACATCATTGCATTAAAAGGAGAGGATGGCACCGTAACAAGAAATAGGGAAGAAATACTTAGAAGAGTTGAAGAATTCTACAAAAAACTATATGAAAGTAACAGTGGATTAAACGAAGACACTGAAATAGTCGAAGGAACAGCTCCTAAAATCTTAAAAGAAGAAGTTTCATTTGCAATAAAAAGTATGAAGAAAGGAAGATCCCCTGGCGATGATGGTATTACATTAGATATCCTAAAAGAAGCTGGAGAATATGTAGAAGACATACTTGCAAAATTCTTTACCAAATGTCTTAACAGCGGTAACATACCAAACCAATGGGATTCTGCAACAGTAATTCTTTTGCATAAAAAAGGTGATAAAGAGGATTTGAAAAATTACCGACCAATTAGCTTGTTACCTGCTATTTATAAAATCTTCACAAAAGTGCTAACACATCGCCTGCAGAAAAAATTAGATGCAGCTCAACCAAGAGAACAAGCTGGATTTCGAAGTGGATTCAGTACAGTGGACCATATTCAAGTATTAAGAGAATTAATTGAAAGAACACATGAATATGAACTTCCATTGTGTGTTGCATTTATTGACTATGAGAAGGCCTTTGACTCTATTAAAACATCAGCAGTCATCAACTCTTTAAGATCAACAGACATTGAGGATGTGTACATTGACATGGTGAAACGTGTGTATAAAAATGCAAGTGCAAAATTTCGGTTACATAAAGATACCAAAACTATCAAAATTGGTAAAGGTGTGAGGCAGGGAGATACCATTTCTCCAAAACTTTTTACTTCAGCTTTACAGATGATTTTTCAGCTGATAAATTGGAATAACAAGGGAATAAAAATAAATGGTGAATATTTAAATCATTTGCGGTTTGCTGATGACATTGTTATTTTTTCAACGAACCCATCAGAACTCCAAGACATGGTACAGGAGCTCTCAACTAGAAGTAAAGAAGTTGGACTCAAGATGAACCTACAAAAAACTAAGATCATGTTCAATAATTTCGTAGAGGAAACAAAAATACAAGTTGACAACATTGAGCTAGAAATTGCTGATTCATATATTTACCTTGGCCAGCTGATTTCAATGGATGGCAACATTATGAAAGAACTCAACAGACGTATTAAACTTGGCTGGAGTGCATTTGGAAGAAACAGTTTTATCCTGAAGGGGAAATTGCCTTTGTGTCTAAAAAGAAAGGTCTTCAACCAGTGTGTATTGCCAGTCCTCTCTTATGGATCAGAGACATGGAGTCTAACAGTTGGAGCAATACGAAAGTTACAGACAACGCAAAGGAGCATGGAGAGGTGCATGCTTGGAATAACTAGGAGAGATCGAAAAAGAAACACTTGGGTGAGAGAGCAAACTAGAGTAGAGGACATCATTGTTAAAGTAAAAGGGCTGAAATGGCGATGGGCTGGGCATATTGCAAGAAGAACTGATCAACGATGGACAACAGAAATTCTGAACTGGATTCCAAGAGACCACCGAAGACCTAGAAAACGTCCTCAAACTAGATGGGTGGATGAAATAAGAAAAGAGGTTGGGGTGACGTGGAAACGAATGGCCCAGGATAGACTTGTGTGGAAAGCATTTGGAGAGACCTTCATCCAGCAGTGGATAGATAATGGTTGAATATGATGATGATGATATATATATATATATATATGGCCTGCAAAAGGGTTGCTGGTATCTAACTGGAAGGAGACCCACACGCTGAACGTATGTGACGATGTGTGGAACCGGCCAGGCCAGTAACCTAGTGTCCTACCCCGCCTTCAAGTGGTGCAGGCTGAGCTTTCTATTTATGTGGCAAATTAATATTTGCTACACGGATAGAAAGGCGGAAGGGGAGGGCTAATTCACCAACCCGTTTAGCCAGCGTGGTGAAATTATGGCTAATTCCTTCACTGGATTTAAAAGAGGTAAGAAAATACGGGCATTCAAGTTGGAATTAAAAAAAAATAAACTTTTCTGCTCTCAACTAGATGTAAAGAAGTTGGACTGAAGATGAACCTACAAAAAACTAAGATCATGTTCAATAATTTTGTAGAGGAAACAAAAATACAAGTTGACAACACTGAGCTAGAAATTGCTGATTCATATATTTACCTTGGCCAGCTGATTTCAATGGATGGCAACATTATGAAAGAACTCAACAGACGTATTAAACTTGGCTGGAGTGCATTTGGAAGAAACAGTTTTATCCTGAAGGGGAAATTGCCTTTGTGTCTAAAAAGAAAGGTCTTCAACCAGTGTGTATTGCCAGTCCTCTCTTATGGATCAGAGACATGGAGTCTAACAGTTGGAGCAATACGAAAGTTACAGACAACGCAAAGGAGCATGGAGAGGTGCATGCTTGGAATAACTAGGAGAGATCGGAAAAGGAACACTTGGGTGAGAGAGCAAACTAGAGTAGAGGACATCATTGTTAAAGTAAAAGGGCTGAAATGGCGATGGGCTGGGCATATTGCAAGAAGAACTGATCAACGATGGACAACAGAAATTCTGAACTGGATTCCAAGAGACCACCGAAGACCTAGAAAACGTCCTCAAACTAGATGGGTGGATGAAATAAGAAAACAGGTTGGGGTGACGTGGAAGCGAATTGCTCAGGATAGACTTGTGTGGAAAGCATTTGGAGAGACCTTCATCCAGCAGTGGATAGATAATGGTTGAATATGATGATGATGATGTCATTTCAGGACTCCTGGGGTAATGTGAAAGAATAAGAAATTGTTTTGATGCCAAAATTGGAACAAGCTGGGTATTATGTGTCGAATTAGGAGACACCTGTTAGTCGTTGGAGTGTCTGAATGTATAGCCTAATGTGTCACAATATATAATAATATTTAAAGGAGTAGGTTAGTGCCGGTGGTACTATCCATCGTCGTATTCTTGATCTGAACAGAGAAAATGAAAAACAGTTTCTGTATACGCTCGCTTATATCTCGAGTATAAAGGGGACGCTACTTTAAATTGTGGTCAGACCAGAATAAAAAACAGCGGTGCGGTTAGGTCCTGGCATCAGGTGCGTATTCAGCAATGCTGCATAAAATGACCCTCTTTTCGTTGATAAAAACAACAGTAGAAGGCACTAGACATTTCATGGGTTCAAAATGGGGTGAAATGGATTGATAAAGCGCACGAGAAATAAAGGGTAAAGGTAAAAAATTGAAAAGAAATATTCGGGGCTTTTCTTGGTTGCCAGTCGATACATCTAGCACAATTTGCGAAACGTCCCCTTCCTTTGAAAAAGAAGTGGGTGGAGTTTTAACACGAAAATCCCGCCCCGGAACGAAACAACCCGCCAATCAAAAGCGCGCACCCGGACAAGTAATGATACTACACGAACGTGCGAGAGCGATCGCAAAGCAGAAGCGAAACCTGCTCAATGCGGGGTTGGCTTGCCCATGAGGTCAAGCAGCACCTGTTTGACCTTTCGGCAACCGAAGTGGGCACAAGGTCGGCTGTGGAGAACCATGGGAACATAACAGCGTCCTTGAGTACCAAAGGACAATGATACCCAATATCTAAATGAAATACACACATACAAACTATATTTACATAACTATAACTTTTCAATTACAAAAAAAGTCTGTTCTGTGGGAAAACAGAAACCGTTGCAGAAAAGTTCACCAATTGCTGAGTTAATCATCTTCACCATTCCCTCGTTTCGTTCGGGAAGTGGGGTGAGAGAGAGTAAAAGGATAATGCTATGATAAATAAAAGCAATAATAATATGATGAAGACCAGGAGAGAAACACTTCTACATTATCTCTACTTGAAGCCTGATTTAACATAACGTGGCTGCCCCCTCACTACTATAGAACCTGGCGGAAGACATAGAAGAGCATCAAAAAATCCGTGTCTCCAAGTTATTCAAAGGACGTGAAAACAGAATGGGACGTCGGGAACAAATTATTTACCCTTTCTTCCTCATGGAAGACGCCATGACAAAGAACATCGTTTTGTCTTTTAATAAACAACGGACTTTTCCGTACTATCTTCCAGCTTTGCAATGAAAGGTCTTTTAAACCAGGAACTGAAGGTAAGAGCCGCTTTTGCCATATTATTTCCTTAACCTCATGCGTTTCAGCTTTGTTTTATAGCTGCCTGGTCTGAATAAATTTATATTTATTATTAAATAATAATTAGACAATTATCTTTCAGTTGCGAACCGCATTTAACCACTTGACAACCTCAGCGAGTGGAGCCATTTTTAAAACTTAAATTGCTTAAACAAGCTTATATATTATATATTTGAACCTAACCGTATATAAGGACGTAATTGTGGAATCCATCAGAGTATGCAGGAAGTTCATAAGGTGGGGTAGGAATACAAGCTCATAAGGGAGGGGCCAGTTACAACTCCACATAATCATATGTATATATCTATATACAAACTTGCATCACAAGGGGGCTGTTATCAACCTCCACCCGTGCATACGCCAATGGTGGGTTCACAAGTTTAACGTCTTTAAGTTACTTAAGGAGATTTCTTCGTTCTGTATATGCGTATGTGTGTGTGTACATACACACAAGGAAAGAGCCTTGCATGGCTGTATTCACTGGCCCAACGATCAAAATACTGGGACAGTAACCAAGCGGTTGAAGGTTTGAGCCCAACCTGAGTGCGTAGCATTTGTTTGGGTTTTTTTTTGCCTCTGACTATTATGAGCTAGGAGATGAGATACTAGTAACCAGAAAAAAAGAGGAGTCCGACTTTTGCATAATGTATAGTTAAGTCCTCCACTGCTTCCTTAAGTTTCTTAAAGATATCTTTTTAGGTTTACAAACTAATTTATATATTAATTATATGTTAATTCATTATTGTTTTTATTAATATGATTATAAATTGAGTGGAAAAAAATTGCAATACTCAGAAGAAATGTTCATGCACTAAACATGGGCGTACTCTGATTTTTCACATAGGGGAGTAAAAACCGAAGACTCATACAAAGGGCAATGGATTACTTCAACCTCATAATATGCGACAATGCATAAGCGCCATTTAAGGAAAAAATATTGCAGTGGGGAGAGAGCAAATGCTCTCCCTGTTGTCTTCCTCTCCTGGTTCGTCTAAAGCAGTGGTTCCCAACTGGTGGTCCGCGAGACAGGTCATTATTTTAAAAAAATAATTAAAAAAAAGTACTTATAAAATTATTTATTAAATATTAAAATTAAATATAAAAATGAAATTGATTGTACATTTGTAGTATTTTACAATCGGGCAGAACTTCAGAAAACGGTTCGTATTAAAAGTAATTCGTCTTACCGAGGTTTGACTGTATTATTAGATTTTATTATTTCTTTTTCTGTTTATTTCTTTTTTTTTTTTTACCAAAGAAAGATTGTACAAACACATTTTCCCCAAAAAAGACCCGGTTCCCTTTTTTATTAAGGTCTTGCAATCAGCTCGTGAGAATTTTTCAAAGTGGTCAGCGGGTACAATTGAAGTGGAAAAGTGATCCACGGCTTAAATTGAGTTGGGAACCACAGGTCTAAAGAAAGAAAGTGCGAGTCCTGATTGCACGGTGAATCAATATTGAGTCGATCCCTCTATGCTGATGAGATAGCCAGACTACGACCGGAAACGCATCAGTTCGCTTTTCGTCAATATCCGGTAATAGCAATGATCATCATCTGACGGGTCTATTTAAAGCAAGTCGGTTACATTAAATGAGATGCCTCAGGACCTATTATAGATCTAAAAGAGAAGAGGCGGAAACACAAATTTAATGAGAGAGGGACGACATGAAGACTTGACGAGTATGAAAATGACACAACCAAAATAAGCAGGCTAGATAGGACAGAAGAAAAAGCAGCTGCGTTTTTTCTGAATCAGAAAAATTTTCAAACCTAGCCAGCAAGTATAAGAAAATAATAAGAAAATAATAAAACAATACTGACTAGATATAATTACAGAATTCAACAAGAAACAGATGTGTGGGTTTGAAAGGTCCGGACCACCCACCCCTCAATAAACAAAATAAATATTTTTAAATAACCTTAAAAATATTAAGAAAATGTTGTATCATTGCAAACATTATTTTTCAATTGAGCCACGCAGGAATTGTGAAAAGATGTTAGAGCCGTAATAGTGGGAAGAAGGGGCGTGGACCCACCACTGGCATTTTTAAATTTTTTAAAAATAAAATTACGCGATAATATATACCGATTTCGGCCTTCAGTGCAAGTCAGCGACCGAGTCCAACTCTATATACTAAAATTACAAATCGGCGCTAAGTAATTCAAGATTTCCGTGAACGGAGGTGTAAAGAAATTGATCGACGCAGGTAAGAAAAGTACAGAATAATCAATAACTTATTTAGCCTTCAATGCCAGTCTCTGCAGAATCGCCGTTCTATGCCAGTCTCTGCAGAATCGTCGACACAACATGAAAGTTCAATGAACCGTATATGCATCTCCTTTAGTACTTCCACTGTTGACAAATTCATTGCATTACATCGCGGCTATAAAACACGGCCGGCCTGCTCTTCTGACGGAGAGTAGAAAATATCCCTACCCGCCCCCACGAGGTGGGGACAGGGGGAGGAGGACTCGTCTTTACGTTACATGACTGTAAAAAAATGAATGACATTGCCAAGTATACAGATATATGCTCCATGTTTGTTGACGGTATAGTTGACCTCTTAAAAAATTCTTTCATACTTTTAATTTGCATTCAAATATCTTCCAGTACACTAACATTTGTTATGCATTTAATGTTGAAAACTAATTCATGTTATATATTTTTAGAAAATAACTACTAGTTTAGTAGTTCCCAAAGTGCAACAGCGGCGCCCCGAAGAGCCGCGGCTTCCTCACAGGGGCGCAGCGAAATATTATTACAAAATTTTCAGCCCTGCGGTGGCGCAGTGTGGTAACGCGTTCTCCTATTGCGCGGCTAATCCGGGTTCGACTCCCAGCAGTGCAAAAAGAACGCTTACTCAGAGATCTCATAAAGATCGCACTGCTCACTGTAGTCCGGGGTTTGGTTCCCTAGGCCTTAAGAGGTTCGGATTCCTCGGAAAACAGTAGGTCCCGGCGCAGCATGACCACTGTAGTCTTTGAGCCGTAAAACCAAAAAACAAACAAAATTTTCATTATTTTATTATATTTTATTTCCATTTTCAATTCAATGTGTAAGACGCGACACCTAGCGAGACTTGGTGCAAACCAGTAACTCACCTAGTAATAACTGTTTGCAGAAGTCTACCTGAATTTTGGATATCAGAAAAAGAGGAATATCCCCTTCTAAGTGGAGGAACTCTGAGAATTTTCATTCCATTTGCGAGACTTTATTTATGCGAAGCTCGGTTTTCGGCGGTCACTGTAGTAAAATCTAAATATCGCGCGAAAATCATTGTGGAGACGGAAATGAGTGTGGCTGTGTCCAGTTTGATTCCACAATTTGTGGAAATGTGGAATCAAACGGAGAGAAATATGGAATGTGGAATCAAACAGAAAGAAATATGGAATGTGGAATCAAACAGAAAGGAATGTGGAATTAAACAGAAAGGAATGTGAAATTAAACAGAAAGGAATGTGGAATTAAACAGAAAGGAATGTGGAATCACAAACAGAAAGATGTCTGCTTAAATAAACACCCAAACACGAATAAGAAATAACTTAAAAATAAATTTGGCCCTTTCTGGGTTTTTTCTCAATAAGCAACATCAATTGCAATTTCGCATGTAAAACAGGCTCATAGAATAACAGTTGATGCGAAATATCGACAGCGAGCTTTGTATAGTAGTAGTGTTTGTGGTTCGGAGGCCACGGTAAGACGAAAGTTTCCCATCGGACAAAACCCATTTACATGGCACCCAACATTTAAACCAATAACAA
>QLNU02014802.1:173327368-173348951 GCA_006491805.2 Dysdera silvatica | reverse complement strand
TTTTCTTTCGAACGTTTCACCATCTAATCACGCCATACCATCGGCGCTGGTATCACTACGCCAATAAACGTTGATTTATATTGTTGTTTAATTTAATCTGCGTAGTGTTCGATTTATTTAAATAATAGGAGTGAATTGAAAAATGTAGACATGACAGAGTTAAAAGCATTCATTAGTCGTCGTCTTTTTCACACAACCTCTACCGATGAAAACTTAGGGAAACTGGAGATAATTACTCATTATAATGATACTATAAAGCAGGAGTATGTTCTCTCGGGGAAAAATGTTATAAATATTATGCAGGAAGACGAACTAGAAGGTGGCCAATGGTAGTCTTTTTGCAGAATTAGAGACATCAGTGCTGTAAATCCATATATTGTATATGTATAGTAGTTTTAGAGACAATCCCGAACAAAGCTAATTAGAATTTATGAAGGATATAGCAGTGTTTCTCAAAGTGTGGTCTGCAGGATTACCAAATTTCAGGAAAAAAAAAATTGAACTAGAAATTGCAGGCGTCGCTAGAATTCAAGTTTGACTGAGATTTAAGGAATTTCTCAAATATTAGTTGTACCTTACCTTTCAGCGTTTCGTGAAAGATTTGAATCCTCTAAATACACCCTTGCTGTCTACATTGCTTAATATTATTTAACTAATTTAATGACGTCACTTTCATTGTAAATTTGACAAAATAAGATCGCAACTCACACTCTCTTTATCAAATAGCATTACTCTAAAAATTATTTTGTTTCAGGTGGGTTTGGCAACCAACCCATATTTTAAGAACATGGTCGGAGATTTTAGAGATTTTCTGCTAAAAGCTGGTGCCCTTTAAAAGAAGCAAGCAAGCTTAAAATTTACCACAAAAGGGGATTAAAATTGACTACAAATTATATTTCAAGGAATGAATAAATCTCTCCTGCCGGAGCCCTTATATACGTATAAAAGCCTGCCAATAAATCACATAAATCGAGAATTACTTTGGTTATGTATTCCTTTGGGCGAGGTGAGAGGGATCATTGCAATGGTGGTTAAGTAGGGCTTAATGTTATTAACCATAGTTGGCAACCTTAATTTCAGGCAAGAAGTTTTTTTAACTGGGGTTGGCAGTAAATAAATAAAGGAATGTTTAAAGTGGTCCATGAGTGATCAAAGTTTGAGAAACATTGATCTAGCATATGCATTAGTAATACCACAAATGGAACAAAAGGAAGGGAATATCTCCTTGAATCGTGGGCTTCATATGAACATAGAACACATTTTATCAATTTGGGGATGCTCCAATTTGGCCCAAGAGCAAGAGGATAACAATGACGAAGGTGAACTTAAAAAACAAAAAACATGTTCATTATGTCCTTACCAAAAAAAAAAAAGTAAGACTCAATATATATGTATCTCATGGAAGAGTCCAATCTGTCTTCAATGCTCACTGAATATAAGTAGAAACTGCAGTTAATTTTGTACTTTTTAAGTTTATTTTTGCTAACAGATAACTTGATAAAACAATATATATAGTGGCAGTTTCTGCATACCTTTTTATTTTACTTCGTATGTTTAATCATGCACGATTCCTGCATTTTGGATATAAAAACATTGTTATACTGCATATTGAATTTAAATTTTTTTACTACATTACACTTCTTGTCTGCATTTGTACCTAGTAATATTATCCCAATCATGAAAAACCCTAAAACAAAAATAGTTGTCCTACAGGCTGAGGGTCGATGGTTACGCTCCAACTTTCCAATGTCAGTACTTTAAGGTTAATTATGTTCTGCATTTATTTATTGTACAGCCGGTGAAACAAAAATCTGACTACCTGTTGCCATTCGTGCAGTAATTATGCTACAAAAAAATTCAAAGATGTGAATCGACAGTAAACAACTACCAATTCATCTATATAAAATTTGCATAAGGGACCGTCTCCATATTTAAACTTGCAGAAACTTTGAAAACTCCCAATGGCATCACCCAAATTTGATATCATATTCGGATTTGAGACTATGTAATTAGAGTAATTTAAAATTTTAGCATCATTCCAAGTACTAAAAGCTTGAGATATTCTATAAAACATCTACAGGGGGCTTCCACCATGGTAAAAAAAATAACTTTTAGGTCGGGAATCTAATTTTCTGATCAAACCTGTTGAAATCAAAAAGTTATAATACCGTTGACTTTTCTTCCTTTTCCCTCTCAGGGATATAAACTTACCACCATGCCTGCTGAATGATGATCAAGAAATGTCAATCGACAACAGTTTTAAAGCATAAAATAATCTTTATTTTATTCTTTTCTCTTTACATAATTAATAATCTCATTGCATAGTGACAAAAGTCACTATGCAATGCCTCCTTAAACCATTGCTTTAGTTAATATTAAGCATAAAAAAACTACTGATCAGATTGTACTGAAATTTCTTTATAGTAGGTAAAAAAAAAAGCGTAAGGTTTCAATTCCCATCAGAAAATTAATGTTTTTATTCATATTTTTATCAAATATGATTTTCATAATTTATAATTCACAGTAGATATCATTTTAAAAATGAAAAACATCATAAATTTTACTTGACCTATTAAACTTTAACACAAGAAAAAATATTGGAGAGAGATTATGAATATTTCGAGAGAGATTCATAAAAATCCCATGAAATATTTTAAAACTATGAGCTCCATATATTTCTAATATCCAAAACCCTTGAACCAAATTATTTGTTTTTTGTTTTCCAGATTCAAAATATTTAGTCAAAACTAGTTGTTATCATTAGAATTTTCAAAGTTGCTGCAAGTTGTAATATGAAGACTGTCCCTTATGCAAATTTTATGTACACGAATTGGTAGCTTTTAATGTTCACTATCGATTGGAAATTTGAATTTTCTGTAGCCCAATTATTGCACAAATGGCAATGGGTGTAATTTTTGTTTCACCAGCTATACATCCCCATCAGTATTTTTTGAGGACCGAAAGGACCCAACCACCTAACATCCCGTAACAATTGAACACAAGCAATGACGTAAAGGAGATAAAATAGTTTTCAGGAAAAGTTACATATGTTAAATTCTGGAGGTGAACCTCGTGACAAGCTATAACTTTATGCTCCCTTCCATTTCTAATCCAATCACCAGTTAACATCCTTTTAATCCCAAAAATATCAATGCAACAACAGAAATATTACAGAACAAATGTATTTTCAAAAATTCTGTACGTATTTATTTATATAAATCGAACACTACGCAGATTAAATCTAACAACAATATTAATCAACGTTTATTGGCGTAGTGATACCAAAGCCGATGTTATGGCGTGATTAGATGGTGAAACGTTCGAAAGAAAATATTTTTGGACCCTCGGTGCTGGCATCACTGTGAAAATAAACATTGATTAATATTGTTCTTTAACTCTGCACATATGTTAAACTTATTCCATATGGCATAGCTGTAGCGTGGAAAAGATGCATGGTTTAAGAAATTTCAAAAGAGGAGATAGATGCTTGGATAGTTGATATACATAGCGAATTCTGACCTTTCCAGAACAACTTGCAATGCATATCTTGCAACTTCAAAACCTATTTGCATACTGCATTATACATTTTACCGAGAAGCTCTCCATTTTCATGAGGACGGCATATCTAACAACCAATCAGATGATGCACTATTACAAACTGTACCGAGAGTATATAATGAGTTGAGTAAAAAACATGGTGAAAAATCTTCCTATAGACGAAAATGACTCATTGATATGACTAATGGTAACATACACTACAGGATGGTTATAAAGATTATTATCAAGGTATATTTTCAGTTACAAATAATTTTTTATCACTAACCAATTCACTAGAAAATTTCTCCAATTCCTATCCATACTCAGTTTCAGATAACCCTGGTTCTTTCATTTATTTAAAAGAAAAATTCTTCGTTCCCCGATATTTATAGTCAAAACTTTCATGGGATTTTATATAAAACACATGGAGAAAATGTGTTGCATATGGTTAAATTGTACAGAAACTTTATTTTACAGAGAAGTCTTGTGAATTTTAAACAATATTCAGAAGTTGAACACTTGAGTATTGACCAAAGGATCATTCACTAAGGTCCACCTTGAGAGTATGTTTTTTCTTCTTTCTGCAACTCTTGTTATACTCTGCCTCTCTCCTCTTATTAACTTGTACATTGTATCATTCATGAATAAACCGATTACCACTTTGGCATTACTTTTTCTGCACATGGGTAGGGCATATTATTATCTGTTTTTGTAACATATGGGTCAAAGGGCTTTAGTTCAACCCAAAAATTCCCTGTGGCGGCACAGTGTGGTAACGCATTCACCTAATGTGCCGTTAACCCGGGTTCGACTCCCAACAGTGCAAAGAACACTTACTCAGAGATCTCATAAAGATCACACTGCTCACTGTAGTCTGGAGTTTGGTTCCCTAGGCCTCAAGAGGTTCAAATTCCTCGGAAAACTGTAGGTCCAGATTCTTTGGAAAATTGTAGGTCCATATTCCTCGGAAAACAGTAAGTCCTGAAACAACATAACCATTATAGTCCTTAAGCTGTAAAACCATAACCAATCAACCTGAAAACGTTAGTGCCAAAACTTAATTCTCTTAATAGGAGAAATCAAACCTCTGGTTTTCCTGATACAATGTCTCTTAAATAAACAGAATTGCAAAAACAAATTATGTTGCTTTACCCCCATATAAAATTGGAAGTGATGATAACTGCATTTTGCTGAAAATTTCCATCGTTTTTCACATTACACAAATTCTAACATAATACCCACAGAGCAAACCAATAACTGACTTGTACTCTGGATGTTATTAGTATGCCAATATTACAGGGTTTCCACTCTTTTTTGAAATAAAAAATTAGGAGTTCGTAAGGACCAATGGCGATATGCCAAAAACCATATTGTACCTTCACTGCATAACTATCGACTAAGTAGTTCTCAAACTTTTTACTCTCTTGTGCCCTCCTTACACCTAAATATGGACATTGCACCCCCCTCCCCTTAAACTCACATGTGGACGCAATGTGCCCCCTTCCCGTTTGACCTAGTATATGAATAAAAAATATTTCATTTGCTTAGTGCATATATTTTTGCACATATGCATATTTTAATCATAAAAAAAATGAATATATTGTTCAAAAATTAAGTTTTATTTAAATAAATTCAATATCTAATTCTACATGAAATATTTTAGCTTTTAAACACACATTGGCATTTGCTTTTTATTAAACAAGCTCAACTTGATTTTGTGTTCCACAAAAAAGGCGTCATTATTAGCATTCATATGATGACTAGAGAGCAATCTCCCCCAAGGCTATCATGTGACAATAGTCTTTTGTCCTTATTTGTTATAGTTTATTTTAACTTGTCCGTATGTGTATAAATATGCAATGACCTACATATAAAAAATCATGGTCGTCCAGTTACTCATGTTCCAATTTCACGAAAAATAAGGAATTTTAAGGACTTGGTGTAAACTAAGTACTTTTAAGGGCTCTTAAAAATGAAAACCAAAAAAGGAGTTCTTAAGGACTTGTGAGAAACCTGTAAAGTGCTGGACAAAATTATAAGTTCAGTACTTTTTCTGTCATGAGTGGGACAGTAAAGTATTTACAGGAATGGGATATGCAAAGGTATATTTTATTGTGATTTACAAAGTATTTTAAACATCCACAAGCTTTTTTGATTATGTCATCTAAATTTATTTTAAAAAATATTATAAATGACTTAGTCAAAATTATAAGTTCATAAAGGTTTTTTTTCCAGTAGAAAGTTTTATACTGTATGCAAATTACTTTCACTGATGATGTAACGTCATTTACTGATAAGAGAATAAAAAGAGGTTCATAATTAAAATTTTGAACTAGTCGTAAAAATGCCAAAAACTAAGCAACTTTGTGAATATGAAATTCGACAACTTTGAAAATTACATGGCAGCAGTAGGTCTCGGAAGAAAATGCTGGAACAGTTAGATTATCTCAGTGTGCCGTTTTGAATGTTCTTAGGAGGGAAATTGAAGGAATAGCAAAAAAAAAACCATTCGGTTTGAAAACCACGTTCTTTTATTAAAATGAAAATGCAGAATTAACAAGCTTGCAACAACAACAAAATCATCCACGACAAAAATAAAGGACAATCTAAATGTCTCAATTCAAGGAGGTCAATTTCCAGAGTTTTGCAGAATTCCATGGATATTATATATACAACAGTACATCAAAACCCACCACTAACTTCAAAACATAAAAATGATCATTTCAGTTTTGCAAGAAAGATGAGTTGGACCTATGAATGGTATTAAGTCATATTAAGATTTAAAAAAAAATCTCAATTTGGATGGGCCTGATAATCGTAATCTGTACAGGCATGATGATTCCAATGTAAAATGCAAATGGGAGATAGTTTGGACAGAATTTTCTGCTCAATTTTTTCATTTCCTCCATTTTCATTAGGAAAGAGTAAAAAATGGTAGGGAAAATCATACTAAACTGGACAGATATTTTCCTCGTATTAGCCGAGATTCGAATCTTGTGCTGGTCTTAATGTAAACAGTGAACCAAACTTAGAATGCAGATTGCTCGTCTTAGCCATGCTCGTATTGAGTTTGACTATTCGTAATATTGTAAGCAATACTGTCGAATATATTAATTACTGGTTCTTTACATTTGAAGAACACATTTTTTCCTTACGTTTTTAACAAATTTCAGATGAACATATTTTTGTCCAGCAATGTATTAGCTACTCATCACTCATTAAAAAATTCTTGGCATGCAAATGGTGGAACTTGACAGTTACTTGGCCTGGATATCCTTGTAGGATTTTTTTTTTTTCTCTTCTGGGCAGATTGGTGGTTACCGTCACAGACTTTGAAGTCACTGGTCTCTGACTCTCAGTAAGCTTAGTTGTGTATCAAATATTATAGTTTAGGTCACCTCCCAGGTAACTCATCACGCAATTTTAGAACATTAAAATACAACCCTTCTTTGTTTGCTCAAAAAGACTGAAGCAGAAAAATAAAAGTTAAGAACTACATACGTTGTGTTTCCTGGTGTTAGAATTATAGGACACTTTGTATGTGTATACCATTTAATATTAAGGAGGGACTTCCGTAGGAGGTAAATTTTATACAGCTTATTTTAGTTGTTCCCAAACATAAATGAACCATTGGGCAGAATTCAGTTCCCAAAAAGTTTATGTGCAAATGTACTGTCATTTACAAATCATGTTCCAGATGCTGTATTTGAGGATGGGGGAGGGAGTACATTTTAGTAAAAAAAAAGAAACTAAGTTTATTCACGAACCAATAGTGAAAATTTTCCATTATTTGTCGATGATTTAGTTCCATTTTCAATATATTCAATCCACTTTATGTATAAAGACTGAAGAAAAGGGCACTTTTTGACTCAATGCTTTTTCAAAAAGTTAAGATGGTGCACTATTAATTTTGCTATCGGAAAAATTCCTACAAAAATAATGAAATGCTCAGGACACTAAATTTAGTGTAAATGTTTTTTATTTTTATTTCAGTAATTGCTTCATTGGAACAAGCAGTTCTGTGGAATCTGTTTTCTGCAACAAATCATGTACATATTATCTTATCATATAGTCTTAATTTTGTGAAGTATCATTATGGGTTGATTGCCAATATAAACTAATGTAACTAAGTTGTATTCCATTAACTTTCTCATTATTTTGAAGTTATTATTTTTTTTATTATTATTATTCTATGTTCACACTGTATCTTATTTTCTTTTTTTATGTACATTTCACCACAGTATTTTATAGCTTATGTGGTTTGATTGAAATACAGTTACGGAAAACAAAAAAAAAAAAATCATCTGTCCAAATGAAAGTTAATGTAATTATACTTACTTAGTAAATTAGTAATGTATCAACAGTTACTTCACCAAAAGTGGTGTGACCTGTTTAATCCAATTTCTTTACAATATATAACCTCACGATAACTTGTTAACCCTTTGCACTCCAGTAACCCCGTTGAGAAACCTTCAATACAGTCAAACTCATCTATCTCGAATCTCACGGCAAGCAGAAAAAAAAAATTTTTTTTTTAGATTATGAAATAAATAGGTTCCTACATATACAGATCTTATTGAAAGTATTTTATTAATAATAAAAAGTATATAGGCATAGATGGAGCATTTTTGACATCTCTTAATGAAGGTAGTCTGTTAATAGCTTCTGATGACCAACTTTCTTTGACAATTTTCTGAAGGTTAGAAATAGCTGCAAGTCCATCTCGATCGATATTCAAAAATTTTTGGGTCTTTGTTTTTTCTTTAATCGAAAGAACATTCAACTTTCTTTTCATACCACCATTTACGTCTGTTAATATCGCGAAAAAAACTTAACTAGTGCACAGACTACTATGTACAATGAAATGACTATGTTCTCGGTCTCCTCAAATTTCGAAAGCTAAATAAACCATTTCGAAGAAAAGGTTAAAACTGATCAGTTTCTTATTATTCACCCCCCCTCCACCCACCATTGACCGAAATTTCTAGCCCCTACTGAAAGGGTCGAAGGAAGTCAGGCTCCCTTTGTAGATTTCCGAGAAATTTGTGACTTTCACCTATCATTTTTTCTGTGCTACAACTCGAATGACATCACGAACTTGGAATTTGTATTCAGTCCATAATTTAAGATATACAGATGTTGAGAGAAAATTGTTTGAGATAAACACGAAAATATGCATTGAATTTAAGCTGAAAATGCATGGAAATGTAGACGAATCAAGATATGCATCATGTTTGACTGTATATGGCTTTTAAATCTATTGGCGAAATAGCCGGGAGTACAAAGAGCTAATGTTTTAACTTTACACTGCTTATATTGAAAAGAGGTTAGCTAAATCTTATTATTGAAATTCATTAACAAAGCACTCATCACAAAGACATGGGGCTCTGCTCGCTGTAGTCTGGAAAAAATTGAGAAATCCTAAGATTTTTTTTCAATTTTTTAGCATCGATAACTAAAATTAAGAATTTTCATCAAAAATATTTCAAAAAACAGTCAACAGCAGAGTTGAAACTGTTTATTTTCAAATTTTACAATTCTATCATAGAACAAATTACATCTTAAGCCTAATAATTGTCTGGTTGGTTTTTATTTTTCACGTAATTAAGAAATTTTGCGCTGACTTGAAATTGTCCAGTTAATTGTTCGTGTGTGTCATTAGATTCACTATTCGCAGAATGCAATTCAAGTTTTCGTAATGTTTTTCAGTGCTGTTCCCTTCGGTCTTTGCTGTTTAGGATCGCTTTCTTTGGGTAATCCATCTGATAAATACAATAAATTAATATAGCATAATATTGCTGAGATCTCTAAAACTATGCATATAAATAAGAACTATTCAAAATGCATATACAATAAACTCTCTCATTAACGTCACTCTAACGACAGTATTTGACAGTCCTAGCAACTGCTTCATAGAATTACATGTTTTGACTAACGTCTTAGTTTTTTTTTCTCTGTCATTTTGAAGGTTATTAATAGGAGAGAATACTGTAAATGTAATGCAATTTTTCAAATTTTTGTCGCGTCCACTATTCTAAAATTTCTTTACAGATCAGCTTATCACACAATCTCTCCTATTTATCAGTTTCTTTAAAAATAAATTCTTAAAATTTAAGTAAAAGAGCTTCCTTTGCATTTTTCCCTTATTTAAAATATTAGTTTCTTGCTTTTATTGCCCATATAAAATGCCCATATGTATATTGTGGAAGAAAAGGAAGCTAGCATTTAGATATATGCTCTATATATTTCTAGTATTTATATATGTTTCGTTAGTTTATGTTCATCAATTTTGCCCCGCACCTTTGAAAAAATCTAGTTTTGCACAACCATAGTATGTAGAATTTGATGTCTGCTAATACATAAAAGCAACACGTTTCTTTACAGGGCTGAAACGCCTGGTGCAACTCCTAATGACATAGTAGGATGCTAACTAGTTTGTCACTTTTTTTTTGTACAAATCAAACACTACACAGATTAAATTAAGAAATGATTTTTATCAACTTTTTTAGGCGTAGTAATAGTAACGCCAATGTTATGGCACAGTTAAATAGTGAAACATTCGTAAAGAAATTTTTTTTTTGCATCTGGTGGGGCATGATCCCATGACCTTCTACTATCTAGGCAGGTGCTCTTACCTTACTATTACTACGTCTAAAAAACATTGAAAAATTAAACTAAGAAAATTTTTATCATCGTCCCAAGTTCAGTTAACAAAAAAAAGAGATTTAGATTTCTAAAGAAAGTACGAGTTCATAATTGTGGTTAGGGAAATAAAATGTGTTACCTACCTCAGCCTTAGAAATTCGACTTTTTGAAAACTTAAAACAAGGAAGCGATGTCCTACATGGACTGCAACGTGCACAGCTTTTAAGTAAGTTTAATTTGACAACTCATAAGAATGGCAGATGCATGGTTAATTCTCATGCCTTAAAAGCAATACTATTAAGAATGGCAGTTCTTTTACTATACAATAACAACAAGATATACTTGGCCGAATCCACAGACACACACACACCAATACATTCAACACACAGTTTACAGGACATTACTCAGAATACTTCGCACATTTAAATTTTTGATCCCAGGACTACACAATGTATCACTGAAACAACTGCCATGGGTCACTGTAGCCAATTCAAAATCTTACTTGTCCAGTGATGCAGCCCTGTTTAATTCTTTTTCTACTTTCCTCTCTTTTGTGTGTATAATAGATATGTTACATCTCACTATTTTGTGCGCTAACACTACTGGTACAGCTGGTGAAGAGAGAGAGAGAGAACTTTGTATATACCTACCTCTTCCACTTCTCAACCTTATTTCCAGCTAATGTGATGAAGTGTCACCATCCGTTCTTTGAGGTTCTTTTACCACCTTCACACTTTTGATTGTGTAAACCTTTTATTCACACTAACGTGTTTTGCTCCCATACAGATGTACTACCTTTTGTTTTTCTTACTTAGGCATCTGCAGATCGAAATCCAACAATGCAAAATATAATAGTAGTGTGTATATATACACACACACCTTTCTGAGATGGGGTTTTTCTACTACTGTTTAATAAACAGGTGACCCGCAAACACAAGCCAATTAAGTTTCATACTCTCACTTGCATGTTATGCTTCACGGTGCCAGAACGGCTAAAATCATGTTGCTCTACAATTTCTAATGGTGATAGCCTATGTTGCCTAGAAAGCAGATCCTTAGAGAGGAATATAAATTGGCAGGAAAAACAGCATGTATTAGGGATCATTCACAAAGGACATCCTTGCTTTAGGGGAGAAGTGGTCAAGCCCAAGTAGACAAAGAAGGACAGAGGAGAAGCGAGTTGCTTCATTAAGGACTGTCCACATGTTTTTTCTTACAAATTTAATAGAAAAGCCACACTCCCTTTTTTTTTTTTATGTATATTCCCCATTTCAATTTTTTTCTTATAAATTTGATGGAAAATACTTTTTTTTTTCAAACGTAAATTTAATGACAATTTGAAGCACATGTTGAGATTGCAGAAAAAAAAGAGGGTCTTTTGGAAAGTACAAAAGATGGACACAACCCATGTTCTATGACTTTTTGTATTGTTTTGGGAGGAACAGAGGACGCTAAAGGAGCCAAGTGAACATATCTGATTCCCATCAGAGACCTGAGAATAGTACGTCGGAATGCCTAATGGGGTGGCGGTGGACACTTGCACCTAGTGATGGGATCAAGAGAGCATTTGCCCCCTTCTGGCCCATAGACTTCCACAGGTTTCACTGTGGTTTTGTTCCTTCCTTGACACTTTGCAGGCACTGATGAGTGGAAAAGCTTTGTCCTAAAAAAAAAAAATTTTTTTTTATTGCTGAAGTGGTGTGGTTCATTCACCCATGGGCAAATGTAACATACCTACATCTTGAAAAGAATAGTATAAGAGGTTGAATATAAAGAAAACTATTTTTTGTGTAATTTCCAGATGGAGTGCCACAGGGGGTTTAGTGTAATCAGACAAACACGGACCTGGGAGGGTCAAAAACGGCAAAATCATTAAGACGTCCATTGTGAATGGTCCTTTGCTAGAAGGACTTAATCTTGGTATTTTCCATACAGTAAATGCATTACCACGATGCAATTATCTCGTTCTCCTAATTACAATTAAACCCCACACCACATTAGCATTTCACTACATTTGTTGTCTCCGTGTGGAGATGAATGAATAGCCCTGGACAGACATGTATGAAACTTTCACCTAGCAGCAAATAAACAACTATCAAGTATGGTGGTTCCACCCTACACAATAAAACATTTCCCCATGAAAGTCGCTTGTTGTTTTAGAGTGCTGAAACTTTAAAGATGTCGTACGTACGAATGACACTGAGGTACTCAGGCCAAGACTGAAATTCAGGGTACACTAAAGGTACAATAAAAAGGGGCAACTATTAAATACTACTTAGCTCTCTGGTCACATTTTTAAAAGTTTCAAACATGGATTTCCGTCCTCAAGATGGAAGAGTAACACCCATTATCATAAGATACAATGGTACACAACTGTAGTTAGATATCAAGTATATATGGTGGGGGGTGATGGATCTTCCTTTTCAACAGCAATTGAATTATAGAATGTTATGGAGGCTGAAGCATATGCAATAAATAAAAATAAGGACTCAAATCTTGGTATATTAGCTTTATTGAAATCATTTTTATAATGTACAATTAGACGTGGTTTATTCTCCTTTCTTCACATGGAAATTTATGTTATGAATGTGATCAGCATTTATACGCACAGATAAAACTTTCATATGACAACATCCAATTTGTAAACACAGGACATTGAGCTGGAGAATGTTTTCAAAAATCATCAAAACAATTTTAAAACTCATTTGCAATAATGGCAAGGTTGGCAAAAAGGCAGAATAAAAAAGTTCTCATGATTCCCCCCGAGACCTTAGCTTTCCGAGCATTTAAAAAGAAGTAAAAATTTTAGTTTGTGTATAGAAGTTTGAGTGTGATAAGAATAAACTGAATGTGGATATATTTCAACAATTACCGAAGTTAATTTTCAAGTATATGGCAACAGGGATTCAATCTAAGATGAATGATTCAGTCGCATCTTAGGAACTGGCTTACTACTGTTTTGTCTAATGAGTTACTTATGATGAACATGGATGGTAAATTGTAATTCTCCATTTTCAATAACCAATCCAAATACTTTGTTTAGTATGTTTCCAAGAATGCATCGAGATCAACCAGATTATCACATGTGAATGAATATTTTATTCCTTTAAAAACAAGAAATCCATTCTTTGATATTTTCCAAGATTGGAATTTTTGGAGATAAGCCAGTCATTTAAAACGAAGCTCCGATTATTTCTAACATCCTCTAAAAAAACCTGTCAGATTTTACCGGAAAACATTCTTCAGTCAACAATGCCTAGATTAGTCTTGCAAAAGTCTTGTATCTGCCATATTTTGTGTGAACTAAAATTACTATGGAAGGTTACATCACTAAACCTGTCCTAATGCTGTATCGAATGAAAAAGAAGTTTGTAATTTCTCTAACTGGTAAACTTTATGGCAGTAAAGTAAGTTGCGATAAGATGGCAGAATAACTTGATTAAGACGAAAGGTGTTAATTTCTCCTGGACACATCTCGCCAATTAAACACACATTAGCGTAATAGATATTATTGTATAGCAACAGACTATAATACAAACAATACACAGCGATAGACATCAGTTCATCATCTAGTCTACATATTAAATGGCAGTTATGTGGAGAGGACGAGGTGGTCAAATATTTTTAAGTCCTCGTAAACAGAGGGAGAGACAAAAATAATATCAAATTTCCACGATACATGAAACATTGACACATACAAAATTGAATTAAGTGGCAACAAACCAAGATGCATTAACGAAGAACAATGTTAAAGAGATGTTTTCACCCCACACCCCAACAGATTTTACTGTTTGTACTTAACATAGTAATAGCATCACATACACGATAGGCTGTACATTTTTTATATAGCTTTATTTTCCTTTTTTTTTTTTTTTTTTAATCCATCCTACAATTCTATTTCGGGTCTCAGGCTGCATATTCAAAAAAGTTCTATGTACAAGTGTCAATGCGAAAATGCTGAAGCATACAATTGGTTAAAACACCATTCGAATATGGCGGGGATCCCACTATTGTTAGATGCAAAGTGCATTGTCATAGTCAGCTCAGTATGGAGAGCAGGAGATGCTGTCCGGACATCCACGAAGAGAACGGCAACAACCAGACATTCAAACTGAATGAAGAAAATTAACGAAACGGGAAGAACAGTTGACGAACAGAATATGACAACACTGAAGTTCAACTTGTTGTGGGATCTCAGAAATTCACAATAGCAATTAATCAACATATGGTACTGACTCCTTCCAGCTCAGACGACGATGACATAAAATCAGTTCCACACAGACAAAGAAGCTCGAATGCACAATTCAATGTTATACTCCGTAACCCACCTCTCCCCTCATAATGTTTCAAAGTCAATTATGGGCTAATCCCAAATAGTTATCAAGGTCATTCGTAAATTCCCAGCTCGTGTCTGGGAAGGTCACCTGTTTAGCGACCGGCTGCAAAGAAAGAAAAATTCATTAATCTATACGAAATAACTAAGATTTTTATGATGGCTTGCTTTCGTAAGAGATGGCTGTTATTAAAATTATCAAAAATGGAAATTCATTAGTTTTTTGTTTGTTTGGTTTTTTTTCTTTTAACTCCAAGGGTGGGTGGTGAACAAAAAGCGCTTTGCTGGGGTCACAGAAGAGAAAGATGGTGTTGAAAGCTCACCCAACGAAGGGAATACAATAAAGCAATGGTCGCCAACTAGTGATCCGCAAAATAAATCTGGACATTATGTGCATTTTTAATATTTTATTAATAATAAAACAAAAATAATATTCTAAGAAATTCTCATATTCTGAATGACAATTTTCACCTTTATATTGCACTAAATTCACGAAATGTGGTCCGCGGGATTTAAAATTATGAATTTAGTGGTCTGTGAGATCCGAAAGGTTGGCGACCGCTGCTATAGAGAGTTCTAAACCGTGAAAATCTGTCTGGTTATTAGCTGCAACTAGAAGCTGCTTTGCAAGGATGAAATCTTCTTGCAAATTCTTTTATTTTAGAAACGGCCTATACTGACATAATGACATCGTTATAAAAGGAGGATTCTCTGTGGCACCTGCAAAACGATCATCTGTTTTAATGTTTTAAGGTTCTTTTTTTTTTTTTAACCATGTACCACATCTTTAGAAAGAACAACCAACTGGATTTGCCTTGCATGTCTATGGTAAACTTCCACCTCTTTATTGAGTTACCAAATAATGAAGAAAAATGCTCAAATTGTCTTCCTCCTCCCTCACTTTAAAAAAAAAGCAACAAAACATTGTACATGTCAGAATGGGAAAGGTGGTTGCTAGATGGTGGCAATACCTTTATATAACAAGCAGTTATTTCAACACTAGCATCAGAATGCATTCTGCCTTCACTTGACAAAGGGAGCAGTTGGCTCCCGAAACGTCGTGTTTTTAAACCTTACGCCAGTGTCGAAATAACTGTTTGTTATGGAATCTCCTGGTGAAACTCTGTATTGTTTCGTTAATACCTTCATATGCTTAGTAAGATGGGATCAGAAACCCGCAAATGTTTAGGGGGGGGGGAGAAATGCATTCACAGAGTATAAGTCAGGAATGGGAGTGGGGGTATCCAAAAATCAAAGGGTTTAATCCAAAACAGCAAAGAACTGTAAAAGGCAAACTTCCAAATGACAGGCAAGCCGAAAGCTTAAATGCCCTGTGACCACTTGAGATAATACCCACCTTTCTTGAAGACAAGAATACACGACAGACTAGGCAATAGACTAGAGGCTGCTTTTTTTTTTTTTTTTTTTTTTTTTTAAAATAACAGGGTGTCTACCCAAATTTTGTTTCAAACTTCTCTGACTTTTCCAGGTTTTCCAGACCAGTAACAAAAAATTTCCAGATGTAGTTTATACAAAAACTACACATACACAGAACATTTTTTTGAATCGATAAAGTTGCTGAACTACAATAAATTAGATTATTTAAAAAAACTTCATAATTTTTAAATTTCAGTCATAATTATGATTTGATTAATTATAGTGTTCTCTACCTGCATATTTTAACATTCCATGCCTCATTTTAATGGTTCAGCTATCATTAGAAGAAGAAAAAATTATAAAAATCAAACTAATGTAAACAGTAGAGTAAAGATAAATTAATAATAAGACAATTCTCGCCAAATCAGTGGCATAGCATGACTTGAAAAGTGGGTCTACTCTGAGTGTACACCATCCTCTCCTTCAAATAAAAAAATCACACATTCATATGTATCATCACGACGACGATATATGAATTGTCACTTTCTTATTTGAAACATATGTTGAACGCTCTGAGAGGGGCCCAGTTTTTAAGTAACACTGTGCCACTGGCCCAAATTCAAGATCAAACTTCCCAAAACTTTTCTAGACCCAATCTCAATGGATTTCCAGTCACTAATTTTAGTAAACAATTCATCAAGGCATTAAAATTTGTATAATTGAAACTTAAGCTCCAAGACAATAAAATCCACTAACAAAAACACCAAAGCCATTTGCGACTCAATTATGGTGAATTTACGAATACACAAATTGTTAAACAACAATATAAATCAACGTTTATTGGCGTAGTGATACTAACACCGATGTTATGGCGTGATCGGATGGTGAAACGTTCGAAAGAAAATAAATATTTCTGCGTTCGGTGGGACCTGAACCCACGGCCTTCCACTTGCCGGGCGGAGGCTCTGCCTACTGAGCTACGAACGACATCTAATCTCTTACGAACGTATATAAAGACTATTTACTGAAGCCGGTTATTTCGCAGAATGGTGTAGTACATGGACTACTTTTTAAACCAAATTAAGAAGAGACCGGTATTAAATTGATCGAAACGTCCGTTGCAACATATGTATTTATATAAATCGAACACTACGCAGATTAAATTAAACAACAATATAAATCAACGTTTATTGGCGTAGTGATACCAGCACCAATCGCTGGTATCCATGTAGTAGGTAGGCAAAGTAGTCCATGTACTATACCATTCTGCGAAAAAACTAGCTTCAGTAAAGTCTTTATATACGTTCGTAAGGGATTAGATATTGTCGTTCGTAGCTTGGATGGTAGAGCCTCCGCCGCACGGCTAGTAGAAAGTCGTTTATTCAGGTCCCAACGAATGCAGAAATATTTTCATTTGAATATAATCACGCCATAACATCAGTGCTGGTATCACTACGCCAATAAACGTTGATTTATATTGTTGTTTAATTTAATCTGCGTAGTGTTTGATTTATTTAAATACGGATGCTTCAACGGGCCTTTCGATCAATTTAATACCGCTTTCGTAATTTGGTTTAAGTAGTCCATGTACTACACCGTTCTACGAAATAACCGGCTTCAGTAAAGCCTTTATTTGCGTTCGTAAAGGATTATATATTGTCGTTCGTAGTTCAGATAGTAGAGCCTTCGCCCGGCAAGTGGAAGGTCATGGGTATAAGGGAAAGGAGACGGGTATAATACAATCCCTTACAGATTAAGAAATTTAGCTTCTTTTTTTTTCTCCAACCCCTACACCCCCATTTATTTGACAAACAATCTCTCCTAAGATATATTTGAGTTTAATAATTTTATACACATTATATTGTGTTTGTGCAAAATGCTAATTATTTTTGGAAGACGTTTAATCGCAAGTATACATGTTTTCAAAATCTCTAGTATGTGATGCAATACAAAACGTATAATTCAGGAAAATTATTTTAATAAGCTATTTATTATAACAATGAATTTCAAATTTCCCTGACTTTGGCCTTCACACTTCAAATTTCCCTGACTTTTGCGATCAGAAAAATCCTCCGGCGTTTCCAGGTCAGTAGACACCAACTATTGGGAAATTTACTCCATCCCATGCAAATATAATCAGGTTTATATTAGCCAAACATGATGGAACCTTTGGCTTCGGCTTGAAGAACATGAAGCCTACGTATGCAAACTGCAACAAGAAAAATCCACTTTCGCAAAACATGCCAGGGAAGCTGACGATAAATTTTCTTTCGACAAGGCCCATCTAATAGAGAAAATTTCACCATCTGACCTCAATTTCTTTGAAGCCTTTTATATTTTTTCAAATTCCTCTTTCACTGTTAACGATCAGCTTCTGTTTAATTCCATGTCCTCTATTTGGAGAAACTTCGTTCGTCCCATAGCAAGAGATGCGGCTACAGACCCACAACTGGCTTACATGAACTAATTTATGACAAGTATGTTGGCACCGGTAGACTTTTTAGAATGTGAACCACGTTAGTCTAACTAGGGTTCTGATTGTCTATTTGTTTTGTGGTTTTACGGCTCAAAGACTACAGTGGTCATGCTGCGCCGGGACCTACTGTTTTCCGAGGAATCCGAACCTCTTAAGGCCTAGGGAACCAAACCCCGGACTTTGTTGTTTATGTTTGAAATCGTAAATTAAGACTTTTTGTGAGCATTTCTTCATTATTTCATATATGAATAATCAGGTGGAAGTCTTGACATTAAATACAAAAACAAAAACTAATCAGATGTTGCTTCCAAAGACTATTCACACAGTTAAAAATAAAAATGTAACTAAGAATTCAAAAGAAAACCCTGACTGGCAGTACATCTTGTAAAAACCGTTACTTAAAGTAATCCAACCAAAACTTTTAGGGTTCTATTGTACATTTTACTAATTACCCGAACTTGGGTTAACTGAAATGACCTGTTGAACATCCATTTTTATTAATATCTTTGAAAATAGACAGTCATACGATGTTTTCTATCTAGCGTATATCTGAGGAGAAACCAATTAAATTGGTAGGCATCAGGCATATACAAAAATATGCACATAATTTGTGTACATTAGCTATATACATAGACTACTTTCAGAGCAGTTAACATATACTTTGTGAAGTTTTCCATATGGATATATTAGTTTAGTAATGTGTAATTAAACGTGGTTTTGAATAAATACTTAGTTCCTTAACACTGAATATTGAGTTTCTGGATTATCAGAAATTTCGTTTATCAGAACTTACGGTCACCATCTCACTTAGGATAATGGGGTTTTACTGTTTTTGTAAAGAACACTTACGGGATCAACGATTTTTTGCCATACATACACGCACATACACAGTAGAAACTCTTGTTATCCGACTCTTATCCAGAATGCTGTCTTAAGCTATAGCCTTTTCGGAAACAAATATTACTTTTTTCATAGGGTTCAGTATGGCTGGAGAGAATAGGGTTTAACAGAACTAATGCTCTTAGGAGCTCCGTGATAGCATCAATGCAAAGACAATTCAAATTGCATCAAACAACTTCATTTCCAACTTTTGTGAGGTGTTTTACTTTCTCACAGTGAAAATCAGGACATTTCAAATTAACAACATTCCTTTCCTGTATAACTATTATAAAAATATGTTTTTAATTCCTGTGACTAGTTCCAGGTCAATGAATTAATGCACTTTCGATTGGAGAACCTTAACCGATTCAGATAAGTGAGGTTTACTGTGAGTGTGTATGTATATATATAATAAACAAAATAAAAAGAATTTAAGTCTAAGAGGTACAGGTAAATTTAGTTAAATTGGAATCACTTATACTAATTCTTGAAATGGCAACTTTTGTGGATGTAGTTCTGGAAACATTTTGAATTCGTTTACATTCGGGCTTGTTTAGTTTAGGTTCGGGTTTGTAAAGTGTTTATTCTCATTGAAAAAAATTTTATGGTTACTTTTCTACTCAAACGGAAACATCCAATACTGAACTCATTGCGACAGGTGTCTCCCTTAAAAAAGTGCTATCCTATGGGTTTCTCATATATCATTTATTATTACACTCCTACTTTAAATTTTTTATTCCACTTTTGGTTCATTTCTTTACAATTTTACTATATTGCCATTTGTATCCTAGCAATATTTCATAGTTTTCGAAAAAGGTTTGTATGTAAAATATTGTAAATATATTTATTGTTTGTATATGTTTTGTTTTGCATTGCACTTAGGTATTTTTCAATTTGTGCATAACTTGTCGATATAGTTCTCGTAATGTTGGTTCTGATATCTTGCAGCGAAATTGTTTTATGTAATGGTGAAAATGGTCTTATACTACTTTAACCTTACTTATTATGTATATATGCACACACAGAGTAGAAGGTAGATTAAATAACAGAACTTTGATTAATTTGCTATTCTTTTATCTGTTTGGTTATGTTTCAACCTAAAGTAGATTATTTATCATAGCCATTTTTACTATTTGTATTTAAAGCTTTCCCATGCAGTTTCATATCCTTTACAAAGTTAACTATTGAGACCAACAAATTAGATTATATTAAAAGTGGTAAAAAAAATACAATATTCACAAACTGAGCACAGGCAAAACAGTAAACACGAGTCGAGACATTTACAAGTAATTATAAAAATGAGTGGGGGGTGGGGGGGAGAGTAATTCAAGTTATATAAGGTTACAAACACAACAAATTGAATTTCTATTAAGATGTGGATATGTATTTTTTTAGCCATTTTAAAACAAGCAAGGAACTAACTTATCCCAAATGATACAAGTTCATTTATTTAAACAGTAGGAAAGAAAACAGGATGGAGAAACGAACCAAAACCTATGGAATAGGAAAAGAGATTAGGCAGAGATGCAGGCATTGTTAGACCAAAGGTGGCGAAACTTCCAGTGTTTTCTAAAATTGGCTAAATATTTCAAACAAAATAGTTCAGTGTGGCCAATGCAAAATCATTACATTCCCAGCAGAGAAAAAGAACAGACATGCACAAGTTGCAACTTAAGGTAGGTACTTGGAATAAAGTTTGGGATATTTTGTTCACCATGGTTCCATCACCCAGGTTACATGACCTTTGAGAGCCTTAGAACCTTATGAATCAAACTCACCTGTTGTAGTAACGACTTGAGATGCAGCACCGCCACCAGCTGCAGCAGAAGCAGCCGCCGCTTTCTGTTTCAGCATGGTCCAGTCAAAGGTGTAGTCGTATTGATGATTTAGTGTTCGGAATAAAATTCTGAATAACTGCCGTAGGTACATGTAATCTGGCGTTTCCTCAAAGCGCAGTCCTCGGCAGAAATTCAGGTACATTGCAAATTCCGCTGGGAAGCCCTGAAACAAATAAAAAAAAATCATTGAAACTAAACCTTTCCAAATCTACTCTTAATAAAAAACATTTAAAGAAGTTTACAGAATCAATTCAAGGTTACTTTTGAGCATCGTGTGCCAAAACTGCAGCTAACCATCGCTGCCATGATCGATATTTTACATAAACAAAGCTTCCAAATCTGTTAGATTAAACTTACAACTGGCAATATTAAGTACACCTAAAAACTTGATTGACATTTTAGAGTGGGGTGGTTCAAGGAGACCGATTCAGGCAGGGTAACTTAATCACACTAAAGTACTATGAGTTATAAATATAATTTGCACGAAATGATTCCAAA